>JAUAME010000004.1:22655159-23122659 GCA_030820535.1 Quercus parvula
CTACAGGTGTCAAATTCTCTTCAAAAAAAAAAATCAAAAATCAAAAATCAAAAAAAAAATATATATCACTCCACTTTTGAGTATAGCAGTAATATTGTCATCATATGAGCATATTGTCAAGAAAGAGTTATGGTGTGAATCTTGTGGATATCTCTTTTATTGTTCTTTCTACCAAGTATTTTCCTAGTTTGCTTTGATTTTCCATATCCAATTCTTTCTTAGCCCTCACCCTGTGGCTTGTCATTACAACCTTGATTAAAGACCTTTTGATCTCTGATTTTGGTGTTTTATTACATTAGTGGAGAGGATTTCTGAAAATTGGACTTATGGGGTTAAGTTTTAAGAGAATTCTTCTGATTTCAGTTGTTCTACTGTTATCTGAATTTGCTAGTGGTTTGGAGTTAAATTAACTATTTCACACACACACTCAAGGACTTAGCTTTAGGTTGAAGTAAATGCTTAACTCTTGCTTGACAAATTGCTAAATCTTTGATTGATTTTCCTGCCATCTTTGATGTTAAAAGAGTAAGTTACTAGTGATGAAATCTAAATTTAGATCATGGCTTGGTGTGTGATGATATTGCTCTATGGGGTCTAGCTGATAGTGACTGTAGTTGTCTTTTATTTTATTTTCTTTTTGTTTGAGGATAAACAAAGTTCTAAGTTTGGGGGTGTTTGATGACTTGCATAATTGAGTGTAATTTATCACTTCAATTTTAAACTTTAGTCTAATTTTATTTATTTTGTTGATTTTAGACTTGATTTTTGTTATTTAAATTTTATTCCAGATTTGAAGAAAATAAAGATTTATTCAAATAGAAGAGATGTGAAGCAGCTAAAGAGAACATTGGGTCTTGGATAAACAGAGCTAAAGAAAAGAAAAAAATGAGGCGCTGAAAGAAAAAAAAAGGGCTGAACCAGAAAAGAATAAAGCATAAAAAAGAAGAAGAGAAGAGTGGCTGAACTGAAAAAAAAAAAAAAAAAAAAAAAAACGTTTTGGGCTGAACTGAAAAAAGTTTTGGGCTGAAGCAAAAACATTTTGGACTGAAAAAAGTGTTTTTGGGCTGAAAAACGTTTGGGCTGAAAAAAAAGTATTTTGGGCTGAAAAATAAAGGGCAACACACCTAAAGAAAAGAAAAAAAAGGCTGGAAGAAAAGAGGAGAAGAAAAAGGGGCGGTTGACCAGGAAACAGAAAAGAAAAAGAAGTGTGCGGCACTGAAAGAAAAAGAAAAAGATGGCTGGAACAGAGAAAGGGTGCTGAAAAGAGAGGGTTGGAACAAAGAATTTTTCAGCATTTATTTTCTTTCAAATCTTCTCAGAAAAATTATGGTGAATTCGTTTATGTTGGATTTAATTTTTAGCATGAACTAAACTTTCTTTATTCTAGGAAAACGATGTAATCTAATTCCGAACTATGCTTGCTTTTCTATGTTAATTTGAACAAATTCTCTTTATGTTTGTCTAATTTATTCTAAGCTTATTGCTTCTAATTAACTGGCCATTAATTAGATGATTTTAATCTTGTGATTTGCTGTCGAAAGAGGGAATTATAGGATAGATCTTGAATATTTCAGCATAGGTAAATATAAAGATCAAAAGACTTGTATGAACCTATGCAGTATTAAAATCGTTGGTCTTAATGCTCTCTTGCTTTATTAAATTGCATACTCTTGTGTAAAATGATGAACAAGAATGTTTCCAATTGACTGTCGAAAGAGGCTTTTGGAAGAGTTTGGAGATTGCTAACAAACAAAGAGAGAGTTAAATTAAATTAACTAGATGAGTAAAGCATAGTGAGGAATTAGGTGAAATCGATTTCCTAAAAGTTTTCTTCCCATTAAATTGATTTTTGAGCAACATCTCCTTTTTTTTCCTTTGCGTATTTTCTTTAATTTGATTTTATTTTAAATTCCAGTTACAAAAACCTTAGTGAATTCTCTAAATAAAATCGAGATTAGCATAATTTTGGTATTTGTCAAAAGTAAGTTAACAATCCCTGAGGACGATACTCTTCTCATCACTTTACTATAAAACTACGATACTGTGCACTTGCAATTTTGCACCGTTCAATTTGTATTCAGATAGTAATAAGGTTTGTGTTGTGTTTTTTGAGCTTTCTTTCCAAGCTACATGATTTATACTTGCCAATTTTAAGGTAATATATAACTTAGTGAAGACTTTGGGCTGAATGGTTTGTTTGGGCTGTTGAAGAATATCAAAAGTTTGTTGATTAGCTCTTGGGCTGATTAGCACTTGGGTTGATTAGCACTTTGATTAGCATTAAATATTGGATAGTCATTAGTAATGGGTCATGCACCAATCACAACATGCCATACAAGTAGTTTTGGTCATCTGGGTCTTTTGCTTTTCACTTTATTTGTTAATTCCAAGTTGGATTTTTTGGTTTTTTGAGCATTTGATATTGGACCCAAAAAGGAAAAATATTGATATCTATAAGTTGCAGTGCTAAATTGGAAGAGAAAAAAAAATATGGGTATCTGTTTTTATTTTGTAATTTTTTGGGGGGTTTATCAAACTCACAATAACCTACCCCTTTGGAAGATGAATTAGATAAGTAATACCCATTTTGGATATAGGGACTAGGGAGGGACAACTTACTTTTGTGCTATGTGACTAATGTTCTACACTTAACTACAAGTCTCTTGTTGTTCAATTACATATCCTGGAAATTGTGACCATTTGCTGTTTTGAAATTCTATTTTACATTTTTAACTTATTCTCAAGTGAAGACCTTGATTGCAATGGGGTTGCATTCATGATGTTCTTGCCTTTTTTGATGAAAACACACCCCTCCCTCTTTGGTACCTTTGATTGGCAAACAAAGACAAGGTAATACTAATCAATAAGTCTAGGGACACAATATTTTTTGAAACTACTTGTATGGGATGTTGTGATTGGTGCATTGTCGAAGTTGAGTTTATACTTTAAGGTGTTTAATAGTTGTATTGTGATTTCCATATTGTAGTTGCAACCTTTGAAACTCCAAATTTCCCTTGTAATGCTCATGCATTAAGCAATTTTGGATTCCTATATTTGATATCGTTGTGTCCTAATTAATAATTATTGCCTTCTTTTTTTTCTTTTTTGTATGTAGGATGTTTCTCCGATCCTACAATCCCTAGCTCTCCAAAAATCATCAACTGCATCCCATCAACCAGGCAATTTACAAATTTTATGTTGAGGACATTTAGTGTACAAAGCACCACATTTGAACAAACACATTTTTTGCAAATGTTGAAAAGTTAGTTTGAAACACTATGAAACTTTTATTATGGTATTAGTTTAATTTAAGTGTTGAAGGATTTTCTGTGTACAAAGGACCACATCTTTCTTTTGTTAATTTTATGATGATAGTTATAGACAATTTATGTAGTTAATATAATGTTGTGTACAAAGGACCACATCTTTTCTTTTGTTATGTATTTGATAATATATTTTGATGTTAATATTACGTTAGTTTGAAGACATTTGTGGTGTTGTTAATTAGTTACATTTGTGGTATTGTTTTAATTAGTTACAAGTTCTTTGTAACAAGTTTGTAAAAAAAAAAATAGTGGTTTTAGTACAAGCTAGGGAAAAAAAAAAAAAACTCTATAGCGGCGGTCAAAAAGCGATGCTAAAGGCACATACATTATGATTTAAATAATGCCCTATACCTGCATTTTTTCCCGCCGCTAAAAGGTTTACACATATAGTGGCGTTTCTCCCTACCGCTAAAAGTTCAATGAGCTCATTTTAATTGGTTCCCTATAGCGGCGCTTAATGCCCGCTGCTACAGGTGGCTACTAATAGCGGCGGGCATAATTCACGGCTAAAAGTCAGTAGACATGAATTCTAACAGCATATGGCGGCAGTTTTCTACCCACTACAAAAAACCAAAAACGCCACTAAAATGTGCATTTATAGCAACATTTTTTGTTACCTCCACAATAGAGCTGTTGTAGCAGTGCAAGGCTGGCGGGCAGAACCGCCGCAATAGGCCAATGGACCTTTAGCAGTGGTTTTTTGGGCTTTTGCTGCGGTTTTGGCCTGCCGCAATAGTCCAATTTTTTTTGTAGTGCATGTGCCTTTAAAAAAAAGTAAAATGTCCATACACAATTTTTTAAATAAATAAATGTTTATAAAAAAATTGTATTGCCTTTTGTTTTATTTAATAGAGACATAATTGTAAATTTCGACCAATTTTATTTTTCACAGTTTTTCAACTCTCCACTTTTTCATCCTCCCAACCAAATACATATGACAGAAAACTAAATATTTTTTATCCTCCTACTTTTCTATTTCTTCTCCATTTTCTATATTCTCACTTTTCCACCCTCCCACCAAACGAACCCTTAGTGCAGCACAACTTCCCCCCCCCCCCCCCCCCCCTCGCGGTATTTCTCAATCCCTTTATTTGGGGAGCTGATGAGGACGATGAGGAGCAAAAATTCCTCCAAAAATTTATCACAGCATCTAACAAACATATCAAACCATACAATTTAAAATATTGAAAGAAAAAAAAAGGTAAATTATATTTCAAATTTAATTATGAAGTTTCAAAGAATAACAAAAAAAATAAATCATATAGTTGAGTTTCATTTAGTTACAAACTAAATAGTTTATCAAAAAATTACAAATTAAATATTTGTATTAAGCTTGGAATTTGAAGTGGGTCTAATTGGTACTTTTGAAACTATAGAGTTTAGTTTGTTACTTTTAAAACTATAAATTTTATTTGTTACACTTCAAAATTACATGATTTAAAATATAATTTTTTCAAAAAAGGCTAAATTACAATTTGCACCTTCTAACTTGACCTAAAATTCAACTCAACTATTAAACTTCACTTTCGTTCAATTCAATTCTCTAATTTTCAATTTTATTCAATTCAAACCTCTCATTAGTCTCCATAATAAAGCTCCATTAGGGATCCCAAAACGACATTTTGATTTTTTCTAAGTTTCTTAAATTAAAAAAAATTCCAAAAAACTAACATAGACATCCCATTTCACACCCATAATTTAATCTTGAAAGAGGGCAAGATGGTTATTTAATTATCCAAAATCATAAAAGATATATCATTCAGCAAAATTTTCTTGTAGTGTGAGTTTGGATAGCAAACACCAGCCGTATTTGCGTTTTTTCCCTGAATCCCGTGCACTATTCACGAGACCCACAAATTTTTTAATAAAGCAAATGTAACATCCAAATTGGATCTCACGGGCACTATTCATAGTTTAAAAATTATTATACTACACTGTTTTCAGTAATAAGCGATATCCAAACAAACTCATAGTTTCTGTAGTACTACAAGAAACTCAAACTCCATGCTATTTTGGCATGGAACTCAAGACTCTTTTAAGAGTCAAGTTTGAAGGGGAGCTCGATTCTTGAAGAGTTGAGTTTCAAACGAGGTTATATTTTGATATAAAATCGAAAGAGACCTATTTGACAAAATAAGTTGTCAAAACACAATATTTAACAAAAACAACCCAAATAGATAACCTGCTAGTAGCACCTTAGATCTTCATAGAAAACAGTACCCAATAACAAACCAAAATTCAATAAATTTGATAAGATAATATCACTAGCTATTAGGTTAGAAATCAACCCCTCAAGTTGCAAACCACTTTAACCACGAAAATAGGTATTGAGTAATAAATAACTTGAGACGAACAAAAAGGAAAAAATAGTCAGAGGATAGGATTAATAAACCTTAATGTCATTAGCCAAAAAAAAATCCGCACTCACTGGATGATGAACAGTAAAACTTGACATGTTATGGATGGAATTTTCTTCAGGCAATCCTTGTGGTGATGAAGTTTGATACAAAATGGATAAAGTGGATAACGGAATGCGTCACCTCAGTGCAGTATACTTTGTTAATAAATGGAAACATATCCAAGTCCTTCACACCAGCTCAAGGTTTGAGACTAGGGGACCCTTTATCCCTATATTTGTTTCTTTTATGTGCTAATATCCTATCCATCTCCTTAACACAAGCTAAAGCCTCCAACAATTTGAAAGGGGTAAAGGTTGGAAGGAATGGCATTTCATTCACCCATCTGTTGTTTGCTAATGACTCCCTTTCGTTTTTTAAGAAAGATAACCATTCTCTAGCCACCTTACAAAAAATTCTGGATTGGTATTATAGTGTATCAAGGCAATGCATCAATTCTGGATTGGTATTATAGTGTATCAAGGCAATGCATCAACCCTTTCGTTATTTTGGTGCAAAATCCTAGCAACTACCTTGGCCTTAATTTTAAGCTAAGGGGTAACATAATGGCTGATTTTCAGTTTTTGGTTGAAAAGCTTCAGTCCTAATTGCAAGGATGGAAGGCTGGGTTACTGTCACAAGCAGGGAGAACAACTCTTTTTTCCTCAGTTCTCCAATTCTTACCCCTATTTACCTTTTCATGCTTTAGAGTCCTTGAATAGGTTTGTAATAAGATAGATGCCATTGTTAGAGCTTTTTGGTGGGGGCATGGGCAAGGAGAGAATACTACATCTTTTGAATTGGGAAAGAATCTGTCAACCCAAGAGAAAGGGAGGCCTTGATCTTAAGAAATTCAGTCTCATGAATCAAGCCATGCTTGCAAAGCAATATTGGAAACTTAGCCAAAATCCTAACTCTTTGCTGGCAAGAACTTATAAGGCTAAATACTTCCCTAATTGTGCCTTACAAGAATGTACTCCAAAACCTCATCATTCTTGGTTCTGGAAGAATATCATCAAGCAAGGTGATTCTAAACTAAGGGAGGGTCATTGGAGAATTGGTACTGGTTTTAATGTTCATCTCAATCATCAAAACTGGTTTCCAAGTTCCCAAGTAAATTTGGATCATCCTTGCTTACTCACAGGTACAGTGGGAGACCTTATTGACCAGAATTCCAAATCATGGAAAGCTGATTTGGTTCGAACCTTATACCCTTTTCCTTTGAGCAAACAAATTCTTTAGATTCCATTGCCCAAAACACATGATGTGCAAGACAAGCTGCTTTGGAAGTTTTCAAATGATGGTGATGGCACTTACCAAGTCAAAAGAGCTTATGAGATACTTATGCAGGACTCTCTTTCCTCTTGGAATACACATGGTCAGGAGGGTGTGTGGAATCTGATTTGGGGAGTCAAAGTACCTCTGAAAATTAATACATTCATTTGGAAACTCATTCAGGACAGACTCCCTACCCTTCTTAATCTGAGCAACAGAGGCATACCAACTCAGACCTATTGTCCCTTATGCAATTCTGAAGAAGAATCCTTAACTCACCTCTTCCTTCTATGTCCTTTCACTAGAGGTTGCTGGCATGGATCCACTCTAGCTATTCACTCCACTGACTTTAGCAGCTCAAGTGTTCATCAATGGCTTACCTCCCTTCTCATCAAGTTTAAAATCAGGGATACAACATCAATGGCTTACTTACAAGCCATCTTTACAACTCTTTGGCATATCTGGATCAATAGGAACAGGGTGCTCTATGATGGTTTAAATCCTATTCCTATGACTGTAATTTTAACATCTCAATCCATGGCTTGCAGGTACAAAGAGGCTTTCCTTGACCAACCAAGCCACACCAGTCAGCCAAAAAGACCCAACACAGACCACTATCCACCCTCAGGGCAGTGGCAGCTGATCATAAAAATTGCTAGAGCTAGAAGTAAGAAGCCCAAGAGATAGTCTTCTGCCTATGAAGCTATTAACATGCAGGGAGATAGCATTTTCTATGGTGTAACTAGTAATGTAGCAAGAACAACATGTGGAGCAATGCTGGATGCCATGGTAGAAGCTGCAATCAAGGCTAAGAATCATGGCTTTCAGTGTGTTTTGTTTCTAGGAGCTAGCAGACAACTAGTCCAAGTCTTTCGGCATAAGAAGACTCCAGATTGGCTTCAACAAACCAGATTAGCTGATCTAAATTTTCTGAACCAAAACGGACTTTGCTGCAATATGTTGTTAGTGCCCCACCTGATTGTAAAATCTGTTTGGTCAGTCATGCCTAATGCCAATGAACTATTGCTGGTTTAATCCAGCCCTTTCGTAAAACTTTCGTATCTTGCTTTTCTCCCTTTTTTGGTATCGAAAAAAATAAAATAAAATAAAATAAAAAATCAAAGTAGGCTGTGGATCTCAATCTAAAAGAAAGTTCCCAGAAGAATAGCAACAATCACAGTTCAAATTTATTGAGTTATATACATGAGCAATAAATCTCTTCTGAACAGTCTAAAAGTCTAGTAGAACTATTTAAAGAAATGAAGTTGGATCCTAAGCATCTTCAGCGTCGCTCATGCTAGGGCGGGTATCAATGTAGAATTCAGTAGCAAAGTCAACTTCATCAACGATCCTCCCTCTGTTTATGAACATGCATAGGATACGCAACATGTAAACACAAAATCCACTAGATGCCAACAGGAAGAATAGTAATGACTAATTATACATATAAATTTACAGAAGGGATTTATAAAGGGGGGAAAAAAAAAAAAAAAAAACAAACAAACAAACAAACAAAACAAAACAAAAAAAGAAGAAAGCGTGAACGAATATACCTTTCAAGAACAAACTTCCCTTCCTTATACTTCTGACTTCTCTCATGTGCAGCCTCCTGGGTGCAAGAAGTAATCAGAAGTCAGCAAAAGTTGCCAAGCTCTATGGCCAAACCTCTCATTCCGGTAATTTAAGAAATATCTGCTAATAGATGTGTGCCACATAGGGAAGGGGAGAGAGAAAGTACATATTTCCAGCCGACAATCTGTCCACAACAGCAACAAAATATGTCTGCCACAGTATGCAAACCGGAAAGCATCAGCCTCTCCTCTAATGCTCCAACTATGAGGTTCACCCTGGATCAAGAACTCAAGACAACTCTATAAACTGAAGTATCAATCTAAAATTGGAATTTCTATAATGTTCCTCGGAAAAAATAATAGAGAGCTGGTAAGAGTTTTTTTGTACATAATGGATTAAATACAAATTGAAGGTATTTATCGTGAACAAAGCTTTCCTAAACAGGTTCGAATGAATCTCCTTTAAGGCTTTAACCTATTATGTGGAGATCAAATCACCATCAACTTGTGTTTTAATCATGACTCATTAAGTGATTTAAATAAGTTACATAACTACAAAATAGGTAATGTAATTAAAAGTACACATAGAGAATCATTTTAATTGGCACTTAATGGGTTGGAGAAACTTTACTCCAAACCAGTTTGTAGGGAAGTTGTCCTTTGTCTTTGTTTATATCTTTCTCTTCTGAAATAATCAATATACCATAATCTTTTTTTTCTAAAAAGATAACTGTTTTAAGATACATTAGTTATCTGATTGAAATAAAAAGTGGTTTCCATTTATCAAATATTATATTAGTCTATTTTCGTACAAACTTAATACAAGAAAATCATTTTTCAATTGGATGAAACAAGAGCAGTAACCTTAATGGAGGTCACTTCTTTATAGTGGGGGTCATTCTAGCTTTCCACCACACCAGGCCCATTATTGAGTCTTATGCTCTGATTTTATTTGATTTTGGCTTGCCTCTCCCATTAAATTATAAAAGACATTGAACAGAGTTGTCAAATGTATAATAATTATCTGGCTTGTAAGGGGGCCTAGAAATTCCTACTATTTCAATTGAACATTGCAAGGAAGAAAAACAGGAAGTAATAGAACATGATTTAATTTCATGCCCCTCAATCTAAAAATAAAAATAACTCGGAACCTCTAAGATTGCACTTTTTTTAAAGAGACTCGTAAATAAAACACACATAGATATAAACTCTCCTCCTGTGGAGAAAGTCTGGCTATAAAGGCTTCAGTTATTTATCTGATTTAAAAAATATATGTAGTTTTGATCATGTCATATTTTATAAATAATTTTTTGTTTATTGGTGAGTTATGCATTCACCCAATGACTTTTAAGTTTTAAACCTCTAACACAACAAAAATATTATTGCCATCACTACATCTATAAAATATAACATATCATCAAACACTATTAGGCACTCATTTTTCTTAATCCATTCAATCTAGCAAACGAAGTCTAAAATTGAAACTCCTGAAAAGAAAAAGGTTTAGAATGAATATGCAGGGCTGGTTATTGCGTGCTGCTCCAGAGCATAAGAGCATCAATATGGGGCCACTTCCTACATACTAAATAACTGAGGAAACTATTCAACCCAAAAAAAAAAAAAATCAAAAGGATACAAAGCACTGGTCAAACAATGTGAGTTACGTGAACAGAACATGTTTCTGTTTTCAAGGCTGGGCCATCAGTCCCACGCACTGACTGTAATAAGAGAACAGTCTGCCATATCAGTTAGATAATAAATTAATTTCAACAAGGTGCAAAAAACCTCTTAGATGAAATGATCACGCATTGGAAGGCAAACGTTAAAATTTGATATTTAAAGCTACTCTTCCATATCATTTACAGGGACTAAATTCTACAAAAGAGGAGGAGAACAAATCACATGAGGAAGATCGACTGAATATGGAGATAAGAAAAATGAAAGGCAAAAGGTAAAACACCAATAAGAAAAAGGTATTTACACTCTAGCAAATTCCTGCATTGAACTGCAAAAAGCATATGGATTAAAACAGCTAGTTGACAAATCCCAACCCTATCAAGCTTCGCTTCCATATTTTCACATGATAGTCATTCAGTCCAATGAACTTTATTAAAGTTGAAACAAATACTGACAAATGGAAGTAATATGTGAGGCCCAAGCCAGATTCAAATGGAACTAGAATATTATTGAACCTTGTTTCAACTATTTTTTACAAAATTGTTACATAACTGCAGTTGTTTGGTAAATTTTTAGGTCAATCCAAGGTAAGAACTAAAATCTGTGAGCTAGAAAATATACAGATTGGTTAGCGCTACTCACCCATTGAAGGGTCATTACATCTTGAGATTCCTACAAATATACATTGTTTTTTTAAGTAAGACAAACATTTAGACTTACAATATGTTTGGGAGTTCATAAAGAAAAGAATGGAAAGGAATGAATAAATTAAGAGGGACAGGAATAGAATAGAAAGGATTAGGTTGTTCTCTTAGTATGTCTAGGAGGAGCTTAAAAATAAAAGAATCTAAAGGGGGACACAAAAACAACAACTCATTGAATTTCTATAAAGGAAACACTAGTAGAGGAATGGAATGGAAAATTGAAACCATCCAAACAGGAGAAAATAGGGACCTCCGCCATTCCTTTCCACCTTAAACAGTTCATTTAAACTAACTGAGGGAGAGAGGTATCCTAGGCATCCTTTCATGTTTTGAAGAGGTATGCCTTTAAACCAATGAACTCTGCCTCAAATGGCATTTCCTTCTCCCACAAGAATGAATGGAGAGCAAGGTTGTAGGTATAAAACCCACTAGGTGAATGTGTAACTTATCAATAAATTTTTTTTTTAATGTATGCCTTTAATATCTAAAATGATAATAATGGTAATTCATTTGTAATGACTAAGAAGTTCAAAGAACCCAAGTGTCATTAGAAAGATATGCTTCCCACTGAATGGAACAAAATCAATTTTGTATTGCTACATATTACAGACAGTGCAACAGCCAGTATATGTGCCCATTTATTTTGAGAGGATGAATACTGAATCATAAATTGAATAAAGAAACAGTAAGTGGTAATACTTGAATGACAAAGAAACTCACGCATTATTGAAGAGGTATGCTTTTCCGCGTCGGCAATGAAAAGCCTAACCAAATAGAGGGAAAAATGAGAAAATTTAACATCCAGCAAAGCATTCCAAATACAAATACTGCATGCGTGACATTGAACTGAGAAGAATCAATAATTAAGAAATGGATGATTCAATTCAAAAGGATTAGGTGCATTGTAAATCGTTCGCCTTTCAATTAATAATTAATTCAATCAAATAAGTTCATATAAAAAATGCAACCCCAGAAAAAGTGAAATATAGGAGAGAAAATAATCCCCAAAAAAAAAGAAACCAAAACTGACAATACAACCCATCCAGAAAAGCAACAGCAGACCTGATTGCCAACATTTATTCAACTGTAATTTCCCCTTATTTAATAAAAATTATAAACATGATAACAGTTCAACATAGACAATATTTTTAATCTGTTTAATAATAATCCTAAAAAAATTCCTATCAATACATGAAGAATCTTCCAATTGTTGAAATAAATGTCATTTTTATGCATACAGCTCTATCAAGTCACATGAGCTACTTGGCTATATGATCCATATTCAATGTAACCTAGCCTAGGCCTTCATGTTCTAGGTAACATTGTGTGAAATGACAGAGTCTAAGAGGGCAGGTGTGGACCCAATAGGTTGGTGATGCACTATCACCTCAATGAACCCGAAGTCACTAGATAAATTCCTTCAAATTTTTCACTCAAGAAAGCACATAGAGCATCATCATTGACACTCACCAAGCTCAAACATAGCCTTAGCCTGTGTTCTGAGCGCTAACAAAAGTGTACTCTATCAAATGCCACTCTCAAACAGGTTGGGGGTGCACAGTCACATTAATGATCCTAGACTTAAACACTATGTTAATACCCTTCATATACTTGGCCCCCTTGAGAACGATATAGAAGATTCAATGATGACAGAGTGACTCCTGACTAGATTGCACTGCTGAAGTGTTTGTCACAATTACAAAGTTCTTACTTAAGAAGAGAACATTTTATTCATATATAATGTAATCAGTCTCAACACACTCAAGCAAAGGAACCAAAAAGAGTTCTTAATAAAGAGAAAATATTATTAATTCTTTTTTTTTAATAATCATTTTTTTTTTTTTTGATAATTTTAATAATCTTATTGATTCTTGAACAATGCACACACTTTGCTACACCCATACACTTCACTTTAAACACTCTTCACTGGTGGAGGAGATGACCCGTCTATGTTGAAAACATGAAAGACAAAATAGACTAAAAGTCTTCCACCTATACTAAAGACAAATGAACCACCTAGCCAACTTTTTCTTATGCTAGATACCCACACAAGACAAGCTCCCAACTCCTTTTGCTAGCCTACCAACGTGCCTTGAATTGTCAAGAGAGGAAGAAAAATGCTTGACAATACTCTTTCACCTATTGGAAAACATGGAAAGAAAAAATCACATGTAAACATCAAATACAAGCACCAATATTTTATATGGTTGGCCATGCAAAATACACTTTCAATTAGGTTCTCTGACCTAAGGCTAGAGTTGGTGATGACTCTTACAAGTTACAACTCCTAGATTACTTAAATCAAAGAAAGCCTCCAAGACAATATAAATTTGACAACTTGATTATGAAATCATTAGTACAAAACTACTTGTCTATTTCGGATGTCAAATTATTGATTCAGAGAAAAATATCCATTTCCCATTATCATAATCAGTACCCATGATAAGAAAAAAGAAAAGAATGATTCTTTACTCTCATACCCTCATAAAACTCCCAATCACTATTACAAACCCACATCACACATAATTCCAGGATCGATTTACAAGCAACCTACACAAGCTATTCCATGTTCTATGATAATTAATTGCCAGAATTAACAATATAAAAAGAAAATGGTGAAAATGAAAAGAAAGAGAATTAGAAAGTACTCGAGAGACAAGATCTTCAGCAAGAGCCAAGTGGGTCTTGCAGAATTTGCATCTGTATGACCTTCCCTCCAGCTCCACCACAAATATCCTTCCCATCTATATCACCTCCCTGCTTGCTTTCTTTTACTGGATACCCCACTTCACCAAATCGCAAAAATCAAAACTTTTTTTAAGAGATATTTGAAAGTACCGGGTTAGAACTAAGATGAACAAAGTGTAACAGTGCAGTGGCCACATTCGTGTTAGCTAGTTGCTAAAGCTAGGCCCGGAATAAAAATACGGTTTCTAAAGCCTAACGTGTACACATGACAAGATTCCCTCACCTCACATGTGTCATCACTGTCATGTGTGTGTGTGTGCGCGCGCACGCGTGTGTTTCATTAGGCTCAAACTCCATACCTACCTAATCTTGTAGTATAGTTAAGTTGGACCAAAGTTTTTCTACAGCCCAATGTTGTACGAGTCCATTGGATAAGGCTGAAGAAATACTTCACTTATGTATCCAAATTGGGCCGAGAGGATTTTAAGTTTTCAGTCAGCAAAATTATGGGTGTTTATATCAATATCAAAATAAATAAATAAATTTGATCAAATTTTATTCATCCTTGTTCTTTTCCGGAGAACCGTTTCATTCGACTGATAACAAACAATTTTATTATTAAAATATCATTATAAAAAAAATAAGCTAAAATGCAAAATTCATCGTCTAAGTTTCTTCAGAATTCATTACAATCTTTTAACTTTATTTTTGTTCATTTCAGTTCTCTAATTTTCCGATTTATTCAATTGAGGTTTTTCCGTCAAATTTTGTTAAAAAATCTGGAAAATACTTTTCAATCATTAATTGAATTTTTTTAATTTAAAATTCTGAAAAATTAACCACAACATATAACAAAAGTTAATGGAAAAGCCCTAATTAAATAAGATTGAAAGTTAGAGGATTGAAGTAAACAAAAGTAAAGTTAGAAGATTAAAATGAATTTTAGTAAAACATAAAAAGTGAGCTTTGCATTTTAGCCTAAAAAATATTGTGGGGTCACGTCCCCAATTAATCGGATTTATCCGCTTTGGGGAGCCAGTCCCTCACGGTTTATCGGCTCGTCCCCGAGTGTGGGCAGGACCAACCAAGGGCTAGACCTTGTAGTTGTAATCGCAAGTCCCACATCGGTTAGAGTTCCCTCCCACATATGGTTTAAATGCTTCTGGAGCGACCATATGTGGGAGGGAACTCTAACCGATGTGGGACTTGCGATTACAACTACAAGGTCTAGCCCTTGGTTGGTCCTGCCCACACTCGGGGACGAGCCGATAAACCGTGAGGGACTGGCTCCCCAAAGCGGATAAATCCGATTAATTGGGGATGTGACCCCACAAATATTATTTATAAAAAAAATTTTATATATATATATAAAGGCACCATAGGCAAAAAGGTATATACGAAGGATCCTATTAATAATGGAAACATTGAAGGACCAAACATGCTTAATCTATTTGGGATTGTTGTAGGAAGTATAGAATTTTTTTTTTCTTTTGTGGCCAATTATTGTTTTACACTTTTGGATGAAAAAATTTCACACAATATTCGTACTTTTACACTAGATGTGGGATTTGATTTTGGTTGGCGTGTTGTGTTTGGTTACTAAGGGGGTGTTTGGATCATCAATTTTCATAACTCATAATTCAAAAATGGTGGGACCCATAGCTAGAAGTCCGTTTGGCGGCACCATTACTCTGTTTCCATCATTCAATTCTTTTATTTTTGAGTGATGAGTTATGGAAACTGAAAACACATTTTAACTGTTTTCAGTTTCCATAACTCTGTTTTCAATGGCATTTCCGTAAATAACACTACATGGAGGGACCCACTGTCATACTCAACCGCAACTTTTGACCATCTCTTTTTTTTTTTTCTTTCTTCACTAGGTTTGATGCGTGCGTTTCTTCATCTTCTTTTTTTTCTTTTTCCTTTCACACTAGGTGATTTCTTCTTCTTCTTCTCCTTCCTTCACTTCATGCAATTTCTAGGTTTTTTTTTTTTTTCTTCTTCTTTCACTAGGTTCGGTCTTTAGTTCTTCCTTCTTCTTCTTCTTTTTTTCCTTCTTCTTTCACTAGGTTCGGGTTTCTGGGTTTCTTTTTTTTCTTTTTTTTCACTAGGTTCGGTGAGTTTGGGTACTGAAGAAAAAAAAAAAAAAAAAACTGCAAAGAGTGACAAGTATGGGCCCACAAACAGTGTGAAAAATATTGAGTGATGACAAGTGAGTGATAGTGCCAAATAGGTAGGGTATTTTAAGTGATGAGTAACGAAAATTAAGTGATAAAAAATATTGATCCAAACAGTCTCTAAAAGTCAAAGAAAATTTTTTGACAGCAAAGATAGAATTTTTATTGGATTAAGTAATATAGTACAAGTAACACCAGGCCAACGTAATACAGGAGCTAAAATATTGGCTTGGCATGAGTAAACATGTAAAAAGCCGTTAGGCAAACTAACGAAACTGTGCATATAAACAAAACAACTACTACCACTGGTGTACATATTCCATTCATTGGCAAAGCCTTTAGTAGTCTTGTAGCAGAGTCATTGCCCCTCGGAGAATGTCGCTGGGGTGAGTTTGTTTTCTGTAAAAAAATGTACCTATTTCGTGCATTCCATATAGCCCATGAAACTATAGCCCACACTTCCATTTCGTTCTTCGTCAACACGGGCGTCAGTTCTTGCACTAAACTATAGAAATCCTCTGCAGATAAGCTTCATTTCTGCAACTTCCCTTCCACCAACACCCATACATTTCTAGCCATGGGGCATCCCCAAAGAGCATGAGCCACCATCTCATCGTGTTGCTGACAGATTGCACATGCCGGGTCCAGTGGGATCTTCTTTCGACATAGATTCGTGCGGGTTGGGAGTATGTCAGAGCACGCCTGCCAGACAAATGTTTTAACCTTGGGGGTACCTGCAGCTGCCAAATACGGTTCCACAACCATTTATCCCGCTGTGCCAAAGAATGCTCCACCTGTTCCGTTTACCTCATGCATATCGCTACTCGATAGGCCGATTTAACCGAGAATACGCCCTTCTTATTTTCCTTCCTTAGCTTATCTCGATCTGTTGTTGTACCCAGATTGATGAGCTGAATCTCCGCCATCGTGTGAGGCATGAACGTATGGATTAGTTGTTGTTGGTGCCACTGCCCTGTATCTGGGTTGAAAAGGTCACACACCCTCATGTTTTTGTCTGCCTCGGGTCTAAATTGTGGGGGGTGTGGGAGCCACCTATGATCATCAATCTTGATGCTCTTCCCATCTCCCACTTTCCACACCGTGGCTGCCCGTATCAGGTCTCTTGTCTCAAGCAGTCTCCTCCACACAAATGAGGGGTTGTTCCCTATTTCGACCTCCATGAATGAGCAATTAGGGAAACAGCACACTTTATATACTCTGAAAAATAGAGAATGACTTCCTTGGATCAGCCGCCATGCTTATTTTGTTAGCATGGCAAGGTTGAATGCATGAATGTCTCTAAATCCCATTCCCCCTCTATCATTCGGATTGCACAATTTACTCCATCTAATCTAATGGATTATCTTCTCGTTTCATGTTTGGCCCCACCAATATTTTGCTAATGCCGAATTAATATCATCACATATTTTATTTGAGATTTTGAACATGTTCATGGAATAAGTTGGGATTGTTTGTGCCACCATCTTGATTAATACCTCTCTTCCTGCCTTTGAGATATTTTTTTCTTTCCATTCCATTACTCTTTTTGTTACCTGCTCCTGTACCTCCCTAAAAGTGCTCACCTTGGATTTGCCTCCCACCATTGGTAACCGAGGTACCTCTCACAATTAAGGTCATGATTTGTGCTCCCGGCTTGTTTTTGATTTCTAACTTCACCTGTGGTTTTGTGTTTGGGCTAAAGAAAAGGGTGGTTTTTTGTTTGTTGATGGCTTAACCCGATGCTCTTTCATACGACTTCATAATATCAAGTAGGTTTCAGCATTCAGCAGTTATTGTCTCACAAAATAGTAAGCTGTCATCCGCAAATAGTAAGTGTGATAGCTTGACCCCATCATTACAAGACAACATTCCTTTCAGAAGTTGGTTTTCCATGGCTCTACAGATGAGAGAGGAGAAACTCTCGGCACATAGTAGGAATAGGTATGGAGACAAATGGTCCCTTTGCTTGATTCATCGAGACGATGTGATGAAACCTCTAGCTTCTCCATTGATTAGAGTTGAATAGGATGCAATGCGCACAGTTTCCATGGCTAGGTTGACCCATTACTCTGGTAGGCCAATTTTAGCATTATTCTTTGGAGGAACTCTCATTCCACCATGTCATATGCTTTGCTGATGTCAAGTTTCACTGCCATGTGGCCCTTTTTTCCATTTCTTCTGTTTCTTATACAATGGATCATTTCAAAAGCCATTGTTGTGTTATCTGTTATAATTCTATCAGGCATAAAAGCACTTTATGAGTCAAAAATAATATTGGGTACTATGGGCTTTATCCAGTTGGCAAGAACCTTAGAAATAATTTGTGATACAACATTTCCCAAACTAATTGGTCAGAAGTCTGTGATATATTCTAGATCATTTTTTTTTTTTTTTGCGATAAGAACAATATGTGTATAATTCATTTTTCTTAGGTATCTTTCTAAGTGTAAAACAGATAATACAGCAGTAGTAACATCATATTCAACAATATGCCAAAATTTTTGAAAAAAGAAAGGCGACATACAATCAAGTCTTGGTGATTTCGAATGGTGCATTTGGAAAAAGGCAGTTTTCACATCTTCCTCCATATAGGGGCGGATCAACGAGGGTGCCATACCTCTATCACCACCCAATCCACAAAATCTATTACATCCTCCATATCCAGTGAGGAGGAAGATGTGAATAGCTGTTCGTAGAACTCCTTTGCTATACTGGCAATTTTATCCTCATCAATGTGCCACTCTCCTTCCCTATCATACAACCCTACAATGTTGTTCTTCCTTCTTCGCTAACTCGCCCTTTGGTGGAAGAATTTTGTATTTTTATCCCCCGTCAGTAGCCATATGGATCTCGACCTTTGTCTCCAAAATACCTCCTCATGGTGCAAGAGCTCATTTATCTCCTTCTTCACACCATGTATCCTCTCCACATTCTGCCCATATCCTTCTTCCATCAATGTGGTAAGCTCTCCTTGTTTGCTTCAAGGCGAGTTCTAGTATTCCCAAAAGTGACATGGCTCCAAGCTATGAGGTCCATTCTACATTTTTTTTTCTCAAAAAGGCAAAACATAGGGCTACCATGAGGTTTTATCCAGTTCCATGACTCCTGGATTATACTTTCACAATCGGTGTGAGCCACATTTCTCTTCAAACCGCTAGATTTTGTGTCATCGTCTCCAAGGTTGAGTGGGTGGTGCCATGTCCAACATAATAGGGTCGTGATCAGAATAGGATACTGAAAGGTGACTCACTTTTGTTCTAGGGAAGATCTCACGCCATTTCGTTGTTGCAACTACCTTATCTAATCTCTCTTCAACAAAGGCCACCCCCTGCCAACCATTCCTCCATGTAAAACAATATCCACTGAATCCCATATCAACTAACCCACAATGGAGGAAAGTGTGTTGGAACTCAACCATTGGAGCCATCAGTCTCCTATTGCCACCGTTTTTTTCGTCTGAGGCCAACAGTTCATTGAAATCACCTAAACATAACCAAGGTAGAGATGATCGAGCATGTAGGTGTCTCATGAGTCTCCATATTTCAAGTTTGCGTTCTTCCTCTAGATGGCCATATATTCCTATTAGTCTCTATTCGGGGACCTATTCGATTGCCCAGCTACGTGTGGTCCGTTGGAGGAATGACATTACTAGGCCCGAATTCTGTTTGGGGAGTTGCATCCGAAACTTAACATTGGGCCACGTGGTCCAATGGCTACCAGCGTATTTTTAATCCTACAAACCATTAAAGCCAAAGTCTAAGAATCACGATAATGGTCGAATAAATATATAATATGCATTTGATATGATAGCTTTGATTAGTAGTTGTAATAACAATTGAAATAAAGTAGTATTTATTTAAAGGTAAAGTAATCATGTACTCAATGATGTAAATTTAAAGATATGGAAGCAAAGTCACTTATCTTTATATGGTTTATAGCCCCAGCTGTATAGCGTCGGTGAGTTGATAGGATTCCAGCAGAATGACTCTAGCGGTAGAGAGGCAGTTTGCGATGATGACTTCAAGATTGAAGGGGAAAAATGGGTGCAACTGGAGGGAGAGAGAGTATTCCCAGCTATGTGCAGGGTCTGGTTAAGCTTGCATCTCTTGTCATGCACTTAAATGAGTTTTCCTCTTGACAATACTCTTTTAGTTGTTGTGAAGTTATGAATAATGTTGTCTTTCATGAAAAGGGCTTTTGTATGGAGTACTTGTGCCTTCTAAGAGAAGGGCTTTATGCAAGATGGATTCAAGCCTTCAATGAGAAAGGTTTTGATATGAGATCTTGGTGTCTTTTAGGAGAAAGGCTTTAGCATTAGAAGTTTATGCCTTCCATGAGAAGGGCTTTTAGTATGAGTGTTTGGTATCTCGTGAAAAGTGTGGAGATGGTAAAAGATATAGATGTTTTATGGGATGTAGTATTTGTAATATGTATGATATATGGAAATATGAGAGATATGGAGGTTAAAGATAGTAAAAATATGAGATTATAACTACTGGAGAAATTGTAGAGATTGCTTTCCAAAAGGAAAGATTTTGTAAGAGAAGAGTATGGAGATGTGTTTAGGTATTTGGAGATAGGAGCAATAAGATAGGTGTATTTTCTGAATATGGAGAGTGAGAGAATGAGTATAAGAGGAGTAATAATGTTGTAGTGTGTTTAGCCATGTTGCTGGGATTTTTTGCTGGAGGATGTATGAAGGCTCATGAAGAGCATTTATGAGCTAAGGGCTGAAGAGTTTAGTCCCTAATTTAGAAACTAAAAAACTCAGAAGCTCAGAACTTCATTAAGAGCTTAAGAAGATTATTAAAGGGAAAGAGAATGGAGAAGTTTTATGAGAGAGTTGTTCTTCTCCATTGGTGTCCCCCCCCCCCCCCCCCCCCCCGAGCTTTTGACGTGTTGATAAAGGGTTCTATTTAGAGTTGAGTTTAAGAGGAGTATTTTAGCAAAAAATATTAGTCAAAATCTGTCTCAACTAGCAATGAATCTTTAAAAAATCCATCCTAAGATTTCGCCAAAATTGGTATGTTTAGGTTTAAGGTGTTCTTGCTGTTTTGGGTAAGAGCTGCTGGGAAAAAGCAGCAGAAAAGAAAGGTATTTTGGCAAGAAAAAGATAGTTACTTTAGTTGGTTTTAATTTTAGCCAAATGTGGAAAATCAATCATGCTAAGGCTGCTGGGTCAGCTATTACATCTGTTCTGAAAAAGTTGTCTCAACTGTCAAGAAAAGCTGTGACAGCTATCATAAGACAGCTATCATAAGACAGTTGTTGCTTTGGGCAGAAGCAGATGAGGTCAGCTGGGTAATTTCAAACTTCTGGAGAGGACATTCAGCATTTATTTCATGGATTTGGTTAAAAATGATAAGATCTCTTTCAAGGATATCTTGCTATTTTGAGTATAACAGCTAGTTGCTGGGATTTCAGCATTAAATGGCTGATAATATCACTTATAGCTAGGTGTCAAGTGCTGAATACACTGCTAGGGTTCTACTAGAAATATTTCCTTTTTCGGGCATTTGTGTTTTTGGTCCAAGGTTCCATTACAACACATTTTTAGCAAATAATAGAAGGATTGGTTGATAGTTAATGAAACTTTAGAGATTTAGTTAAGGTCTCATTGTATTGTGACATAATCTTGGTGAGCAAGAATAGTATTTAATGCTCTGATCTGGCAGTTGGCAGAGAAAGATATGGTCTGATTGTGGCAGACAGCAGTTGGGTATTAGAGATATCATGAATATTCAATGTATTTGGAGATTAAAGATAGCCAATCATATTAGGCCATGTGTTTGAGTTGGATTTTAGTTGAAAGTAGTAATGTAGTTTATGTAGAATAATATAATGAAGTTTCTAAATTTGTATAGCAACAGTTAGGGATTGAATGAACAGTTTTTTTTCTCAGCAGTTAGATGGCTAGAGATATTAAATATTTGTCATATGATGAATGTTAAGTTTTAGGAAAAGAGTAATGGAGAGTCTTATCATTTTAAGTGCCATGTGATAAGAGATGCTTACCATATGTCATCCGCTACACACGAACTTGTCAGAGTTTAGGGAGTTGAAGAAGACATGCCAAGCAACATGTTTCTTTTATCAACTTTGAATCGCTGGAGCTTTACTAAAATACCTCTTGACCCTCTAAACCACGACTCCTAAAGTTTCCCCGAAGAGACTCATGAGCTTGGATCATAAACCGAATATGAGATGACGTACCTTGGGTTTTGTTGTCATTTTATGTAAATATGGGCTCTTGTTGAAGAAGTCACTTGCCATGAATGTAAGAGAGGTAATATGGGCCGTGAGTTTTGATTCATTGCATGAGATCAATCCATATGTTGATGTTGATGATATCATGGGTTATGATCCCAGTTGATGAAAAGGAAATATGGGCCATGAATGAAATATGAGCTTATTTTGGGTTTTAAATAGATTTACCTAAAAAATCAATACTATGTTGATGTGGCATGGGTTACCAATGAAGTAGTGCCACGTGGGGCGAAAAAAAGTCCTCAACAGTCTCTAAATAGGTGAAGTCTGTGTGTATATGGTCACATCAATATGGTTTGGTGAGTATGTTTGTGTCCACAGTCACCTCCTCCTTCCAAAGTATTGCCAATCCACCCCTACATCCATTGCATGACACAGCTAGCAAACCATAAAAACCCAATTCCGTCTTAATCAGTTTCATCTCTCTATAAGTCAATTTTGTTTCCATGAGAAACAAAATTGTGGGAGCTTTTTTCTTCACCAATTCAGAAAGGACTTCAACTGCACGGCGATTCCCAAGCCCCCGACAATTCCAACTTAGGACGATCATTGTGATCGGCAGGGCTAAACATCAACCTCTACCGTTGATAATCTTGTTTGTATTTTCCTTTCCTCGACCTTGAACCGCTTTGCATCATCATTCCATGGTTGCTATTATCATTCTGTCTCTTTGTGCCTACTTTTAGAAGACTAGTTTGTGAGGGCTTAGGTTGTGTTTTGGCTGGGAAATGTGCGGGTTTTTTCCGCATGTGTTTAGATATTGGTGCTTTAAATGGGTCACATGGGGTTGGTATGGCTAGGGTTTGAGGATCATTTTGTTTTGCATCGTACCTAATTGGGACAGGGAATAAATTGTTGGCTTGATTCTTGGTGGTGTTAAATACATTAAACTTGGTTGGACCGAACTTGGAAGGTTTTGGCTATCCAACTGTGGCTGTGTTAATGTGGCGTTATGGGGTTGGGTATTGATGGTATTTGATTTCAGTTGGTTTGTAACTGTTGCATTATTTGTGGCCAGCTGTGGTGACGTGGTGGAAACATGCATAGAGGTCATGGGACGTGACTGGAGGAGTAAATAACGTGATTAAGGTGCACAGAAACCGGGTTGGCATTTACATCTTTGTTTTTAGGCAAAATTTCGGTTTCGGGTTCCATATGCATTTCGGTTTCAGGTTCCATTGGTTTCTCGGTTTCGTGTTTTGGCCCGTGGGGTTTGCTGACTTCGATTTGGATGGTTATGAGCCCCTTTTGCTTCCATTGATCTCTCCTTTATTCCTACCTTGAGTCGGTCTCCATCCTCGGCGTTCACCAATGACGAACACTCCTTTTGGTCATGGCCTATCCGACCACAATTGAAGCACCATCCCACCAACCTTTCATACCTGAAAGCCACTCATGACGTCACTCATTTTAGGCTAATAATTGGACCTCCCCGATGAAGTGGTTTATCAAGTGGGACCTCCACTCGTATCCACAAGAACCTAGATTGGTCCGAGTTGAAGGCTTTATAGTCGACTTCCACCAACTCACCTATACTCCTACCAATGTCACTTCCGGCCTCTTCATTAATGGGATCAAATGGTAGACCCCACACTTGAATCCAAAATGGTTATTTCGAGAATGTTACTGACCTGACGGACATCCCTTTTTCCCATCTTCGCAAAGCCAAGAGGTGGTTGTCAAAGCACCAAGGTCCATTGTTCCAAACCCATAGCAGTTGGCTTTCCATCGAGAATTTGAACTATAAAAGCCCCTTACCCACTTCAATTATCTTCATATCGTCACCCAGCTTCCACATATTCCGCAACAAGTTTTTTGCAGCTCGTAAGTTTATTTGCTTCGATGTTAGATATCACCCTATAAGGCTTAGGGAGAATTCCTCTAAGATTTTGTCTGTCCTCACTAATCGGATTGACATAGCCTCATCTTCCTCCGTAGTGAACTTCATGTTCTGTATACATTCAAGCACCTCAGATTCCATGGTAACAACTAGTATCTGCCTCCTTACTGTCTAGACAAGCTACAGCTCCCAGTGGACACACTCTTGGTCTTCCCACGTATTAGGAAGAAAAAAATAGGGAAAGTAGAGCTCACAGGACGTGAGAAGTAAAGCTCACTTGACGTGAGAAGTAAAGCCTTGGATTTTGAATTAACTTTTCTTCATTACTTTATGGATGTTAGTGGATTGAATACATGACATAATTTGGATGACTTATTATAAAATGAGGGTCAAGAATAAAGAAACACTATTTGATAGAGTTCCTTAAGAACTTTAGAAGATCTTGATGCCTATACCCTTATATGTAGTTGTGAAAATGATAAAATCAATTTGTATTGTGATCATACTTAAGATGGAAAATATGAAAGGTGTAGAATTGTCAAAGAAAATTAAAAATAAATAAATAAACTAAAATTGGGGATTGCAGACAATGAATTGAAGGTTACAGAAGGCGAGGAGTTGAAAAATTGAAAATAAAAAATCAAGTGTTGATATATGTAATTGTTGGATCTACAAAAATAAGGGAGTCTATAAATTTAGATTTGTTTAGTTATCAAGAAAATTTAGGAAAGATTGAAAGGAGAAATAAAAATTTTGGTTAAAGAAGAAATAAACTTTTTTTTATTAAAAAAAAAATGATAATATGGCTCCTGCAGTGCAATCCGTTAGCCACGTCAATTTCTTCCGTTAATGATATGACAGTAGGGATCAAAAGGACAATGATTTCAAAACTTAAAAATCAAAATGACTGAAATGTGCTTTTCTAAATAAACTCAAGTTTCAAATCATCCAGCTCACAAGAGATCGTTATCAAGAATTCTATAGTCTTAGCCCAACCCATAATACCTCTCGGGTAAGGTAGCAAGCTCGGTGGCATCCCCTTAAATGTGCTTTTAAAAAAAAACTATGATGGTGTTGTGTTGAAATCATAAGGTAATGCAGATTTGGGGGGTGATTATACACAACGATGAGGGGTTGGTTATGGTTGCACTTTCTTAGCAAGTCTCTCTTCCTCACTCTATATAAGAACTGGAAGCATTTTGTAGGCTTGCAGCTATTAAAGCCCTTAATTTCTTTCTGAAGACTGGTTTTTTTATTAAATAATTATTGAGGGTGATTCCAAAATAATTATCAAAGCTCTCTATGCCAACGAAGATTCATCTGCCCACTTCGGCCACTTAATCCAAGTGCTAAGTTCATGTCTGCTTCTTTTAGATCCATCAGCTTCACTCATGTCCGTCGTCAAGGAATGGATAGATCAATATCCTTCAAACATTGCTAATGTACCATGATGAGGCCTGATCTCGTCAGTTGAGTACCCAAATGGATCCAAGCCTTCACTTGAGCACCTACGTAGATAATAGGGTTGGTCCTTCCAATATGAACACCGGTGTGGTGCCTGCCACAACGTCTTCGACGCCCAAGTCAGAATGGAAAAATACTCTTAGAAAAGAATTAGCACAGTTGTATCAGAATTTTCAAGTACCTTTTGTTGACAATGTGGGGGCCTTATATAGGTTGCCTTGGATTCTAGCCGTTGTTGGTGATTAATGCCTCAGTGGTAACGCCTCTACCTAGTAATGGAGCTTTAATAGGCCCCAACGGTCTGACAGATTGGCTTTGTAACTATCCAAAGTGCTTACTTATGGACCGTATTGAATGACTCCGTGTATTCGTCAGGAGAGACTAATCTTTTCTCTCGTCAGTATAACTTCATCCTTATTCAGTAGTCTGGTCTAGGAGATGTGGATATTCATCAGTCCTATCAGTTGCCCCCCCCAGCTTCTATGGTTGCTATGACACGTCATGATGACTATAGAAGATGAAAGGTTTTCCTGAGCTGTCCATGACTCTTGGGGTTTCGCTCTGAATTAAATGCGTAGTAGCAGCGCCACACACAACGTGGCCACCTGGCGCATGATGATTTGTAGTGTTAACCTCATGACCCTTGGGTTTCCCGCCATTTTTCAGTTTTTTGGGATTGAAATTCTCTTTTCCCTTCACTTTTCGCATTTCTCTAATCATTTTTGCTTCTGAGTTTTTGTTTTTCTTCCTTGTTCACTTGCGCTACTATTCCAACTCCGCTTTGAGCGATACCCCGTGAATCTTCTCCTCCTGTTTTTGAGCTGTTTATTTTGAAGGTATGTTCTTCTTTTTCTTTCTCTTTGTTTCTCTTTCTTCATAACTTGTTTATAAATTTATGATCTTTCTCTCTTTTTTGCTTCGCTGCTGTTGTTGTTTGCTTTTTGGGTTTTTAGGATTCGAACCCCCCCCCCCCCCTTTTCTCTAGTTTTTCATGGTTAGTGGTTCTGAGGTTAGAGTAGTTTGCCCCTCAGTCTCTTTCTTTTTTGCTCACTTAGAGGCTGCCTTAGGTGTTTCCGATGACTTCCTTCCTTTGGTTGGGGATTTTATTTTTGCGGGTTGTGGGTTGAGTTTGGTTATAGGATAGCTATCCCCGATACTAGGCCAATCAATTGCTTGATTTGAGGGAGAGACTAGGAGGATGACAAAAGTAAGGTCTAGTGAGCTGGAGACTGGGTTGTCGTCTAGCAGCGACCTAGAGGTGGGTGATACAGCCGTCTCGATTCCTCGTGTTATTAAGGTTTTTCATGCCCTCGAGGAGGTGTATGGGCTGGACGCTGACACCGTAGATAGATTTAAAGATAGGTTCCAATTTTCGGAGCGTGTTCGCGTTCGTCAGCCCATTAATGAGGATATGGCCTGCCATTTCTTCCTTGGTAAAGTCTGCTTCTATGAGGCTGCCTTTACTTACGGGCTTAGGCTCCCCGTCCACCCGTTTATAATGGAGCTCTTAGGTTTCTTTGGAATCGCTCCTGGGCAGCTTATGCCTAATTCGTGGAGAATTGTGGTCAACTGTATGGAAATATGGTTGGCTGCCAACGAGGATATGATTAAGGTTGGCGAACTCGTCCATCTCTACCGTTTGAAAGAGTCGAAAGAGTATGGATATTATGAGCTAGTCCCTTGGGCGAGAAGAGCTAGGATTGTGAGGGGTCTACCTTCGTCCTTCAGGTACTGGAAGTCCCGTTTCTTTTTCGTGTCTGGCGACGACTTTGAGACCCCCGCCAGCAAGGCTTGGGGTGATATCCCAAGGTTGCTCCGTCGGTGTGGAACCCCAAACTTAGGTGCATCAATATTCCTCATTGTCTATTGATTTTTGTTTGGTTCAATTGGTCGTCTGTAACCTCCCTATTTTTTCTGTGCAGTTAAGAGACAGCCTAAGCTTAAGAGTAAGTATCAGGGTCGTGTTGAGAAGGTGATAGAGTACGCCAAGACGATAGAAAGTTAGGACGATCTTGTGGATCCTCAGACTCTTGCGTTTTATTGTTTAGGTCCAGACCCATTTTCTTACGTGCTGCGAATCATCGAGATTGAAGGAAAAAAGAGTAAGTGTTAGGTTCGTCAGTGTTTCTTTTTTGGTGCTTACTTGGATAAATATTAACAAATGTTCTCTTCTTCCAGAAATGACAACGAAATTTAACAAACATATGTACGCTCGGATGAGGAATAAGAAGGACGAGCCCTTGTCTATGATCGAGACTAATTCCGTCCGTATAACGGACAGAGGCGCTCCAATCCTTGCGGTGCTCCCTTCTTCCCCAACCCCCGTGACGGCGGCAACGACATCACCAACCCCGTTAGTTGAAGAGCTTACTCCCCGCAATAAGAGGCTAAGGGTTGGGGACAAGCAGAAGGAGAAAGTTGACTCCAGGCCTTCTAACATCTAGGATGACGCTGGAGTTTCCATGGCACAAGCTCAAGATATCTTTTGCACGGACGACATGAAGGTACTCTCAGGGGTGTCAGCCGATGAAGTTATGAGGCGTCATCTACACAAGCTCATCCAGGTACTTGTGTAATTTTACCTCGTGTTTGTCTTTTCCTTTTCTTTTCTCTTTTTCTTTTATATATACCCCCTTTTTTTTTAGGTGTTGGGAGAGAGTCTCCATCTTACTTCAAAGTATTTGGCCTCAGAGGCTAATATTGAGTCTGCACGGTCTCATGTGACGACCCTGGAGGCAGAGAATTCGAAGTTGAAGAAGGAGCTGATAGTTGCCATGAATGACGCCAACTTGGCCAAGGAAAAGCTCAAGACTTTGACTAAAGAGCTTAGAGTTAAGTGAGAGTTGACCAAGGAAAAAGATGAGCAAATTGCTGCCGCCAAGGAAAGGACCAAAGGGATTGCAGCCAAGGCCATCGAGGGCTTCCAACAGACCGAGGAGTACAACACTGTACTTTTTAGCTAGTACTTCAAGGTAGGGGTGCCCAGTGACTTGCTTCAACCGACCCGCCCGAACCGAAGGTCCACGGGCGGCTTCGAATCCACTCTACAGTCGGTCACGGATTGACAAGTGAAAAATCCGAATAGTTCGGTTCGGATTCTGATTTCAAAATATTTCACTCGAGAAATCCGAACCGACCGAATTATTTATAATTAAAAAAAAAAAAAAAAAAAAGGATTTGACATCAGTAGACAGTAGCTTCAGTACATCACATGCCACTTGCCAGGAAGTAGGAACAGCCCATGCCCACTGCCCAGCAATGCTAGCCTGAGACTCAAAGCAAGCTTTTCCCACACACCTTCCCAACATTAATATCAGTCGTTCATCTTAAATTAAAATTTAAAATTGATGGTGTTGATGAGAGTAAACTAAGCATGATATGACCGGTCACAGTGGCACAATAACCCATTCTAAATCAACGGTTATAATCCAAAGATGAAAAGCTAATCTAACGGTGAGAATAAAATGGGAAAGATGAAATATCTCTAAGACTCTAACGAGTCTATTCAGTCTTCACTCTTCACTCTTCAGTTTTCACTTCAGAGACAGCGTTCCAGGTCATGGACATGGCTTCCCATTCACGCCTCCTCCTCCCCATTTCACTCTTCCTCACCTCTTCGGCCTTCACTTCTTCAGTCTCAAACTCTCAGTTGAGTCAGTTCTTTACTTGCTCTCTCATACTCTCTCAAACTCTCACAATCTCACACTCTATAAAGTCTAGACCGTTTCTCTCCAAATCCAAATTCCAAATACAAACCCTAGCCACCTCCAATGCCGTTACCCAGTCCCCTCTCTGCCTCCAAAGCCTAGCTCCGCTGCCACCGTCCACTTCTCTCTCCATAGCTACCGCCGGTGTTTAGTCCTCACCCCGTGCACTCTTCACTAAGTTAGTGAGGTAATTTTTTTTTGTTTCTCATCTTTCTTTTTTGTTAGTCTTGTTGCTTCATTTGTTATGGAAATCAATTGTTAAAATCAAATAAACCCTAAGATTCATACTATGAAACCCTAACTAAAAAAAACTTAGAAACCCTAACTAATTTAGTTTTGTTCTTTGTTCTTTTCTTTAATCAATTTTGATCCTGTTTTAATTTTATACAGGATTGAAAGCTGACTCTAAGTCATTATCTGCCCTCAAGTTTGAAACCCATACACCCACGGTTTTCTTAAAGGTATGGTTTTTGCTTTCCTTTGTGTTTAGTAAAAATAAAAATAAAAAATGTAGTGACTGTGGTGATTGTTTGATGTTTCCTTTTACAAAAGGGGCAGAGTAATTTAAATGATAAATAGAATGTTGAAAGGGAAACTATTGAATGTAATTCATGAGAGTTGCATTAATGTGGCTTGCAAATGCTTTTGATTTTGCTTTTCTATTAGTTTGTAGCTTTGTATGTTCTGTATTACCCAAATTAGACAAGGTTTATTTAACATTTTGGTTATAGCATCTTATGTAAGTTTTAGTTTACCTTGCTTTGTTTTTAACACATTTAACTTCTAGAAGTTGATTATATGAGAAGATTGTTATGATGTGAACAAAGTTTATTTAACATTTTGGTTATAGCATCTTATGGAAGTTTTTGTTTACCTTGCTTTGTTTTTAACACATTTAACACCTAGAAGTTGATTATATGAGAAGATTGTTATGATGTGACTTTCTAATTTTCTTTCCAACACCTAGAAGTTGCTTTGTTTTTAACACATTTGTATGAGAAGATTGTTATGATGTGATTAGTATGATCATGCAATTTGTCACTGCTAAGAAGAGATTTGTGATCTTGCATGTTCCTAATTAATTTACTTAATTGAGTTATCTGTGTTCTTGCTAAGAAGAGATCTGTGATCTTTCTTTCTAATAATCTCTTTTGATTCTATTTATTAAAATGTGTGGTTCCAGGATACTGGTTTTTCTTTTTGGTGTGTGTGGTTATTATTTATTATTTTATTATTATTATTATTAAAGCTATTAATTATACTTGTTACTCTAGTTTGCTAATATGTATTTTTGTTTTTTTAGGTCAAGGAAACCCCCACTAATGAACCCTCTGTCCAAACACTAGCTGCTACAGAAGATGATGGTGCTATTCCCACCCAAGTTGAAGATTTTGCTGCTACCCAAGCTAAAGCAGCTGCTGCTTCTGAGTTGACCCCAGTTCCACCATGCCAAGTGAGTATGACAGCTCCTGTTAGTGGTGCTTGTAGTGGTAGGAAAAAGTCTATTGTTTGGGGTCACTTTGAAAAAGTAAAGATAGGTGAGGGTGATCTAGTAGAACTAAGGCTATTTGTAATTATTGTCAAAAATCTTATAATGCTGATAGTAAGAGTTGTGGTACTAGTAATTTGTTAGCTCATGTGCCCATATGTCCCAAGAACCCTAATAGAAAAGATCTAGTTAAAGGGCAGAAAACATTAGCTTTTGTACCCAAAAAGGATGGAGAAGATGGATTCCACCTTATGTCAACATCCTTTTCTGTTGAGGCTTCTAGGAAGGCATTGGCCGAAATGATTATAATTGACGAGTTGCCTTTTAGGTATGTCGAGGGGTATGGGTTTAAGAAATATGTAACTACTTTACAACCTAAGCTTCAATTAAAGGATATCCCATCTCGTCAAACTGTGGCTAGGGATGTGATTGGTGTTTATAACAGTGAGAGAGAGAAGCTAAGGAAATCCTTGAAGGGTTGTAGGGTGTGTCTCACTATGGACACATGGACTTCTATTCAAAATTTAAATTACATGTGTCTGACATGTCATTTTATTGATGATGCTTGGAAATTGCATAAGAGAATTTTAAATTTTTGTCAAGTTGAAGACCACAAGGGGGAGACTATAGGTAGAAAGATTGAGATGTCATTGCGTGAGTGGGGTATTGATGGGATATTCACCTTGACAGTGGATAATACTAGCTCAAATTTAACAACAATTAAATTTTTGCAAAGGGTGACTAAAGATTGGAATGGGTCAGTTTTAGGAAATGAGTACATGCACATGAGGTGTTGTGCCCATATCCTAAATCTCATTGTGGGGGAGGGTTTGAAAGAGATAGATGCATCTGTTGCTAAGGTGCGTGAAGCTGTGAGGTATGTGAAGTCCTCACCTAATAGAAGTCAAACTTTTAGGAGTTTTATGGAGAGGGTAGGTATGGAGTCCAAGAGTCTTCTTAGTCTAGATGTACCTACTAGGTGGAACTCGACCTATATCATGTTAGAAACTACTGAAAAAATTGAGAAAGTGTTCCTTCGAATGGATTTTGAAGATGATGGTTATTCGTCATACTTTAGGACCAAGGAAGATAGTGGTGGTTTGGGGTCTCCATGTATGACTGATTTCCAAAATTGTAGGGCATTTGTGACTTTCTTAAGGCTTTTTTATAATGCAACAAAGAAATTTTCTGGTTCATTGTACGTTACTTCAAATGCCTTCTATGATGAGATCTTTATTATTCAGGAGAGTATTTCCAATTTAGTAAAATCCCAAAACACTCTCTTGAAAAGCACAGCCACAAACATGCAAACTAAGTTTGAGAAGTATTGGGGGGAAGGGGAGAAAATTAATCCTCTTTTGTATGTGGCTGTGGTCTTTGATCCACGTAAAAAATTGAGGTTTTTGAAGTTTTCATTTTCTGAAATTTATGGGAATGCAGTTGCAGAAGTGATGGTTGATAAGGTGAAAAATCTTTTGTTTAAGTTGTATAATTTCTACACTTCTATTCATTCACCAAATGTGCAAGATCAAAGTGGGAGTGAGAGGACAGAATTGGAAAGTGATGCTAGTGATCCATATGTGATGGTTCACTCACGATATGAACGTTTTTTGCAAGTTGAGCAGTCTGTAGGTTGTAGTAATGAGCTTGAGAAGTATTTGGCTAAAAACTGTGATGGTAGAAAGGATGGGAATTTTGAGATATTAGAGTGGTGGAGGGACAATTGTAATAGGTTCCAAGTACTGTCAAAAGTTGTTAAGGATGTGCTGGCTGTACCAGTTTCCACTGTTGCATCTGAGTCAACATTTATCACTAGAGGTCGAATTGTTGATCCATTTATAAGTTCACTATCTCCTCTCATGGTTCAAAACCTTGTATGTTCACAAAATTGGCTTCAAGCCATAGTTTCCATTTCTCATCGCCAGTCAAGGGATGATGTAGAGGCATTGGAGGAGGAGTTACTTGGCTTAGGTAATATGCTTAAATTCTTAAACTTAGTCTATTAATTTAATTGAATGTCTCATGTATTCAATCAAAATTTAATATATTGTGTGTATTTCCTATTCTGTTCTAGCTTTAAATCAACAACCAACAGCAAGTGCAACAGCAAATTCCAGCTCAAGCAAGGGTTCCACTTCAGGCAAAAGACCCTTAATTAGCATTGATGATTAATCACTCACTTGGTATGATTCTGCCTTTAGCCTCCCACTATTGTAAACTTGGTTTCCTTTCTAATGTATTGTACTTGGTACTAATGTATTGTTTGTTGAATATTTTTTTGACTATTGTAGGAGGATGATAATTTATTTTGTAAAGAAGGCAGCATTTTGGGAATATTTTGAAAGCTTTTTTTGGACATATTGCTTTTCTTAACTTGTAACAATACTCAACTGTCAATACTTATAGAAAAGAAATCTTAGTTCATAGGTTTTCTTTTCTATTAGTTATAGACTTATAAACTATAGAATAGTCATTCAATGCTTTGGAAAAGCTATTTTTTTGAAATACCTATGGTATTTGATTGTTGTAATTAATTATATTTGCTTGGAACATTGTATAACAAGCAGGCTTTCTGCCTTATGGGTTACTACCCAAAAAACTTGTTGTGACTGCCTCTTTGTTACTAAGTATATGTATCTGTTGGAATATTGCAGTATAGTATAATCTGTTGTGATTTATTTTATTGCTGGAAATATTATTTGTTGTGGTTTGCAGGTTTTATAGGTGTTGAGCATCCTACCGGTGCTTATTGTGTTGTTTAGCAGATTACATATTATATTGTGTTTATTTTTTGTTGTTAATGTGGGAAAGATTATGTATTGGGATTGATTGGTGCTTCTTGTTTCAGATCACAAGTGTTTAAAAAATAAGAAAGACTTTTTGGTGTGTTGTGTTGATCACAAGTGATAAAAAGAATAGGCCATATTTGGGCCTTTTTGATTTGTCCTGATTGAAGGCCTAATAGGCCTAGTGTAGTTAAGCTGAAAGCTCTATTTTAAAATAAATTAAGTAAATAGAGGCCCAATTTGGAATATATATGGAATTTAATAAATCTGAAGTCAATGGGTTTTTAGTAACTGCCAAACTGTGTAATTTGGGCTAAAAAGGCCCAAAAAAATGAATTTACTGTAATTTTAACTATGGCAAAAAGTCTGGCCCAATTTGAGGCCCAGACCCGTCAAACAGATGACTCCGACCCGGACAACCGAGTATCCAAAATGTCGGATCCGACCTAAATATTTGGTCGAATACGAATCTGAAATTCAGTAACCTGATCCAATCAGGTCGAGTTCGGTTTGGGCCCAAAACCGACCCGGCCCGACCCGTGGACACCCCTACTTCAAGGGGTTTGAGCTTTTGAGGAGATATTTCATGAAGCACCACTTTGGAGTAGATCTGGAAAAGCTCGACCTAGAGGAGGTTGACAAGGAAATGGCTGCCGACGAGGCTGTTTAATCTTCAGCTATTGAGACTGATGCTCCCAAGAACGCCCCCGATACTGACGATGCTGCAGCTGATGCTTGAACCTGCTACTTAGAGACAAGAATTTCTTTCCCTTTTTTTCTTTTTTTTTGGTGCCCATCGTGTTTGAGGGCTTTTTGCAAATCTAATTTTGGAACAGTTTTCCCTTCATTTTGGGAGCAACAATATTCGCCTAATTTTTATGGGTCATTAAATGCGGAGAACAATGTTAATTGCCCACTGTTTTTGGGTTTTAATTAAATTTATAAGTCTGTACTTACTTGCGTTCGTGATTGCGTGTTTATTGGCTCATGATATGCCATGTTGTATGCTTGGTAAAAGGATTGAGCTATGTCTTTCCCTTTTCTCATCTTGCATGTATTCTCTTAGGGGCCTCATCAGTTATGTACATTCGTTAGTGCGAAATTTTCTTTCGTTATTTACCCCTATTTAAGAAGTTTTGCCAAGTATACGGTTCCATCAATAACGTACATCCGTCGAAGCGGAGTTTTGATACTTAACCATTTTTGGTTTTCTGACTTACACCCATTTAAGGGATTTTGCCAAGTGTATGGCTTCGTCAATAACGTACATCCGTCAAGGTGGAATCTTGTTACTCAACCTTTTTTTTTTGTTTTCCTGACTTACACCCATTTAAGGGATTTTGCCAAGTGTATGGCTTCGTCAGTAACGTACATCCGTTAAGGCGGAATCTTGTTACTTAGCTATTTTTTATGTTTTTTGCTCGAAAGCTGGTTAGATCTACTTGCACGAAGACATTGGTTGAATAGTTCTTTTATTGATTTCGAGAGTGGATACATACACTTGGTACATCTATTGGTGGTATTTCTTTAAGTGTTCAATATTCCATGGCCTAGGGAGTCTTTATCCGTCCATGGTTTCCAGGTGGTAGCTACCCTATCTAAAGTAGTGGATGACTCGGTATGGTCCTTCCCATGTGGGGCCAAGCTTTCCTTAGGCAGAATCTCTGGTTGCAGGGGCAACCTTGCGCAAGACGAGATCCAAGCACCTTTCCAAGTCTTAGTCCCGTTAATATGCCTTCGTACTCAGCTTCGTTGTTGGTAGCCGGGAATTTCAGTTGAACTCCATATTTGAGTATTTCTCCATCAGGAGCAGTTATGATGACCCCTACTCCGCCCCTTTTTTGTGCTGACGAACCGTCAGTTTGAATCGTCCATCGCTTGGCTCCGTTGGTGAGGTTGTTCTCGTCTGGAAAGGTGAACTCGGTGATGAAATCTTCCAAAGCTTGTGCTTTGATGGCTATTTTGGGGTGGTACTCAATGTCAAATTAGCTAAGCTCAATTTCCCACTGAACCATTCTTCCTGCTGCCTCAGGTTTGTTCATGGACTTTTTAATAGGTTGGTCCGTCGTTATCAGGATAGGATTTGCCTGAAAATACTGCCTTAATTTGCCTGAGGCTACTATTAACGCGAACACAATCTTCTCGATCCTTGGGTAACTAGACTCAACCCCTGGAAGGCTTGGCTGACATAGTAAACTGGGAGCTGTTTCTTGCCTTCTTCACGAATCAGGGCTGCACTCACTGTTGTAGTTGATACAGCCAAGTATAAGTGTAAGTTTTCCCCCTCCTTGGACGGACTCAAGAGGGACGGATTACTCAAGTAACGTTTTAGTTCTTGGAACACTGCTTCACACTCGTCAGTCCAGGCGAAAGCCCGCTTCAAGGTCTTAAAAAAGGCTATATTTGTTCGTCACTCCAGAGACGAACCTATTAAGAGCTGCATTCCTTCCTGTGAGCTTTTGAACTTCTTTAACGGTCCTAGGCGAAGCCATATTGATTATGACCTACACCTTCTCCAGGTTTGCTTCTATCCCCCTCTGGGATACCATGAATCCTAAGAATTTGCCTGAAGCTACACCAAAAACACACTTACGAGGGTTCAACTTCATCTAAAATTGTTTGAGGGTGGCAAACATCTCCCTGAGGTCGTCTAGATGGGTAAGCTCTTCTTTACTCTTGACGAGCATATCATCCATATATACTTCCATATTTCTGCCGATCTGCTTGTTAAACATCTTGTTTACTAATCTCTGATAAATAGCTCCTGCATTCTTTAATCTAAAAGGCATTACCTTGTAGCAATAGAGTCCTTGGCTCGTGATGAAAGCAGTTTTCTTCTGGTCTTTCTCAGCCATTTTTATCTGGTTGTATCCTGAGAACGCGTCCATGAACGTCAGTAACTTATGCCCGGCTGTAGAATCCACGAGCTGGTCTATTCTTGGTAGAGGGAAACTATCCTTCGGGCATGCTTTGTTCAGATCCGTGAAATCCACACACATTCTCCACTTCCCGTTTGCCTTCTTCACTAGGACGACATTAGCAAGCCAGTCAGGATAGTATACTTCCCAAATGAAGACCACCGTCAGCAGCTTGGTAACTTCCTCTATAATCGCTTGATCTCGTTCTGGGGCGAAGACTCTTCGTCTTTGCTAGACGTGCTTTCTCTCCGGGTTCACGTTCAACTTATGTTGAATGCCTTTTGGAGATATGCCTGGCATGTCCTCATGGCTCCATGCAAAGATGTTTAGGTTCTCTTTAAGGAACTGGATGAGTCTGGTTCTCATCTCAAGACTTAGCGTCGTCCCTATTCTCGTCGTCTTGGTTGTCTCATTTTCGGTCAGTATCACTGTTTCCAGGGCTTCCATCTTATTTTCTCCTTTCTCTTCGATCATCCATGTATGGTTCTCCTTTGCAACCAAGACGGCCTGGTAGCATTCTCTAGCTAAGATTTGATCTCCTTTTACCTCGCCAAATCCGTTATTCGTTGGAAACTTTACCTTCAGGCAATAGGTGGACGTGGCTGCCTTCCATTTGTTGAGCGTGGGTTTCCCAATAATTACATTGTAGGACGAGGGATAGTCTACCACTAGAAAGTCTAGCTGACAAGTCAACTGCCTCGGGTGTGTCCTTACTGTTATTGTCAACGTCATTATGCCCTTGGGATATACCCTATCTCCACTGAAACTAACGAGTGGGGATTCAAATGGGCGCAGTCTTTTTGGGTCTAGCTTCAGCTGTTGAAACGCGGGAAGGTAGATGATGTCTGCGGAGCTACCATTGTCCACGAGGATTCTTTTGGTGTTGAATCCATATTCAACATTATGACTAAAGGATCATTGTGGGGTTGTTTCACCCCTTTGGCGTCTGCTTCATTGAAAGACATATCTTGGTCTGTCCGCCTTTGTTTAAACGGGGGTATCACGTGGACGCTATTCACCTGTCTTTGGCACGCTTTCTTAAGGGATCTGAATGACCCTCCTGTGAACGGTCCTCCTGCAATCGTCTTGATCTCCCCAACGACGTCCTGTGGAGGCTGGTTTGGACGATCGTCACCTCTGGATGAGGATTCATGCCAGCTCTTGTTACCATCTCTGAACTTACTATATTCCCCCTTCTTCACATATTTCTGCAACTTCCCCTTCTGTATCAATTCCTCTATTTGCTCCTTTAAGTCCCGACAATCTTCCGTGTAATAACCATGATCCTTGTGGAAACGGCAATACTTATTCTTATCACGAACGTTGGGTGACGAATGTAATGATCTCGGCCATTTGAGGTAATGCTCATCCTTAATCTGCATCAAGATTTTGTCAACAGGCATAACCAGAGGGGTGAACTTTACCACCCGAACGCTTTTATCGTCCTTCCTTCTATTTCCATCAACGATCCGACGATCTGGATACTCTTTCTTCTGTCCTCTACATTCGTCATCCTTCTTTCCTTTATCCCCTGGCTTCTCTATATCTCTTATGGCTGCTACCGCGTCCTCAGCATTCATGTATTTCTACGCTTTCAGAAGCATCTCTGTCATTGTCTTTGAAGGGTTCTTCGTGAGTGTAGCTACGAGATCGTTGGACCTCAGTCTTGCTTTGAAGGTCGTCAACTGCACTTTGTCGTCAGCTTCGTCTACCTCCAGGGTTTCTCGATTGAAGCATTTCACATAGGACCTTAGGGTTTCCTTCTCTCCCTGTCTAATGGTGAGTAAGTAGTCTGCTGGCCTTTTAGGACACTGTCCCCCAATGAAGTGACGTAGGAAGGCGTTGCTCAACTGCTCGAAGTTATCAACTAACGATGTTGGCAACTTTATGAACCATTCCCTTGCAGCTCCTTTAAAGGTGGTAGGAAAGGAACAACACAATATTTCGTCAGGGGGCTGCTGAAGGCCTAGTGTTGTCCTTAAGGTGTTGAGATGGTCTTGGGGGTCCTTGAGCCCGTTAAAAGGCTTGAGCTGAGGCAGCCGGAATTTCAACGGCATGGGACACTCCAAGATTGCCGCAGTGAAAGGTGAATCGGTCGCTCTGACTAGTCTATCATCACTTCGATCTGTCTTCTCTTTGATAGCACTCCTCAACTCGTCCATCTCCGTCCTCATTTCTCGAAGGAGATCTAAATTTTGTTCATCTAGGGAAATAGGTCTTTAGCAGTCACTTCTTCTCTGTCTATCCCCTTCATCTTCCAAATTTCCTTTGGACCGATTCTCCTCCTGTTGGAGCCGTAACTTCATTTCTTGATTTTGCCTGGTAAGTTCTTTTACGGTGGCCGCAAGTGCCTGGATTTGTTGAGCCAGGGCTGCAGAATCTTGGTTGGACTCCATTTGAGTATGGAAGTGGATGGGAACTGCTTTTTCAAACCTCAATACGGAAAGCGTTTCCCACAAACGGCGCCAAACTAATGAGGCCTGATCTTGTCAGTTGAGTACCCAAATGGATCCAAGCCTTCACTTGAGCACCTGTGTAGATAATAGGGTTAGTCCTTCCAATATGGACACCGGTGTGGTGCTTGCCACAACGTCTTCGACGCCCAAGTCAGAATGGAAAAATACTCTTAGAAAAGAATTAGCATAGTTGTATCAGAATTTTCAAGTACCTTTTGTTGACAATGTGGGGGCCTTATATAGGTTGCCTTGGATTCTAACCATTGTTGGTGGTTAATGCCTCAGTGGTAACGCCTCTGCCTAGTAATGGGGCTTTAATAGGTCCCAACGGTCTGACAGACTGGCTTTGTAACTGTCCAGAGTGCTTACTTATGGACCATATTGAATGACTCTGTGTATTCGTCAGGAGCGACCAATCTTTTATCTCGTCAGTATAACTTCGTCCTTATTCAGCAATCTGGTCTAGGAGATGTGGATATTCGTCAGTCCTATCATACCACACAAGTTGATTTGGCTAATTCTAATTTATAAAGATCTTGATCTTTTTTTTGAAAAAAGAAAATATGAGGATCAAATTGAAAATCATCCATAATATAGTTACATATTTTGAAAATCTAACCATTAAATTGTATGTTCTTTATATCCTTAACACATATTTTAAATTTTGTGTCAATTGAATATTCTTTAGTATTTGATCTATAATTTTATTTTTTATGCATAATTTTAGATCACAAAAACTTGAAATTTAAATATTTGATTGATGACATAATTATTGATCTTTGATCTTTTGAAAATTTTGCAAGCATAGAGTATGTAAAAAGAAAATGTAATTTAATAGTAAATTTGTCAAAATACACATTTAATATAAAGATATTATAAATACACAATGACGGACCCATTTGAGGGCTGGGGTGGTGGCCATGGCCCCTTCTATATATATATATATACACACACACATAAATTTCAAAGTCTCCTTAAAATATTTATTCTTGGCCCCCCTCCACAAAAAAGTTTACAAATTAACCCATGATACCGAATAAAAAATATTTTGGTCCATCCCCTTTGCCCATTTCCCCCCGAGAATAAGAAGAAAAACCTTTGGACAAACAAAAAAAAACAAAAAACAAAAAAAAAATACCAACACAACCAATCACAAATCCAATATTCTCAATATTTCCAAGAATAACACTAATAATCTATACTATAGACAAACCAAAATAAACCATAAAATCAGTCTAAACAAAAAATACAAATAATCAGGAAGTTTAAAACTTAAATATGGCAACTGTTATTGTCTTTAATTTTATTTTTTGGGAAGCAACAATATTTAGTGTTGTCTAGATTATCTACCTTTTTTTTTTCCGAAACTTTTGATTGTCTTTGATAAATACAGTAAATTAACTCCAAAAAATGTGAAATGTATTTTAGTTGATGTGTAGATGTATGATAAAAAGTGTATTAGTTTTGTTTGACAAAGGACTAAAAAACGTTTTGTTTTGTAGTTGTTATTAAGAAAAATCAATAGATGTTGTAGGGACCTGATTTGAAGCCCAGCTCAAGATGAATGGGCTTAGATCCAAAAAAATGAATTTGTAGAGAGTGGGTTGGAAAACTGAGCTAAAATGAGTTTGACAATAAGATAGAATGACAGCAATAGGAAGATAGATTGATTTTTCTAGAGAAATTCATCATTGGCACAATCCGAGTAGATAAGTTCTTATGTATTTCACACGAGTTTGATTACAGATTTGGTTATTAATTGCTACAGTGTTTCTCTTGTGATTTTTTGATCCCCATTCCATGGTGGGTTTTCCCTGTTATATAGTCCCCTTTAAATGATCTTGGTCTTCCATTTGTTAGTCATCCAAGCCTCTACTTGAGTGTCTGTCCTATCGAACACCCCTTCAGGCCCCTTTGTGCGTTGGGGCGGCCAATATAGCCTTGTTTAGGGGTTTCTCTACATTAATGTAGCCAGAATGTTATCTGCAGAGCTTTTAATACGGTGATAGCAGCTTTCTCTTTAGATATTTTAGGACCTCCCTCTGCACTTTGTTTTTGCAATGCTTATTTGTGCCTCCAGAATTTCTGGGAATGTCCCCCTAGACGGCATATCACCTATTCGGACCTCAGCTTTGTTTATCCGAGGTGACATTTGTCCTCGGCCTACACTTATGTGCCATTATGAACAATACTGACCTCATCATCTGCTAACACGGACTCCCTTCATAACCTTTACCCTTCTCGAATGATCTCTAGTCCTCGGCTCAGGCTTTAAGCCCAATATGTACATGGGTAATGAGCTCCTAGGCTCAATATCCCTACAAATGTTCTATTGTTTTTTGCTTAAATTATTTTTTTAAAACACCAAAATACAAATTGAAGTGCCAATTTAATATTTTTAAAAAAAAATTTAAGTTAATACCAAAATACAAATTTTTTTTTTCTTTTTACTAATTTTCAGCACAATACAACTATAAGATATAGAATATATATATATATATATATAATAAAAATAAAAATAAATTCTTATTTTTGACACAACATTTTTTTTTTCTTTTAATTTTGGTTTATGCTTTGGCCCTCCTTAACTTAAAATCATGGTTCTGTCCCTGTAAATACAGTTATAACTTGGTTGTAGCCAAACTTTGTCCCAATATTACATGTGTATTCTGTTATGTACACATTACTTAAAATAATTGTATACAATTACTTAAGTATAATTTTGTAAGTGAACACATGTAATTATTGATTGGCTAAAAAAAATACATAAATTGAACATAAAAATATATGAAAGTTTTAAATTAAAACAAGCATAGTTTAAATATATATATATATATATTGAAGAGGATAAAAATAGAAAACAAGGCCCAATGCCTGGACGAGTGGGCCTGACGAATCTATATCCATGGGCCAAAGAAAAGTCAAGCTCATCCTTTGTATAGAACACTTCATGAAATAAGGACCCAATAAGAATAGAGCAAAGTATTAGAAGATTCTTGAAGGAGCACCTTAAAACAAAGAGTTCTCCACGGAAGAATAACTTGTCCATCACGTTTTGGATTTCTCAAGTAGAGTCCTATAAGGAAAAGAACTTGGGTTACAAGGAAGGGAGGCAAATCCTCACTACTATAAAAACTCCAATGCCCTTTCGCATCAAGGTACGCATAATTGACCCCTCTCAAACGCTCTAGAGTTGTGAGAATATTTCTAACTTGACCTTCGGAGGGTATTTGGCCGGCACCACACCGGTGCCTTCTGCAAGGTCTTTCTGTTTTCTTCTCTTGTGTAGGTGATTCATTTAAGCGTTAGGATCGTGCTACTTACTGGTGAGATTTACAGCCTCATCATATATATATATATATATATATATTAAATTATAGAAGAAAATGGTAGCCCATATCCAGAATATACAAATCCACCAAACAGAAAGAACCCTTTCACACCACTGCAAATCAATAGAGGGAGGGATGTTGGGTCACTTGATGGTCCAACAATACACGGCCTTAAAAAGGGCTGTCATACTCATATGCAAAGCAAAAAAGGTAACACCATTCCTATCAGCCGCCCAAAAAAAAAAATCCCTTTATTAAATCAAATTCAATTTCTTATCTTTTTTGCATCAAAACAAGCCCTTTTCTCTCTCACTTTCTAAATTCATAGAGACCCCACACGTGGTGCGCAACCACGCAACTACTCAACCCAATTGGGTCCCACCAATCATGTATCACGTCGCCCATTCTCCCAGATCCCACCCACCCAGGGCCAGCAGCAAGCACATAATCCTCGCCTACGCGCCCGCACTCGCACCCACACAGCTTTAAACTTTTTTTTTTTTTTACTTAAACTTAACTGTCTGTGTCAATTTCAAAATACACGTCACCACCGCACCCGTCACCGCTTCTTTCTTTCAACGCGGTCCGTACATGGCGTCCCACGTGAATCACTCCACGTGGACTTCCCTCATTGGTCCCACGTCCATTTCATAGTACAACTGCCACGAGGGAGGGAGCGACATGAAAAAATCTCCCAAGTCACGGACACGGATTCCAGACGACCGGGTCCCACCCCAAATGCGGCCGCCGCGCCTCCACCTACGATGTCTGTTCACACTTCACACGTGGACCATTCCTGTCTCTTCCAATCAATTCTCTCTCTCTTCTTCTTTTTTTTTTAATAAATGTATAAAAAAAGATAAAGATAAAAATATATATTAATGGTGGGGAATTGGTCTCAACTTTTTCAACATCACCACCCAAAACGTCTTTGTATCTTCTCTCACTTTTGTTTTGCCTACTTTTTCTTTCCCTTTCTTTTTTTTTTTTTAATTTTCTTTAACGTTTTATAAAAATTATTTTAAAGAAATATATAAGATATGAATCATGATTTTTTGAATAATTAACTTTAAAGCGATGCTTTCAACAATTTACTTAACTATTAAGGCGGCAGATTTTGCCGGCGGCTTATTATTATAGTGATTATTAAAACTATCAAATCTATAATGTTAACTATTTTTAATTATATGATCCATACAATCCTGTTGCGAACATTTGAATCTGATGATGAAAATTAATATGTTCAGATCATTGAAGCTTTGGGTAAGTACTCGAATGACTTTGGATACTTACATTGATATATTTATTATTCAATTCAATTAGGGAGGATTTTTAACAATAATCTAAAATTTTCTTTTGGGTAAGGAATTAATAGTTAATACCTTTTTTTAATTCAATAGTGAAATGGGAGATTCGATACAAATTTTTTGATATCTCGGTTTGGCTGAAGGGTCTTCCTTCATCTTTTAATGTTGTGTTAGCAGTTGATTGTAATTCTGTAACTATGATATTTAATAAAGTTTCTAAACTTTCAGCCCCAAATAAAATTTAAAAAAAAAAAAAAAGATATTTGAACACACAAAAAAAAAATGCTAGTTAAACTATAATACTTTTAGCAATTTAATTCAAATAGGACAAATACAACATAACAATTTATATTATTCTTTTTTGGGTTATCCTGAAATAAATCATTCTTAAAAAAAAAAAACTAGAAATTTAATTTCCTATATTATTCTTCCCTCGAAAATTTTCTTATATCATTCTTATCTTTTTAAAAGACAAACAAGATTCTTAAAGCATTCTCCTAAAAAAAAAAAAGATTCTTAGAGCATTCACAACAATGATGCTAAAAAGTTATTTTAGCACCCAACACACTAAAAATACCAACAACATCAAAGGTGAAATACTTAAAAAAATTTAACTCTCAGCTACTATAAACTATAATCTCTAACAGCTCACTGTAACTTAAAGTTAAACACAAATAATGTTAATTTATTATCTCATTCATTCTCTCTCTCTCTCTCTCTCTCTCTCTCTCTCTCTCTCTCTCTCTCCATGAATTCTCTTTGTTCCTTCTCTTATTCTTCTTTTTTGCTGAATCTACTTCTTTCTTTCTCATCCCTCTCTCTCTCTCCCTTTCTCCTTTCTCTCTAATAGGGATGTGGTGGTTGGGTCGAGGGGTTTCGATCTGGTTGTGAGTTGTTGAAGTGGTGGTAGGTTGTTGATCGAGATGCGGTGGTTGGGTTAGTGGGTCACACCGTGGGTCATGGGTTGTGTTTGGTGTGGTGATCTACCAATCTTGGCCATAGGTCACACCATGGGTGGTGGGTCACCCTAGTGGTCTTGGGTTATGTTTGGTGTGCTAGTGGGTTCCGATTGCCATAGTTGCTGTGGGTTTTGGGTTTCAACTTAGGGTTGAAGAATTTAAGGTTGTGAATGAGCCAAGTTTTGTTAAGTAGTGCATGTTCATACTTGGTTTGTCAAGAAAAGTCAAAAGTTCAAGCTCGTGACAAGCCTAAAAATAATGCTTGAGCTCAAGCTCGAGCTCGTGGGAAAGCCAAAAAGCTTGAGCTTGGCTTGGCTTGATTAATTAATCAAACCAAGCTCAAACTCAAGCTCAAGTCAAGCTTTTGAGCTTGAGAAATAAGAAATTACATTACCAAATGTTTAAATCTCTTAAGAAGAAGAAAAATAGTATACTCGTTTTATCATGCGTCTAATCCTACTTATGATTAGCCATTATTCAAATTATAAATTTACATAATTAAATTCATTCATTCATCCTTTCTTGTCTACGACCTTCAACAATTGTTCAAAATACAATTTTTACATTCACATTAGATGGTAAAGAACTAGAAAAATATTTGTTTGTAACTATTATGAATTGGAAAACACTAACATGTTTCATAACTTTACATTTGATGATTGATTGGGAAGGATTATATATGGCCCACTTAATTAATTAATTAATTTTTAAATGCAACTGAAGTCTAAAGTGGTTCTTGGTCAGTTTAGGAGAAATGAAAAAATTAAGGTAATGGATACTAGTCCCATGTTGGCCATGCTATTATTAAGATATATGTAATGAGTATATTTAGCTAACACATATGAACTTATAATTGAGTCTATGCTTAAATTGTTTTGTTTCAAGCCTTATAGCTCACGAGCTTGTTTGTGAACAAATATTTTTGCTTGGGCTCGGTTTGTTTATTAAACGAGCCTAAAACTAAGGTTCAAGCTTGGCTTATTTATAAACAAATAAACATAAACGAGTTTTTTATTAAGCCAAGTCCGAGTTGTTCATGATCGGCTTAGTTCATTTACCGCCCTATTAAAGATGAGTTATGACATAGTGTGCTAGAAGAGTTTTGGCTTTTGGCTTGAGGTTGAAGATGAGTTCTACCATGGTCTGCTAGAGGACTTTTGACTTTTGGCTTGAGGGTATGGTTGTTTGTGGGTGTTTTTGAGGTTGTGAATGGTGTTATTGGTAGAAATTATTTATATTATTTTAATATGTTGTATGTTAAAATAGAACATGATGTTGGGTGTATTGTAAAGTAAAGTGGTAAAATAAATTCTCTCTTAAAAGTTACTATGGCTTTTGAGTGTAGTTGTGATATGTTTTTGTGTTAGAAGCCACTTCCCTTTCCCTTTCCCTTGTGTGTGTGTGTGTGTTTGTTTCTCCCAAAAAAAAAAGGGTAAAATAAATAAAGTGACTTTTTGAATTGCTAAAAGCTAAATTTTCTAGCACCACTACTATGAATGGTCTTATTTAAAATGCGTGCCTCTTCTAACATAAAGTAAATACCATATTTTACAACAACAAAAAAGGCAAATAACATTTTAGGAATATCATTGTATTTGTATCTTTCATTAATAATCATTTTAACTTAATTGTTTTACTTCACGAGGTATAGGAGTAAGGTTTATTATTATTATTTTAGGAGAGAATCACATGAGTAAGATTAATGTTTTGACTTATTATAAAGACGAAGCATTTGGTTAGGCAAAAAAAAGAAAAAGAAAAGAAAAGAGTATTTGGTTAAACAATAGTGAAAGTGCACTAGTCTAATTACTAGGTGCAAATACAACTCTCAATTTTAATTACGGCTAGATCAATTTTATGCTAACAGTTAATGTAGAATTTACATAATTAGCAAATTAATCAATTGAAGTTATCAACTATAGCATGGACAAACATAATTGACAATAGCAATTAAACAAGAGTATTAAGGAGAAGAGGATGAAAACACAAGATAACATTGGATGCGTTATCAAAAAGGAAAACTGGAAAACCTGACATAAAAACCTCTTTGCGGCCCGACAAGCCAAAATGATCCACTAGTAAATGAGTTGGAGTACAAGATACACAAAAACCTTCCAAGCTTAAGCTACCCAAAGTATTTGAGCTCTCTAAGCTCCAACTACCAACTGATTTCTCGAAGTCTTATATCTTCACTAGCTTTTTGGATCTCGCAATTAAGTCCAATTGCATCACCAATTCACCACGTCTTACTGATTGAATATGTGGTCAAGCTCCAATGATTCCCAATGGTCCAAATCACTCAAAACACTCAAATGGTGTATGAGTTGTGTTTGGATAGATCTCCTCTCTTGGGTATGTAAATTGGAGAGGGAAAAGAGTAGAGAAAATAAAGAGAAATGTGTAGTGAATTGTTGGACGATAATCACTAGCTCTCAAAGTAATGATGGTATATATAGTATGGGTGAATGAGGGGAAGAGAAACACAAAATTCCAGATGTCAGAGCATCTCGCAATTTACTCTTGAAATGGCTTACCCACAAGTTACTTGTGAGACTGCCTATCATAACAAAATTTCGAATCTCCAGCATGTGCTCCTCACATGACCTTTTAGAGGTGCTGCAGTCCCGAGCCAATCACAAAATCACCTGACTTGTGCAATTCTTCACCAATTGTAGACTAAGTCACTAAACTCATGTACAATTAACCCCACAAAAATACAGATAAATTATTGAAATAATTACAATCAAATTGGCACGAAATGAATCCAACCAAAAAAAAAAAAAAATACAAATTAATAGATATTGCTAATCACTAATTGATCATTTCTATGTTTAAAAAAGAAAATTATTGTGAACTTTCATTGTAATGTCTCAAATTACATGAAGAAATTGACAAGGTTTAGGTTACATTTTGTGTTAATATTAGAAAGAAAGAAAAAAAATGTTATAGTGTGTTTGATTATTTTTTTTAAAAAGAATTGAATATAATTGGTATTTAAGTAATAACCACTAATAATAATAATAATAATAATTGTAACATCTCAAATATGTGGTTCGTATTCAATCCTCACTTCACATTATCTATTTAATTTGTTTTTTTTTTTAATGTAAAAAAACATGGTTTTTAAGTTCCCATGAAATTCTCATTTAGATTGAAAAATAAGAGACCCGTTCGGTAACGTTGTTCTAGAAATATTATTTGTATTTTTTAAAAATATGTGTGAGTGAAAAATGTGTAAAAATATATGTAATACTGTTTAAAAATTAAAAACTGTTATTTAGGTACGAAATGACCCTAAGATTTTACAAGTTGCCACTAAATGAAAGTACATCAATCAACTCAAATTCACAAATTTCGCAATATGAGAGACAAGAATGTGTGGGCACAAAACAATTCATGCACCTTGCTTGTTGACTAAATTTTTGAGTGGGACCCAATTAGTTACAAGTTATCCTCATTTCATATTGGATGTTGAATGTGAAACTAACGGCACGAGCATTGTCATTTGTCTGGGAAGGCTACTAAATATCCATATAATGCTTAATGCTTTCATACTTTTAAGTTTTAACGCCCGCCTATAATTATAAACGACTTTGCCGGTTTGGCCCATTATAAGTTGACTACAATGTACTTTCTTGTAATCTCGTGCGGTGAATTTCTTTTGGTGTCTTCACAAGGGGAAAAAAATGGTGGGTTTTCACATTTTTCTTTGTCACAATTTTGGTCATATTATATATATATATATATATATATATATATATTTGGGGGAAGGAATGCAAGTATTATAGTTATTTCAGGTTTTAAGAAAATAGTTGCTGTGATGTTTTAGATGTGTTAGAATATATTAAATTTCAAGTAAAATGTTGATGTAGCAATTTCTTATTGAATGGTGTAAAATATGAGTTTTACATCCATTAACGAGAATCATATATTTCTTATGAAGTGATAAAATTACGTTGAGACTTGAGGGCTCGTGGCTAGGAGTGTGCAACCAACCCACCAACCCGCCAAAACTGATCTTACTCAACCCAACCCGCCAAATTGGTCGGTTTTTAGGGGTTGGTGTATTGGGTTGGGTTATAAATTTTTTTTTAATAGTGAGTCGGGTTAGGTTCAGGTCATAACAATCATAAACCCACCTAAACTGAGCTAACCCACCTATATATTTAAAATTTAAATTATATATAATTAATATGAGTTGGGTTCATGTTATACCTAGTGTAACTCTAAGTAATATTACACCATTCAATATTTTTTAATAAGATGCCAATTTTGACAAATCCACTGTTAGATTACATTATCTTCATATATTCTTCATGATTGCAAACAAGGTGATCGAATATCAATAGCCATGTTATCAATCAAATTATTTAAATTCAAATTTTTGTAGTTTAAATAATCCATTAAAAATGAGTTTATGGATGAAATAGTAAATAACATCCAATTAGCATGAAAATTGACATTTATGTTAAAAACATATAAAACATGTAATCTAATGGTAAGATTTCCAAAATATGAATTTAATAACAAGTTATTTGATGGTATAATATTGCTTAGAGTTATATTAGGTGTAACTTGAACTTAACTCATTTAATATATATTTAAAAATATATTACTTTATTAATATTTTTTTTATTTAATTTTTCCCCTATTCGGCTCTTTCTATATAAACCCCAATTACCTCACAATCCCTAACAATTGTATTTCTCTCTCTACCACCTCCCACTCCCACTCTCCCATTCCACTCCTATTTGTTTATAATTGAGTTGGAATATTAGTTCATATATATTTTTTTTATCAACTTAGTTGAATATATTTTGTTTATAACTGAGTTGGAATACTAGTTCATAAATATTTTGTTTATCAACTTAGGTGGCACAGGTGGGATATATATATTTTTCTCAATTTAATAATAATAGTAATAAAATAAAATAAAAAACTGTTCAACCCGACCTAACCTGATCCATGTGGGTTGGGTTGAGTTGGATTCTTTTTTAACTCACCATGATGGGTTGAGTCGAAAAATCTCCTCAACTCGACCCAACCCAACCCATACATAACCATACTCGTGGCCTCCAACATTTCTTGTATAGTATTTAAAATTATTTTTATAATGTATACTTAAAATTTTCAAATTTAAATTTATAAAAGTAACGTTCACCTTCCTCTTAAGGTTCCATATTGTATTGCCAGCTTGTCCACGAACTACCAACACCTTAACCTCGACAATACTATCTGCAATGCTAGCTAGAAAGTAGAGAGTAAGGGCTCTTGTTCAAGTTCCTTTTTCTCTTGGGAATTAATTTTGAAAAAATAAAATAAATTATTTGTATATGCATTATGAGTCATGTTAACGGGTGCCTTTAGAGCATTTATTAATAGATCATTTTAGGAAAATTTTAACACTAATTTCATTAGAAATATAAAAACTTGTAAAAAGAATCAGATGCTTTTTTCTTTTTCAATAAAAATATTTCTAAAAATATTTCTTAAACTACTGCCCCTTAGGGAATTTGTTAAATTTTATACTCTCTAGCTAGCATTGCAAATAGTATTGAGGAGGTCAAAGTTTTGATAGTCCATGGACAAGCTCACCACTCAATATGGAACCTTAAGAGGGAGGTGAATGTTACTTTTAAAATTTTAAATTAAAAAAATTTAAGTATACAATATAAAAATAATTTTAAATACTATACAAAATTTTTTGGAGAGGCCATGTGCCCTCAAGTCTCAATGTAATTTTGTCACTTCATAAGAAATGTATGATTTTCGTTAATGGATGTAAAACTCATGTTTTACATCATTTGATAAGAAATTGTCATATTAGCTTTTTACTTTAAAAAATTAAATTCTATAAGGATATGGTGTAAAACCCAAATTTTATCCTTCTAATCCCAACATGTCATATTATTATATTACATATTAAAGAATAAATACAACTACATTCAATCAATTCTAATACTCATTTGAAAATCAACTTAACTGTGAGTTTGTTGAGATATTATTATATACGTGGTAAGATGTATCGAGTTTTAGGTAAAAAGATGATGTGACAATCTCTTATTAAATTGTGTAAAAAATGAGTTTTACAACCCATCCTTACCAAGTTCGGACTCTTATTTAAAACTCAATATATTCTAACACGCCTAATATCATCACATCAACTTGTTACTTAAAATTTGAAATATTTTTTTTTTGGAGAAAATAAATTAAAATTTTATATTTTAATAATATGATAATGTGACATGTTTTCGTTAGAAGGGATAAACGGTTAACACTAAGTTCTTTTTACAATTTAATCTTATATATATATATATATATATATATATTAGAGTTATTGAACTTGTCTTTGGTCCTCCTCATGGTACACGAATTTAATGCAAAAACACATAAACATATATTGTAGTCCTCACGCTTAAACGGTTTCACGTTATTAAACTTTCAAACAAACAAATTAAATTAAAAAAAAAAAAAAAAAGTTAACGTTACGTGCTACTTTTACTTCACCCACTATTTCTTGTTGGTATCATTACCCTTGCGTGGTAGATTAAAGTAATGAAACACAAGCTTCATTTATCAAAATTGTAGTAATAAAATTTTATGGGTCATGATAACTAGTGTTTTTAACAATTCATTTTAGTAAAGTTTTGATATCACTTTTATGTAAAATGAAAAAAGTTATTAAAACATTAATTATTTTTTTTCATAAAAATTTTCTTTAAATAAATTTTTAACTAGTATCTCAAGGACACCCGTTAGCCTTCCCCAAATTTTATTAATCTTTTTTATGCGTTTTTAAGAAGGTTGTGTAAAACATAAACAGCAAAAATAGATTCTCAAACCTTGATTTGTGAGGAAGTAACTACAAAAAAGAGTGACAACCAATAAATTTAGAACCTTTTGACAACACAACAACACACATCGCTCTGTCTCTGTCTCTCTCTATTTCTGATTACTTGAACGCAAGCATTATAAATCCATTATATCTCTAACCCCCACTACACCAAAACAACAACATCACATCAAGACATAAAAACAAAAACAAACAAATAGTAATAGTAATACCACACCATTGGACAAAAATGCGTGGCGAAAATTGACAGGTTGGGAAACTTTGTTGCGCAACTTTTAGAAATTATGATCCGTTACACAGTTTAAATACATATTTTTAATTTTTAAATAATATTATATATTTTTACATATTTTATTATTTATACGTATTTTTTTTTTAAAAAAACTGTAATTTAAAGACGTATAGCAATTTAGCCCTAAAAATGGGGAGCTTACTGAATGTGTGAAACAAACTTGAGGCGCAAAACCATAATACCATAAATAAATTACATTAAAATAAGACTAGCAGTAAAGTAACTAGTAGAGTAGAGTAGTAAAGTAGTATTTATAGTAATTATTATCGGACGGTGGAGAGGTCCACGTGACGTGACGACAACCCGAATCCCGACATGAACCTCGTCAACACGGAATTACTCTTGTGGGACCCCCTGCGTCTGATTCGGTCTCTTAAATAACGAGCTCTTTCGCCGTCGGTGCCGCCTCTATTAATAAAGGGACACAAAAAATTATTCCCATATATCTATATATATATATATATATATATAATTCGGTTAACGTGTCTATTTTAAAAAAAAAATTATTAAAACAGTCAATTATTTTTTTTGTTTTTTTATAAAAAATTTCATAAAATAATTTACGAATGTATGTCTTAAAAACACATATTAATAAATCTCATTTATATAAACCCAACCAGAATTAAATTAAAAATTTTTAAAATAATTGTAATGAAGGATATTTGGATTCGATTTAGTTTAATTGGTAGGATAAAATCATATTCCTACTCAAAAAATACAAATTAGTAACCAAAATTGATCATTAAATATTATTATCATGGAACGGACGTGATAAATATAATTAAAAAAAAAAGTCGGACCCATACAGAAGTAAATATGAAGCGTTAGATGTGTGCATCGAGATTTGTGGCGAAGAGGACAAACAAGTACGTGAATCACGAGAAAAAGAGGTGGGGGGTCAGTGAAGTGATCGCACAGTCAAAGGCACAGAGAACCCCCATGCTTCTCATCATGAAGCCGCTCCGTTTTCACAGCTTTTCACAGCACGATACCTCCCTGTAATATTATAATACTATTACTAAATTAATAATACTCATCCACTCAGTGCGATATCCGTACATCATAATCGGAATCGGACTCGGACCCACTGGTAACGCTGACGCAAGCTTTTGGAGGGAGGGAGAGAGAGAGAGAGAGGTGACCCTTTTTCTAATTATGCGCCCAGTTTGGTGGCAGCAGTAATTGTAACAGTAGTAGATAGGGTCCTGGCCGCAGTAATTGTAACAGTAGTATGTATGCATACAAACCAATCCGTTTTTAGGCCAAAAGTTCACACCTTTACTAGTTTTTGTTATTTTCGAACATAGATGAGAGACTTGAGAGACCCTTTTTCAAATCTCCCCGCATAAGGGGTGGGTACACAAGACAGGTCCAATAACCCTCTTCAAAAGAAAGCACAAAGTAAAGTGTATTATATTCAAATTTTTGTTTTTTTTTTTTTAAAAGAAAAAAAAGAGAGCAAAAGGATATGCTTGACCAAAAACCCAACAGGAACTGGTTTTTGCTGCTCCTCCAAAGAAAATCAATCAGTCAATCAAACAAACCCATCCACTAAAGGACCAAAAATGCCGGCGATATATCCGTTGGATCTAGAACTTAAGAAAAATGAAAAATAAAATATAAACTTTTAACTAGGTTTGGGTAGAAAAAAATTTGTTAAGAAATTGTTTGGATTCGGTTCTTTTAGAAGCTGGGGAAAAAACAAAAAACAGTGACTTGGCCTGAAGTTGTTTAAGCGCAGCGCTTAATGATATGAATTTCGGCTGTTTTGTTTGGTTAAAGATTACCACCAAAATTCTTGTAACCATTCCTTCCAAAGGAGAAAAAGATAGAACTACAAATTATGAGTAATACCCGAAAAGAGAAGAGACCATGCTGATCCATTTCAAATTGTGAAGTACGTACGTAGGATTCAGAGATCCAAAACAAGCCAAAGGATGACAAAATGAACTAAGAAAAGAAGAGATCACTGATTTTCAAGGATTTTATCATTATAATTAAAATACCAACAGTAACAATAATGCTAGTAGAAACAACAATAAGAAAACCCACGATGGGTTTTTCTCAGTTGCAAAAATATGGGCGAGATCTTCACCTTCATCTTCATCTTGGTTATATCTATGTACATCATATATCATCAGCGATTCCGTACAACACGTCAGCTAGTTTCTCTAAAAAAAAAAAAACCGTAACTCTTTTTTTTTTTTGGTTTTTCTCTGTTACTTTCAATCGCAAAGCCAAAAACGGCTGGGGACTAATAGTGAAGCTTAGACGATCTGAAAGAAAGGAAACACGGGATCTTCACCGGTGGAGAAGAAAATTCGGCGAGATCATTAGGCAACCTCCGGCGGAGGAGGGTTGTTGAGATCGATATCCAGGAACCTTCGAGTATGATCAAAATCAACGACGGAGGACGAATCTGAGTCGCTGTGGGTCGCACTCCCACCCCCACCACCACCACCAACGAACCTGCACAACTCGCGGTGGTTCTCGCTCATGTTCGCGAACGCGTTGAAGAAGTAAACGGGACGCGCCGCCGCGATAGGGAACTGAGAGGTGGCCGAGGAGGCTACGCCGAGAGTGAGGTTGAGTGGCGGAGGCGGCGGGGAAGAGGAGTCGACGGTGCTGCACTGGCTAGGGCTACGGGTGGAGGAGTTGTTTGGGGAAAGGTTTGGGAAGTTTGTTTTGGCCTTAGCACCGCGGAACTCGCGAGCTGCGGCGTCGTAGGCACGCGCCGCCTCTTCGGCCGTGTCAAAAGTGCCGAGCCAGACTCGGGTCTTCTTCCCCGGGTCGCGGATCTCAGCTGCGTAGCGACCCCATGGACGCTTCCTCACGCCTCTGTATCGGATCTCCTTGGAGTTCGGATCCGGGTTAACGGAGCCGGGTCTGTCTCTGGGAGCCATTTGGGTTTGTAAAAGTATTGGAGATTTGGATTGGATTAGATTGGATTAGAACAAGAATTGAAAGAGTCAGAAACGGTGTTTGAGGAAAGGAAGAAGGGAGGGTGTGGGCTTTTATAGAGGCAGGTTAGAGAGAGAGAGTGCGTGTTTAAAAGCTACGCTCCTTTTGGGCGATTGTTGTGTACAGAGTAAGCAGGATGTGGCTTCTGAAGCACGAACCAGTTGGGTTAGATTCTGCTGACCATTCACATTACGCCATGTCGATATTTCTTTTCATACCTCTTCTCCTCATTCCCATTGTTCCCTTTTTCTCTACTTATACTAATCCAATTGCATCATTATTATTATTTTTGTTTTTTTTTTTTATAAGGTTCATTTGGTTCAGTTCATTTTTCACCTAAAAAATTAATTGATACACATTTTAAAGATAAGATTGTACTTTTATTAGTCTTTTATGCAATATACAAAGTATATTAAATTAAGGAAGGAAAATAAGTTCATTTGAAAAAAATTAATATTATGACGTATTCTATTACCCCCAACCAATAGGATGCAAATTGGATTGTCCATATGTTACAAAAATCCTAACCCCTAAGAATGGACTAATAAAAAAAAAGTGAGACTCAAATTACAGCTAAAAAACCTTTATTTTGAAAATAACTTCATTCCAAACTAAGGGGCATGTTTCTCACCCAAAAAAAAAAAAAAAAAACTAAGGGACAGTCAGTACATATAAAAACTAAGGGGCATTGTTGGATTAAACTTTCTGTCATTCTTTCAAATGATTGGTTGACAAAATTGACATACATGGTTTATTTATCCAAAAATTATACTTTCTATTGGTTATATACTTACCCCAAAAAAGTATAAAAATTATATAAATGAAAAAGCATACACATTTTTTAACCCAAAAAAAAAGAGCTAAAAGTATATAATGATGTATTTAATGGTCTATACGCCAATTAGTGTGTTCATAATAATCATCTCTCATACTTGTTTCATAGAACAAATCTCTCACAATATGTGGATCTGAAAACTCGAGATATCCATATATTCTATTCATGTAACTTGAACTAAAAAAAATTATGATTTATGTTCAACAATCTAAGGATTTCATCTCAATTTATTTTCACACATTGATGATATAGCATCTTAACAAATTCATAACCTTTTTTTTTTCTTCTAAAAAAAAAAAAAAAAAAAATTCATAACCTCATCAAATTCCCATGTCTCATAAAACAATAAAATAAGAAAAATACATTGGGATTCGATGGGTCATGTTTAATGCATGCATTTTATTCATGTAAGTATAATTTGGCGGATTTTTTTTTTTTTTTTTTTTTTTTTCTTCTATTTTCTTCTATTCAGCATATCCTTTTGCAATTTAGACACGGAATTGCATGAACTTTGTGTCTTCCATATGCAGTTCACATCCACTAGGATTCCTTAAATATATTTCTATGGATACCATTCTATCGTTAATTCCTTAGTGATTTTTTTTTTTTTTTTTGAGAAAGAATTCCTTAGTGAATTTCATTGTATAAAAATGTACGGAAATTTTCAAAATAATCAAATGTTAACTTATAATAATATGTAATGATGCACAAAAATCAATAGGCTGAAATGTTTCGGGCTATGGTAATAGCTTTATGACTTGAAAGAAAAGAAAATACTATCAAGGGTGACTAGTGTAACTCGGCTAAGGACCCTCCGACGGTTAAGTCAGTTTTCTTTCTAGAACACAAAGATGGGAAACTGTGTATGGTAAATCTTTCCTTTGGTGAATGTGACTTGATCCTTTTATAGAGAGTTAGGAATGGGTCTACTTGTTTGGATCCACTACTATCATGAGGGATGTGTGGAGCTAATGGAGAAAATGGAGAACTTGAAGCGAATTACGAGGAATCCTCTCCACGTTTTAGAAATAGTGAATCGTGGTCTGATTATATCGAATCCTAAAAGGTTCTCTTTAAAATTCACCAAGTGTCATTTGATCGTCCATGCCCTTGGGTCATGGATGACTATCCTAAAATCGGATGGTCTTGTAACCCATAGGCGGATATTATTCATGCGCGTGATGCTTCTGTTGGGGTTCTTTCCTCGCCTAAAAGTAAATCTTATCTTTACTTACAAGAAAATTTTTAATTACTATTTTGGTCATCCCATGTTTCAAAATAACGGGACCTTGATCCCCTCCCTATTGGACTCAAGACCTTGATCCAAGCACCCTCTTGAGACTCACTGTAAGCCCAACGAACATAACGGGACCATTCAACTATGAACGTCAAAAGCGAACCACATTTGATCAAACTTATCTTGACCGGGTGTGTGGTTGCTCAGCAGAATGATGATTGGGCTTCCCGATATTGCCTTAGAAAACATTGCTGCCAAACAGGCTTTTTGGAGGTGGGAATCAATTTCAATGCCACTACCATTTCACCCACTTGAACACCCACCTAAAGACAATGGAATTGGACCTTCATTCACACTAATAGAGGGAAGCAATCATAATATCTCCACTAATCTAAAGCTATAAATAGAGGGATTAAGGGAGAAAAGGGGGTTGGCAATTCTGGAGAGAACGCTGAGAGAAGAGATCAGTCATTCTAAGGGAGAAAGGGATGAACTCTGTAAGTTAAGGAGAGGGGTCTGAGGAAATAGGAAGGTATTTGGACTGCTGAGCATAGATCCACCTATAGTAGGAAATCCAAAACCCATGATTCAAATAGATTGTAAGTCCAGGTAGAGACTAAGCCCAATAGTCATATTTTGGGTACCCACATTTCCTTTTTGTTCTTACACCAAAATCATCATTGTTGTTAAGCGGTTGATGAAAAAGTGTAATGTGACAAATAGATTAAAATAATATGTTTATGTTGATTGGATGCCATGTGATTTTTTTTTTTTTTTTTAATAAAAGGAAAAATATGTTCCTAGATGGCTAATATACGCACGTACAAGGGTCAAACTAGTGTATGGAAATGGATTGGGGGCTTGCTTTAGTTAAGTTAATGATAGTGAAGTCATAAACTTGAAACTCTTTGATGGGTAGAGTGTTATGGCTCACAAAAGGACCATCAATCGCATAATGACTCCATCGCTTGGGTCGACCCTTAGGCAATGCCACCTAGGCCCCAATATAAAAGTGCCCCTAAATTTTTTTAATTAATAACAGTTGTGGTGTGTCGCCAATCATTATATTTTTTAGAATTATCTTACAAGTAATACTAAGTAAATTTGTTATATTATTAATTATAGAGTAATATTAAAACAACAAAAGCCATAAAAATTTCATAATATTTCCAAATTAGAATGTCATATTATTAAAAAAAAATTAATTAGAGATTATGGTAGACTGATATGTGAGTTGGTATATTAATTTAGAAACCTTGTGAAATTATTATGACGTTTTGTTGTGTCCATACTCCATAACATTACCCTTAATTAAAAACTACTCAATGGTAGCAAAATCTAAACATGTTAACAAAATCTAAATATGAAAAATTTGTGCAAGTTGTAAAAAGCCTAAATATAAAACAGTACAAGTTGTAAACTCACGAGTGAGGAGCCAAATCCAATCCAATCCTTAATCTGAAATCTTAACTCCATAAAGACAGCCTTACACGTACACGTGAAACAAAAGCGTGTTTGTGTGCCCCCAACTTAAAAGCCTGTCTGTCAGAGAGAACCACATGAAGAAGAGCGTGGAAATCACGCGCAGCAACAACAACAACAACAACAACAACAACAACAAAAGCAACGAGAACTAGTACTAAACTACTACAGTCCTACTACTACTACTACAACAACAACAACGTATTGAATGTGAGCCATGTAAATATTCGGCTCGGTCAACGAGGCCTTTGACTACTCTGTCTCACACATACACAAATATAGCCCCGCCGCGCGCGTGGTGGGGACCTCCATGAATAATTAATGACACGTGGCACGCGATTTTGAAGCCACGCGGCGAGTATTAGACCAAAGGACGGCGGGGTTGTGTTTAACGGTTATTTTGAGACGGCGCTATTTTTCCGTCACCTTTTTGTTTTGGGTATACATAAACGGAAACTTTTGCTGACGTCAGTGTTACCTTTTTTATATTAATTTTTTTAAGTTGGGGTTCAAGTCCAACTTCAACCCGACATTTTTGTCGGCATGCTCCGCCTCCTCGCCGCGTGAAAAGGAGGGACTAGCGTGTAAAAATTGTAAAAAATCTTTGCTTGTCAAAGATCTTTTCCAAAAGGCCCTTTTGGTTTTACTTTATTTACGTAAACACAACAAAATGTTTTTACAACAACTAAAGTGTAAATTTATTATTGGTAAAAAAAAATATATATATATACATATACATATATATCATACTGGAATCTTATTACAAGTTTACAACTAAAAAAAAAAGTTTAGTAAAAATTTTGTGTGATTTTGTTGTATGCCTTTTGTTACAAGTTAACCATTTCTCTTATACCTTTTGTTACTGGTGGGGGAATCAGACGGTTGGAAGCGTTTTGATCAAGTATTGTTTGATGTGGACACGTGTTAGTTGGAGACACGGAGAAAAGTGAGAAGAGATAGCCGCCCAACCAAGAAAGGAAAAGAAAGCTACCTCTACGGAAAACACAATCCTTTAAATGTGAACAAATTAATTGACCCAGTCACAAAGACCCAAGTCAATTACAAAGCCATTCCACGTTCTTGGAACCACGTTATTATTGCTGATTCGATCAACAATTAATTTAATTTAAATATAAAATATTACCTAATAAAAAAGTAGTAGGAAATGGGTGAGGTTTGGGTCGGTGTCTAGTTATATTGGATTTTTTGAAATTATATCATGTGTCTACTTTTAAACATATGTAACAATTTTAACGGTCCAGTACATATAGTGCACTGGACCTATGCCTCACCCATAGGAAATAGCATCACTACTCAATAGCTCAATCTGAAGACCATTAATAAATTCATAAACCATAACAATTTCAAAATTATTTGTAGTTTGTTTCTTTTTTTAATATAATTTGGTTAAGTATTTTACAGAAAACTTGATGGCTTTTTTTTTGGTTTGAATGTTCTCTTTTTTTTTTTCTTTTTTTTTTTAAACTCAATAATTTATATATATATATATATATTTATTTATTTATTTATAAAAAACCAAAACCTCTTACTTTTAATTGATGTCTTCACAATTTTACATATTAACATTACTTCAATAAATATTATAATTAATTAATGAAAAAAAAAAAACTCTAACACAAGTTTTACTTCTAACCAAGTACGATAACACTCTCCCGTCTCTACTTTCTCCTATTTAAGAATGATCATGCCATCATTAACAAAAATACGGAGACCAAACTCCTCCTTTATCCTCTCTCCTCCACCCTTCTCCTTCCTCCAAAACGCATATCCACAGCCAAACCCAATATAGCTTTCTCCTTCCTCCAAAACGCAGATTCACAGCCAAACCCAATATAGCTCTTTGCCGTTCCCCCACCACTCATCTGTCCCAATCAACCTTTCTGCTTCCTTTCATTCCCATCTCCCTCTATACCACAAGCCCAATACAAACCAAAACCACCCACATCTTCTAAGAGGGAAAAAAATCTGAAATTTCGGCATTTTGGCCGATTTACTCTTTTCAAGCCAAAATAAAAAGCTGGCCTTATTTGCTAATTTGCTTGATTCCATGTACTTGATCTCAGTTGATCATGGGGAATTAGTAGGTCTGATTGTTATGAGGTACTCAACACTATTGTAATTTGGTGAGAAGGTTAGAGTTCTGGCTAAAAACTCTAAATTAAAGGACGGTGAAAAAAGATGAGAGAGTTTGAAAAGGTTCTGTGATAATGAAAAAGTAAAAATAAGAGAGGAAGAAGGGTAGTGACTGAGGAGATATGGAGCGATGAGTCACGTGCTTGGGAATGATGAATTTTTGAAAAGTTTTCAAGAAAGTTGCATGTTTTACAAATACCCTTTTATGCTTGCTTATTTACAATAATAGCATATTTAATTTTGAACGTTCCTCCATTAGAACTTTATATATAATCATTTTTTAAACATTTTTTTTTGAAGAAATCAATTTAAAAACTTTAGCTTAATAATAATTGTAAGGACCAGTTTTGGCTTGGACCCCAAAACAGGAATGGACTCAGGCCCAACAAGCCCAAACAATAAATTTGTAAAGTGTGGGAGAAAAAGCTAGTCTGAATCTAGAGAAAAGATATCGGTTGTGAGTGTTTAGGAAGAAGAGTTACGCATGCAAAATACAAAAAGCATCCTCGGCTAAGCCCTAATAGTGTGATAAATAGTTTAGAGTTTTTCCTTTTTTACTGTTATATTTCTTAAACCTTTCTTTTTCTCTGTTTTTCTTTTTTCCCCTTTTCTTTGAATTCCTTTTCATGTTATATACCATGATTTCTACACCATTTTCACCATACACGTGTGAGTCAGGTGTTGGGAGCTTCTCCCTGTCCCATCTCACACCTCCTTGAACCTTCTACTATTAGCTGTAAGGCTGCTTATTTACTGTTCATGCATCACCTCCACATTAATGCGGCCAGAGAGTTGGTTGGGAAGCATTTAATGTGGAGGTAACAGCTTTTACTGATATTTGTTATCCTTCATCCTCATCCTTTATCCAGTATTTACCCATCCCCCTGTCATGAAATACCTTTAATATATTATATTAAGGGAATGAGAATGTTTCTAGCCACCTCGGACAGAAGTTCCGAGATGAACATTCTCCTTGGATACGGTTAGGTCCACTGTAAATATACTTTACCTCTTCCCACAATACAATTTTCATCTCTTCCTTGACTGGTTGTCCTCGGATATGTTCTCGTTCTCGGACTGGGTTATTGGGCCATAGGCCCAACCCTCTCAACCTGAATAGTACCTCTGGGATCAATTGGCCCCCACAATAATAAATAATAGTAATTTTATTATATATATATATATATATATATATATTTAAATATATACCCCGTGTGTAATCCTGAAATGGTGCACCAGCAGACATTGATACCAAAATATTTTGTTCTAGTAGCTAATTTAGAACAGCCTCTAAAACGGAATTTAAAACTTTGGTGGAAATAGAGTGACTGTACAATATAATCGAAACCTTTGACTATTTGTTGATTTCTCTAGAATTTTCACCTTAACCCAAAAACCTTCATAGATCGGTGAATTGAAAAAGAATATAAATTTTTTTTTTTAAAAATTAAAAAAAAAAAAAAAAACCTTTTGTGACAACTTAATCATAGTTGTGTGTTTACTATGGTGTCTAAGGGTGGAAATAGGGTGACTATACTGAAGGTTCAAATAGTGTGTAAACCATCTATGAAAGTTTAGACCCCCAAATTAAAAATACCAACACAAGCTTATAAACAAACAATTTATGTGTGTAATATGAATATAAGCTAAACCCAAATTGGTAACACACTCTAAACCATAATTAATCACAATCACAACAGTAATTAAAAGGTAAAGAGAAATGGAAGAAAGATGCAAACACAAAGATAACACGACGATGTATTATCAAAGAAGAAACCGAAGTACTAGGGTAAAAACCTCTCCACCGCCCTCCAAGCGGTTAATAATCCACTAGAGAATGAAGTTGGGATACATGAATAACAGAAGACCCTCCAAGCTTAATCTACTCAGTGCACCTAAGCCCTCCAAGCTTCTTGCTCTAACAGGGTTACGTCAAATCTTGTCTTCTCTAACTTACAGGATCCCACAATAGCCCATTGCATCAACCAAAATGAATTGGTCCCTTTTGAACTGCTTCCCAAGTAGTGAAATACCTCCTCACTGATATGGGTATGGTGAGATAAGGATTTGCCTAAATGTATCTCTCAAGGATATGTCAATGGAGAGGGTGAGAGTAGAGGAATTTGGAGAATCAAATGATGAAAATTGTGGATGAGTCAATCTTGTTTTTCTCTAGGGTTTCTCTCTCAAAATTCTCTCTAGAAACTCTCTACATTTCGTGGGTATAAGGGTATTTATAGTAGGGTGTATGAGGAATGCGAAGAGTTAGTTTCAACCAAAAAGGGCGTTCTGGCGACTCGAGCTCGCGACTAGAACAAGTCGCGTGTTTGAGTCACGAGCTAACTACCTAGCTAGATTAGAAGTTTTGTCTTGTAGTGCTACAGTTGGCGTGACCCTTCAGCTCCCCTGCATGCTTCACATGTGTGCCATTTTTGGCGACTCGCTAGCTGCGAGATCCAATCATGAGGCTCTTTTTAAGTGCACACTTCTTGAACTTTCTTCATACTCTCACACACATTACCCTTACATAATTCCCACATAAATAAAGGATATCTAATTGCTAAATTACAAGCAATTTGGCACAGAATAAAATCAACACATGATTGAATAAATTCAACCTTACAATCTCCCCCTTTGGCTATTCCGTGACAAAATCCTAAAACAGACTTTAGACTTAACATGTGAGTTGGGAACAGTAACCAAAACTCACTCACATCCTAATTCTAGAAACTGTGAAGCTCTTGAACCATATGAATAAGTATTTCCTGAAAACAACAACACAAGACGATCATTGTAAATAGAAATCTTGAAATGCATATAGAGCAGGCACAATGCGATCAAGTAGTAAAGATTAAAGCAATAAAGCATGACTTGACCAAACAGGAACAATCACTGTAAATAGTGATCACAATGAACATTCACACAAGGAATGAACTTCCGGACATGCAAGCTAATAAACTCAATGCAAAGTATTATTTGCATATCCAACACTCAACCGATACTGATAGGCCAAAAACGTATTGACCCATTGTAATAAATTAATTGATTAATTAGCCAAGTTTATTAATTAATCAAATTAACATGCAAAGCGTGTGATAGCACAAACAAATCACCAATTAAACTAAGTATGCAGCGGAAAATAAATTGACACGGTAATTTGTTTACGAATGGGGAAAACCTACACGGCAAAAACTCCACCAGGTGATTTTAAGGTCATAACTCCCGATAATCCATTATTATCACAACAAACGGTTATAAGTAAAGGAATCTCAGTACCTTATACCAACCTACAGTTGAACCCTTACCCCAATACCCAATCGGACTTGTTCTATAGTGACAATTCCTCATTTTCAATGCACGGCTCCTAGTACATGACTAATCAATTGCGCGGGTCCCAGTACGCGACTTTAATCACCAACTAGAGAAGGTTGTTGGATGCAAAGTTCTTTAATTCATCACACGATGAAGATTGAGAAGCTCCTTGGTTACAAATCCTTACAGTGCACAAACATAGCAGCTTCTTCACAAGAAAGATAAACTAGTGCAAATTCTGTCTCTGGTCACAATTTGCATGAACAAACTTTGCTTAACACTTGTGCAACTTGTATCACCTTTGATGGCCCTTAAAATAATCTTTTTATATGTCTAGGATCGTGAGAAAAGAAAGCCCAAACATACAATCACAGATTGAATGAAAAACAATCTTGAAAAAACTAAACTTCATAAACCTCGATAGATACCTGTCTATCGAGCAGCTGTCGAGTCACGGGCTGGAACAGCTCTTCAAGGCTCGATAGATTGCTAGCTATCGAGCTTTAATGAACAACATTTTTCACACTTGAATATTGGACAGATTTGCATGGCTTTAACACTTGAAATTGAAACTTTGTTTCTTGAAGTATTAAACACGTCATAGATCTATCCAAATATAAGTAAAGTGCGTTTTGTCAAAAGATTAGCCAATTACATAAAATAGTGATATATGTTTACAACAAGTGAATCACATATGTCCTAACAGATACAAAAACCTAAAGTAATTGCATCAAGGATAAAAATCCAACAAGGGCACAAGAGTGATGTACTAAAGAAAATGCATAACATTAACTAAAAGTACTTAGCTACAAAGCAAAGGTACAAAAAATACTGAATAGAAACTGAAATAATTAAACCAAAGTAAAAAATGTTTTAAACAGTAGCACTGTAACCATCCAAGAGTTATAAAAACTATAAACAACAAAAACCATAAATAGCATAAACTAGGAATGCTAAAATTTTCTCCCCCTCAAAATGATGCTCCCCCTTAAGTGTTGCTCAAAAACTACTTCTATATCTCCCATTTTTTGACCGAAATGGCCAAAGGGCTACTGCTGTGTAATGAAGCTGTCAAACTTTGCTGAAAGCAAATTCAGTTGTTCTTGGATATTAGTTAGCTTGTCAGATTGCTCATTTTGGACATCTCGCAGCTTGTCAATCCTCTCAAGGATAATCTGAAATGCATTTGGAGGTACAACAGAAGATGATGACGCTCAGCTTCTTTGACCACAGTTTCATGAGCTTGAGGGTTGTCCTTCTACTTCTGTCTCGGTATCCATAGGTTCTCCTTGTGTTTGATCACCCTCCTCTTCATCACCAGGAAGACGTACTTTGATCCGTGCAATTGTTAGAGCATTTATAACTAGAGGAGTGGGAATGAGACTGATGTCTTGAGGAATTTCCACACCTTTTGCTTGAAAGAGCCTCATGAGAAGACTAGGAAGAATCAGCTTTGCCTTTGAAGTTGTCCTTGTTTCATCAGCAATTATGGAGTAGATATGAGCACTAATGTCAATGTAAGTATTCTCTCGAAGCTTCATGAGAAAAATGGCTCTAGCATTACTGATGGTGGTCATCTTCTTCATCAGGTACAGGTTGAACATCATAATGTATGTAAGACATCGAAGATCCGGTGGAAAAGCCGTAGTGTTGAGACTCTGCCTTCTTAAACACCACTGATATGGGATTAAATAGTTTCAATGGATATCATTCTATCCTTGTAGTGAGTGAAATCATGCTCTAGATCCTCAAAACCAAGAACATCATCGATATCTTCCAAGTCAATGGTGAACTCATGGCCTCTAATCCAACAGTTGATTTCATCCTCTCGTAAAATGACATTGGCATAGAACTCACGAATTAAGGGTTCACACACCCCAGGGAGATCACCAAGGAGCTTGTCCCAACCTCTATCTTGAAAATAGCTTGGAATAAAGTAATCCTTCAAATCAGTTAAGTCCACAAAATGCTTTGGGATGATTGGAGCCTTTGCGTAGAACTGATTGTATCTTTCAAAGTGTTGGATAGAATGGAACTGAGTATCGTCCATTTTCTTCCTTTTGTCAGCATGATGTGCCAGAGTCTTCTTCTTTGGAGTCATTTGCAAAAACATAGTAGCAAAGACCACAACACAAGGCATAACATATGGAAACACCAAAGATTAGTAACAAGTTAGTAGCAATAAAATTGACCAAGGATAAGGCCAAAGATTACACTAAAGCATAGTTCAATAGCAACAAGACATGAGAAGGCACAAAGCATCAAAGCAGAACATAGTCTTGTCATTAAGTCCACAAACATACCGCAGTGTGTGTTGTGTTAACAAATAATACCATGTACAACCTAGGGCATAGTGAAAATCATATATCCAAACAAAAGTCATAATTAGCGAAGGTCAACCCTATAGACATTGTATACCATAAAGTCCACAGTAACAAAGGAAATGTCTATGAGACATTTTACCATGAGTATGATATGCACAACACAACACAAACAAGGTATGATACTCAAAAGGAGAAACAAACATGAAAAGCATGTAAAATAGGCATAATATTTTGAAAACCAACAAACCCCAATCATCAAACTCAACAAAATATACCCAAACCATATTCGAGCATTATATTTTCAAATCTCAACAAAAACACAAAATCCAAGAAATCAAGGCTAGAATCAAGAAATACTTTGAGAAAAATAGAGATCCCATACCTTTTCTTGAAGATTGATGAAGAGACGATGAAGAAAATTGAGGATTTTTTAGAGAACACAGTGAGTTTGTGAGGGAGAGGAACGGACAAGACAATGAACAATCACAAAATGCGAGGGAAAACTAAAAAGTTTTTGAAAACTGCCCTGAAAATAATCCTAAAGAGCAAAACTCGCATTTTTCATGACTGGATTGAGTCGGGAACAAGTCGCCAGTTCAAGTCGCCAAAAAATCATGTGACAAATTTTGAAAAATTTGTCTAAGTGTTTTTCGCGACTGGAAGGTCCACTCGCAAGTAAGTTATGAAGGGAGTCGCGAAACAGTCTGAGTAAACTCACAACTAGAGCTTCCACTCGCGAACCAGTCTCCAAACAAAGTCACGAAAATGCTAAAAACCCAGAATTTTGAAATTTTTTCTAAGTGTTTTTCAGGACTAGGGCTATGACTCGCCAGAGAGTCGCTAAGAGCTTTTGAGTAAGCCGCGACTGGGGGTCTCACGACTTGCTTGACCCGCGAGGCAGAGTCGCCAAAATAGGGTTGCACAATTTTTGAAATTTTTGATATTTTTCAAAACAAAAACACTTTCCAAAAACAACTAAAACACTCAAAATTTTTTTGTGTTTGATTAACATATATTTGAGCATGTGCAACATAGTTAATCAAGTACAATCACATAAATGAATAAGGCATTAATTGAACATAGATATGTGTGATGTGTGTGGGCATCAAAGATGAGATAGTCCTTAATCTAATGTGAAGTTTCAATGATTAATTCAACCAAGACATACACAATTAACACAAGGAAAAATGACTAATCTCAATTATAGAAGTATGCATATATGACCTCCCACATAACTTGATAGCATAATTTTGAAGTTTTTCATTTGGCTTCATACACATCATAACATTTAATCATTTTGAATCAATACATCTCATTTTGAGATTGATGCCTGAAACTTTTGATATTTTAATTTGATGAACAAGCCTTTGGCTTTTTGGGCATCATATATTTTCATATAAGTCGCTTTCCCTTTCTCCTAGTCAAATACTAGTATATGCGATGGTTTTTACAACTCATTATCTCTTTTCATTTTGAGATTTACATTTGTTGAACTTTATAAGCAAAAAAATAAAAAATAAAATAAACAAGTGGGAAGATATATAGGCACAAGTCTATGCATGTCTCAAGATCAACAAAACCATTGACTAATCATTCATGACAAGTTTGAAGATCTATTTACAATAATCACATAAATGTCAAGATTTTTCCTACAATGATATGAGTGCATAAAGAACAAGCTACGCTCGTAAATGTACAAAACCATTTGTACGAAGGTACAAGGCAAAATATGCATGTGACATTACACAAAAATGCTGATCAAACTTTTTGCATTTTCTACTTTTTATGTGTTTTTGGATTTTTGACACAAAAACAAGTAAAGATTGAGGTGATTTTGGATGTTTAAGCATGTGTACCCTTCTTCACCCACAGGACATTTGCATTTGGGGTGATATCCCTAGAGGATTGGGTACTGATGAGGCCTGATCTCGTCAGTCAAATACCCAAATGGGTCCAAGTCTTCACTTGAGCACCTGCGTAGATGATAGGGTTGGTCCTTCCAATATGGCTACCGGTGCGGTGCCTGCCACAACGTCTCCGACGCCCAAGTCAGAATGGAAAGAAAAATACTCTTCGAAAAGAATTAACAGAGTTGTATCAGAATTTTCAACTACCTTTTGTTGACAACGTGGAGGCCTTATATAGGTTGCCTTGGATTCTAGCCGTTGTTGGTAGTTAATGCCTCAGTGGTAACGCCTCTGCCTAGTAATGGGGTTTTAATAGGCCCCAACGGTCTGCCAGATTGGCTTTGTAACTGTCTAGAGTGCTTACTTATGGACTGTATTGAATGACCCTGTGTCTTCGTTAGGAGTGGCTGATCGTTTATCTCGTCAGTATAACTTCGTCCTTATTCAACGGTTTGGTCTAGGAGATGCGGATATTCGTCAGTCCTATCAGTTGCCCCCCAGCTTCTGTGGTTGCTGTGACACATCACGACGACTATAGAAGATGAAAGGTTTTCCTGAGCTGTCCGTGACTCTTGGGGTTTTGCTCTGAATTAAATGCGTAGTGGTGGCGCCACATGCAACGTGGCCACCTGGCGTATGATGATTTGTGGTGTTAACCTTATGACCCTTGGGTTTCTCGCCGTTGTTTTTTTTGTTTTTTTGTTTTTTGTTTTGTTTTGTTTTTTTTTTTGTTTTTTTTTTTTGGTTTTTTGTTTTGTTTTGTTTTGTTTTTTTTTTTGTTTTTTTTTTGGGATTGAAATTCTCTTTTTCCCTTCACTTTTCCCATTTCTCTAATCATTTTTGCTTGAGTTTTTTTTTTCTTCCTTGTTCACTTGTGCTACTGTTCCGACTCCGCTTCGAGCGATACCCAGTGGATCTTCTCTTCTTGTTTTGGAGCTGCTTATTTTGAAGGCACGTTCTTCTTTCTCTCTCTCTTTATTTCTCTTTTCTTCACAACTTGTTTGTAAATTTCTGATCTTTCTTTCTTTTTTGGCTCCACTGTTGTTGTTGTTTGCTTTATGGGTTTTTAGGATTCGAACCCCTCTAGCTTTTTCTCTGGTTTTTCATGGTTAGTGGTTCTGAGGTTAGAGTAGTTTACCCCTCAGTCTCTTTCTTTTTTGCTCGCTTAGGGGTTGCCTTAGGTGTTTCCGGTGACTTCCTCCCTTTGGTTGAGGATTATATTTTTGCGGTTTGTGGGTCGAGTTCGGTTATAGGAGAGCTATCCCTAATACTAGGCCAATTAATTGCTTGGTTTGAGGGAGAAACGAGGAGGATGGCGGAGGTAAGGTCTAGTGAGCTGGAGACTAGGTTGTCGTCTAGCGACGGCCCAGAGGTGGGTGATACAGCCGTCTCTGCTCCTCGGGTGGTTAGGGCTTTTCATGCCCTCGAGGAGGTGTGTGGGCTGGACGCTGACACTGTAGATAGGTTTAAGGATAGGTTCCAATTTCTAGAGCGTGTTCACGTTCGTTGGCCCATTAACGAGGATAGGGCCTGCCATTTATTCCCTGGTGAAGTCTGCCTCTATAAGGCTGCCTTTACTTGAGGGCTTAGGCTCCCCGTCCACCCGTTTATAATGGAGCTCTTAGGTTTCTTTGGAATTGCTCATGGGCAGCTTATGCCCAATTCGTGGAGAATTGTGGTCAACTGTATGGAAATATGGTTGGCTGCTAACGAGGATATGATTAAGGTTGGTGAACTCGTCCATCTCTACCATTTGAAGGAGTCCAAAGAGTATGGATATTATGAGCTAGTCCTTTGGGTGAAGAGAGCTAGGATTGTGAGGGGTCTACCTTCGTCCTTCAAGTATTGGAAGTCCCATTTCTTTTTCATGTCTGAGGACGACTTTGAGACCCCTATTAGCGAGGCTTGGGGTGATATCCCAAGGTTGCTCCGTCGGTGGGGAACCCCACACTTAGGTGCGTCAATATTCCTTATCGTCTGTTGATTTCTGTTTTGGTTTAATTGGTCGTCCATAACCTCCCTCTTTTTTCTGTGCTATTAAGAGACGGCCTAAACTCAAGAGTAAGTACCGGGGTTGTGTTGAGAAGGCGATAGAGTACGCCAAGATGGTAGAAAGTTGGGATCATCTTGTGGATCCTTGGACTCTTGCATTTTATTGTTTAGGTCTAGACCCATCTTCTTACGTGCTGCGACTCATTGAGATTGAAGGAAAAAAGTGTAAGTGTTAGGTTCGTCAATGTTACTTTTTTGGTGCTTACTTGGATAAATATTAACAAGTGTTCTTTTTTTGCAGAAATGACGACGAAATTTAACAAAGACATGTTCGCTCGGATGAGGAACAAGAAGGATGAGCCCTTGTCTGTAATTGGGACTAAGTCCGTCCGTATCACAGACAGAGGCGCTCCAATCCCTTCTTCCCCAACCCCTGTGATGGCGGGAACGGCGTCACCAACCCCATCAATTGAAGAGCTTACTCCCCGCAATAAGAGGCTGAGGGTTGGGGACAAGTAGAAGGAGAAGGTTGACTCCAGGCCTTCTAGCATCTGGGATGACGCTGGAGTTTCCATGGCATGAGCTCAAGATATCTTCAGCGCAGATGACTTGAAGGTACTTTCGGGGGTTCCAGCAGATGAAGTTGCGAGGCGTCATCTCCACAAGCTCGTCCAGGTACTTGTGTGATTTTACCTTGTGTTTGTCTTTTTTCTTTTTCCTTTTTTGTTTTTTGTTTTTTTTTTTTTGTTTTTTTTTGTTTAGGTGTTGGGAGAGAGTCTTTATCTTACTTCAGAGTATTTGGCCTCAGAGGCTAAGGTTGAATTTGCGCGGTCTCATGTGACGACCTTGGAGGCAGAGAATTCGAAGTTGAAGAAGGAGCTGATAGTTGCCATGGATGACACCAACCTAGCCGAGGAAAAGCTAAAGACTTTGACTGAAGAACTTAGGGTTAAGCGAGAGTTGACCAAGGAAAAAGATGAGCAACTCGCTGCTGCTAGGGAAAGGGCCAAAGGCCTTGCAGCCAAGGCCATTGAGGGCTTCCAGCAGACCGAGGAGTACAGCACTGTACTTTTTAGCTGGTACTTCAAGGGGTTTGAGCTTTTGAGGAGATATTTCATAAAGCACCCCTCTGGAGTAGATCTAGAAAAGCTTGATTTGGAGGAGGTTGACAAGGAAATGGTTGCCGACGAGGATGCTCAATCTTTAGCTGCCAAGACTGATGCTCCCGAGAACGCCCTCGATACCGACGGTGCTGTAGCTGATGCTTGAATCTGCTACTTAGAGACAAGAATTTCTTTCCCTTTTTTTTTTTTTTTTTGGGTGCCCATCGTGTTTGAGGGCTTTTTGTAAATCTAACTTTGGAACAGTTTTCCCTTCATTTTGGGAGCAACAATATTCGCCTAGTTTTTATGGGTCATTACATGCGAAGAACAATGGTAATTGCCCACTGTTTTTGGGTTTTAATCAAATTTATAAGCCTGTACTTACTTGCATTTGTGATTGCATGTTTATTGGCTCATGATATGCTTGCGTCCATGTTGTATGCTTAGTAAAAGGATTGAGCTATGCCCTTCTTTTTTCTCGTCTTGCATGTATTCTCTTGTTGACCTCATTAATTATATACATCCATCAGTGTGGAACTTTCTTTCGCTACTTACCCCCATTTAAGAAGTTTTGCCAAGTATATGGTTCCCTTAGTAGCGTACATCCGTCGAAGCGGAGTTTTGATACTTAATCATTTTTTGTTTTCTGACTTACACCCATTTAAGGGATTTTGCCAAGTATATGGTTTTGTCAGTAATGTACATCCGTCAAGGTGGAATCTTGTTACTTAGCCATTTTTTGTTTTCTTGAATTACACTCATTTAAGGGATTTTGCCAATTGCATGGTTTCATCAGTAACGTACATCTGTCAAGGCGGAATCTTGTTACTTAGCCATTTTTTGTTTTCTTGACTTACACCCATTTAAGGGATTTTGCCAAGTGCATGGCTTCGTTAGTAACGTACATCCGTCAAGGCGGAATCTTGTTACTTAGCCCTTTTTTTTTTTTTTTTTTTTTTTTTTTTTTTCGAACGCTGGTTAAATTTGTTTGCACAAAGACATTGGCTGAATAGTTCTTTTCGTGATTTCAGGAGTGGATACATTCACTTGGTACATCTATTGGTGGTACTTCTTTAAGTATTCAATATTCCATGGCCTAGGGAGTCTCTATCCGTCCATGGTTTCCAGGTGGTAGCTGCCCTATCTAAAGTAGTGGACGACTCGGTATGGTCCTTCCCATGAGGGGCCAAGCTTTCCTTGGGCAAAATCTCTGGTTGCAGGGGTAAGCTTGCACAGGACGAGATCCCCTATATCAAGCCGTCTGAGCTTTACCCTTTTATTGTAGTAGTCGGCCATTTTCTGCTGATACTTCGTCATTCTGATGGAAGCTTTTTCTCTTACTTCGTCCAGGAAATCCAGGTTGGTTTGCAAGTAGTCGTCATTGCTTTCTTCGTTGAACACCTCTTGCCTGATGCTGGTTACTCCTACCTCAACCGGGATCACAGCTTCGGTGCCATATGTAAGCTTGAAGGGGGTTTCTTCCGTTAGGGTTCTTGCTGTGGTCCTGCAGGCCCACAGGACATTGGGTAGTTCCTCAGGCCAGGCACCCTTCGCATTGTCCAGCTTGGTTTTGATGATCTTGAGTAGTGTTCGATTCGTCACTTCAGTTGGTCCATTCGCTTGGGGATGTCCCGGGGATGAGAATTGGTTTTTGATGCCGAGGTTTGAACAGAAATCTCTAAAACCTTGGTTGTCAAACTACCGCCCATTGTTTGATATTATCGTCATTAGTATCCCGAACCTGCAAATTATATTCTTCCACATAAAACTTCGAATTTTTGCTTTAGTGATTGTTGCTAGGGCTTCTGCATTGACCCACTTTATGAAGTAATCAATAGCAACTAGTAGGAATTTTACCTGACCTTTACCTAGGGGTAATGGACCAATGATGTCGATTCCCCATTGTGCAAATGGCCACGAGGAGGATATCATCGTTAGTCTCTTTGCTGGAAGTCTTTGGACATTCCCGAATCGTTGACACTTATCACATTTCTTGACGAGCACTACTGCGTCCACCTGCATGGTAGGCCAGAAATAACCTGTTCAAATAACCTTGCTTACCAGGGATCTAGGGCCAGCATGGTCTCCACAAATCCCTTCATGGATTTCTTCCAGAATGTACTTGGTTTCGTCTTCGTCGACACACTTCAAGTATGGCATGGAGAAACCTCTTTTACATAAGGTGTCATTAAGAATCGTGAATCTAGCCGCCCTCTTTTGATCTTCCTGGCTTCGTTTGCATCTTGGGGGAGATGCCCGTCTTGGAGGAACGATATGATCGGTGTCATCCAGCTATTCATGCTTTGGATCGTAAATGTGGGAACTTCTTCGATGCTGGGATGTTTCTGGACTTCCATTGTTAAGCTCTTATTTAATCCTCATTCTTTTGACGATGCTAGCTTCGAGATTTCGTTGGCTACCATATTCTGGTTTCTAGGGACCTGTACAAACTCCACCTTATCGAACTCATGAGTCAGGTGTCTTGTCAGCCTGAGGTATTTCTGCATTCTTTCCTCCTTCGCTTCGTATTCTCCCTTGATTTGTTCAATCACCAGCTTCGAATCACTCTGGACTAATAGGTTCTTCACTCCAAGCGTCTTTTCAAGTCTTAATCCCGTTAATATGCCTTCGTACTCAGCTTCATTGTTGGTAGCGGGAAATTTCAGTTGAACTCCATATTTGAGTATTTCTCTGTTAGGAGCGGTTATGACGACCCTTACTCCGCCCCCTTTTTTGAGCTAACGAACCGTCAGTTTGAATAGTCCATCACTCAGCTCCGTTGGTCAGGTTGCCCTTGTCCGAGAAGGTGAATTCGGCGATGAAATCTGCCAAAGCTTGTGCTTTGATGGCTGTTCTGGGGTGGTACTCAATATCAAATTGGCTAAGCTCGATTGCCCACTAAACCATTCTTCCTGTTGCCTCAGGTTTGTTCATGGACTTTTTGATAGGTTGGTCCGTCATTACCAGGATAGGATTTGCCTGAAAATATTGCCTTAATTTGCGTGAGGCTATTATTAATGCGAACGCAATCTTCTCGATCCTTGGGAAACTGGACTCAGCCCCCTGGAAGGCTTGGCTGACGTAGTAAACCGGGAGTTGTTTCTTGGCTTCTTCACGAATCAAGGTTGCACTCACTGCTATAGTTGATACGGCCAAGTATAAGTGTAAGTTTTCCCCCTCTTTGGACGGACTCAAGAGGGGCGGATTACTCAGGTAACGTTTTAGTTCTTGGAACACTGCTTCACACTCGTCAGTCCAAGCGAAAGCCCGCTTCAAGGTCTTAAAAAAGGGAAGGCATTTGTTCGTTGCTTTAGAGGCGAACCTATTAAGAGCTGCAATCCTTCTTGTGAGCTTTTGAAATTCTTTGACAGTCCTGGGCGAAACCATATTGATTATGGCATGCACCTTCTCCGGGTTTGCTTCTATCCCCCTCTGGGATACCATGAATCCCAAGAACTTGCCTGAAACTACACTAAAAACACACTTACTAGGGTTCAGCTTCATCTGATATTGTTTGAGGGTGGCAAACGTCTCCCTGAGGTCGTCCAGATGGGCAAGCTCTTCTTTACTCTTGACGAGCATATCATCCACGTATACTTCCATATTTCTGCCGATCTGCTTGTTGAACATCTTGTTTACTAATCTCTGATATGTAGCTTCTGCATTTTTTAATCTGAAAGGCATTACCTTGGAGCAATAGAGTCCTTGGCTCGTGATGAAAGCGGTTTTCTATTGGTCTTCCACAGCTATTTTTATCTGGTTGTATCTTGAGAACGCGTCCATGAACGTCAGCAACTTGTGCCCGGCTGTAGAATCCACGAGCTGGTCTATTCTTGGTAGAGGGAAACTATCCTTCGGGCATACTTTGTTTAGGTTCGTGAAATCCACGCACATTCTCCATTTCCCGTTTGCCTTCTTTACTAGGACGACGTTAGCGAGTCAGTTAGGATAGTAAACTTCCCGGATGAAGCCTGCCATCAGCAATTTGGTAACCTCCTCTGTAACCGTTTGATCTCGTTCTGGGGCGAAGGCTCTTCGTCTTTGCTGGACGAGTTTTCTCTCCGGGTTCACGTTCAACTTATGCTGAATAACCTTTGGAGATATGCCTGGCATGTCCTCGTGGCTCCATGCAAAGACGTCTAGGTTCTCTTTAAGGAACTAGATGAGCCTGGTTCTCATCTTAGGGCTTAATGTAGTTCCTATTCTCGTTGTCTTGGTTATCTTGTCTTTAACCAGTGCCACTGTTTCCAGGGCTTCCATTTTATTTTCTCCCTTCTCTTCGATCACCCATGTATGGTTCTCCTTTGCAGCCAAGACGGCTTGGTAGCATTCTCTGGCTAAGATTTGATCTCCTTTTACCTTGCCGACTCCGTTATCTGTTGGGAACTTTACCTTCAGGCAATAGGTGGATGTGGTTGCCTTCCATCTGTTGAGCGTGGGTCTTCCAATAATTACATTGTAGGATGAGGGACAGTCTACCACTAGAAAGTCTAGCTAACGGGTTAACTGCCTTGGGTGTGCCCCCACAGTTATTGTCAATGTCACTATGCCCTTGGGATAGACCCTGTCTCCATTGAAATTGATGATGGGGGATTCAAATGGACGCAGTCTCTTTGGGTCTAACTTCAGCTGCTGAAAGGCAGGAAGGTAGATGATGTCCGCATAGCTCCCATTGTCCACGAGGATTCTTTTGGTGTTGAATCCCTCTATATTCAACATTATGACCAACGGGTCATTGTGGGGCTGTTTCACTCCCTTGGCATCTGCTTCATTGAAGGACATATCTTGGTCCGTCCGTCTTTGTTTAAACGAGGGTATCATGTGGACGCTATTCACCTATCTTTGGCATGCTTTCTTGAGGGACCTGAATGACCCTCTTGTGAAAGGTCCTCCTGCAATTATCTTTATCTACCCGATCACATCTTGTGGAGGCTGGTGTGGATGATCGTCACTCCTGGAAGTGGATTCATGCTAGTTTTTTTTGCCCCCCCTGAACTTACTGTGTTCCCCCTTCTTCACATATTTTTGCAATTTCTCCTTTTATATCAATTCTTCTATTTGCTCCTTTAAGTCCCAACAATCTTTCGTGTAATGGCCATGATCTTTGTGGAAACGGCAATACTTATTCTTATCGTAGATGTGGGGTGACGAATGCAATGGTCTCGGCCATTTGAGGTAATGTTCATCCTTAATCTGCATCAAGCTTTTATCAACAGGCATAACAAGAGGGGTGAATTTTACCGTCCGAGTGCCTTTATCGTCCTTCCGTCTATTTACGTTAGTAATCCGACGATCTAGGCGCTCTCTCTTCTATCCTCTACGTTTGTCATCTTTTCTTTCTTTGTCTCTTGGCTTTTCTGCGTCTCTTATGGCTGCTACTGCGTCCTCAGCATTCATGTGCTTCTGCGCTTTCAGGAGCATCTCTGCCATTGTCTTTGGAGGATTCTTCAAGAGTGAAGCCACGAGATCTCTGGATCTCAGTCTTGCTTTGAAGGTCGTTAGCTACACTTTGTAGTCGGCTTCGTCTTCCTCCAGGGTTTCCTGAGTGAAGCGCTTCACATATGACCTTAGGGTCTCATTCTCTCCATGCCTAATGGTGAGTAAGTAGTCCGCTAGCCTCTTAGGACGCTGTCTCCTAATGAAGTGGCGCAGGAAGGCGTTGCTTAATTGCTCGAAGTTATCCACTGACGACGTTGACAACTTTGTGAACCATTCTCTTGCAACTCCTTTGAGAGCAGTAGGAAAGGAACGACACAATATTTCGTTAGGGGGTTGCTGGAGGCCCAATGTTGTCTTGAAGGTGTTAAGGTGGTCCTGAGGGTCCTTAAGCTCGTCGAACGGCTCAAGCTGAGGCAACCGGAACTTCGACGGCACTGGACATTCCAGGACTGCCGTAATGAAAGGTGAATCGGTGGCTCTGACTAGTCTGTCCACACTTTGCTCTGTCTTCTCTTTGATAGAATTCCTCAACTCGTCCATCTCCTTCCTCATCTCTCGAAGGAGATCTGAATTCCGATCATCTGGAGAAATAGGTCTTTAGTGGTCACTTCTTCTCTGACTATCCCCTTCATCTTTTGGATTTCCTTTGGACTAGTTCTCCTTGTGTTGGAGCCGTAGCTTCATTTCTTGGTTTTGCCTGGTAAGTTCTTCTATGGTGGCTGCAAGTGCCTGGATTTGTTAAGCCAAGGCTGCAAAATCTTGGTTGGACTTCATTTTGGATACAAAAGTTGATGGGAACTACTTCTTCGAATCTCAATACAGAAAGCGTTCCCCACAGACGGCGCCAAACTGATGAGGCCTGATCTCGTCAGTCGAATACCCAAATGGGTCCAAGCCTTCACTTGAGCACCTGTGTAGATGATAGGGTTGGTCCTTCCAATATGGCCACTGGTGTGGTGCCTGCCACAACGTCTCCGACGCCTAAGTCAGAATGAAAAGAAAAATACTCTTAGAAAAGAATTAGCAGAGTTGTATCAGAATTTTCATGTACCTTTTGTTGACAACGTGGAGGCCTTATATAGGTTGCCTTGGATTCTAGCCATTGTTGGTAGTTAATGCCTCAGTGGTAACGCCTCTGCCTAGTAATGGAGTTTTAATAGGCCCCAACGGTTTGCCAGATTGGCTTTGTAACTGTCCAGAGTGCTTACTTATGGAATGTATTGAATGACCCCGTGTCTTCGTCAGGAGCGGCTGATCGTTTATCTCGTTAGTATAACTTCGTCCTTATTCAGCGGTCTGGTCTAGGAGATGTGGATATTCGTCAGTCCTATCAGGTACTATTGTTATGAATTACAAACCTTCTGGTGAAGCTTGTCAAACAGGTGGTGAATGCATTAATCATCTTCATCACATCCCTTACTCTGGGATCACCTACTTGACCTTTTGATTGCTTAACAGTCCAATTTCCTTTGCCATTTCTTGGTCTTCTTGACCTTTGAGCACCTGCATTCTTTAATGCTTGAGGCTTATGATAATTCGATTTGGTGTGTCCTTGAATTTCATAGTGATGGCAGAAATGTTGAGTTATTGGACCTTTTTGTGACTTTGGGAGTGATTTTTCTTTACCCTTAGGTTTGACCACTGATTGGTTAGGAGGCTTAGCCAAAAACCGTTTGTCAGCCACATTCCGCTTCTTCTCTGCCTTCACTTTCTCAACAGTAGTGATTGCCACCATTGGTTCCTTAGTTTTCACAAACTTCATATCCTTGGACACTTTGGCACTCGAATTGCTCTCTCCGGTGTATCCCAATCTGCTTTTGTCAGAGAAAGGTTTTTGATGAGCAAGCACTTCATCAAACTTCTTGGAGGAAACTTGCTCTACTTTAGCATTAGGTTGAATCACCTCAAGCTCAAGAAATTTGATCTTTGAATAAGCTTCGGTAAGCTCTCCATTCAGCGTCTTGACTTCACACTTAGTCTCCTTGTACCGCACTAGGGGACTCTTGTAGTCTTGCTCTTCTCTCTTCATTTTCTTAATGGTTGCTTTAGCCACTTTTGCATATTCACTGGTCTTCTCAAGGAGGGAATTGTAGGTTTCTCACAGTCCCACTGTTCTTTCATCTTCCTCATCATCGGATTCCTCTATTATCCCTATTGACTTTAATTCAGTGTGCTCCCCAAGCTCTTCCATTAGCAAACTCAAATCATCTGAAGATTGTACGGGGGCAATAGCCATGAATGTGGAGTAGTTTCCTTCTCCGTCACAGCTTTCTTCCGAGTTTGAATTAAAGGAGTCTGTGTTAAAAGAGTAGTGGCATACACTTTACCCTTCCCTCTCAAATAGTTCGGACACTCCTTCTTGAGATGTCCATGATCGTTGCATTCATAACACGTGATTGCTTCAGAAGATTGAGAATCCTTCCCATCTTTCTTCTTGAAATCATTTTTCTCATTCCAAGAATTTGGTAATTTTCCTTTCTCAGCAAACTTTCCATTCTTTTAGAACTTTAAGAACTTTCAGAAGTTCTTAACAAGATACGCCGCATCTTTTTTGACCTCATCCTTATCCGATGAGTCTTGAACTTCCATTCTCTCATTGATTGTCTTTAGAGCAAGTGATTTGCTCTTCTTTTGTGATAGTAAATAAAGCTCATAGGTTTGAAGTGAGCCAATAAGTTCTTGAAGTCCTTGCTCTTTTCAATGGCAGTAACTTTTGCACGAAAGCTTTCTGGTAATGATCGTAGAATTTTTCTTACAATCTTGAAGTCATCCGTCTTTTCCCCCAAGTTAAACTTCCAAATTACCACCTCATTCAACTTCCTATAAAATAAGAGGAATGACTCGTCTTCACTCATTTTCAGCTCTTCGAAGTGTGTGGTAAGCATTTGCAGCTTGGTGTCCTTCACCTTTTTGGTTCTCTCATAAGTTGTTTCCAAAATTTGCCACGCCTCCTTGGCAATTGTAACATGGGAAACCCTGTGAAAGTCATCTTGAGAAACACCACAGAAAATAGCATTTAGTGCCTTGCTATTAGCATTCGCTGTCGCGAGGGTTGCCTTATACCATTCAAATTTGGCGGCCTCCAGCCTAGTCCATCCTATATCTACAACATCCCACACACTTTCATCAATAGAACATAGGAATGCCTTTATTCGAACTTTCCAAAATGCATAGTTGCTTCCATCAAAATATGGTGGAGCATTTGAGTGATTGAGATTGATCCATCTCAATGGGGTCTAGGATCACACTTAGGTAATGAAACCACAACAAGTGTACCCGCTCTGATACCAATTGAAAGTTCAAATAGTGTGTAAAACACCTATGAACGTTTAGACCCCCAAATTAAAAATACCAACATAAGCTTATAAACAAACAATTTATTTGTGGAATATGAATATAAGCTAAACCAAAATTGGAAACACACTCTAAACCATAATTAATCACAATCACAGAAGTAATTAAAAGGTAAAGAGAAAGGGAAGAAAGACGCAAACAAAAAGATAATATGGCGATGTGTTATCGAAAAGGAAACCGAAGTACTCAGCGAAAAACCTCTCCGTTGCCCTCCAAACGGTCAATAATCTACTAGAGAATGAAGTTGGGATACATGAATAGCAGAAGACCTTCTAAACCTAATCTACCTAGTGCACCTAAGCCCTCCAAGCTTCTTGCTCTAACAGGGTTACGATGAACCTTGTCTTCTCTAGCTTATCGGATCTTGCAATAGCCCATTGCATCAACCAAAATGAATTGGTCCCTTCTGAACTGCTTCCCAGGCACCGAAATACCTCCTCACTGATATGGGTATGGTGAGATAAGGATTTGACTAAATGTACCTCTCAAGTATATTGGAGAGAGAGAGTGAGAGTAGAGGAATTTGGAGAATCAAATGATGAAAATTGTGGATGATTCAATCTTATTTTTCTCTAGGGTTTCTCTCTTAAAATTCTCTCTGGAAGCTCTCTACATTTCGTGGGTATAAGGGTATTTATAGTAGGGTGTATGAGGAATGCGAAGAGTCAGTTTCAACCAAACAGGGCGTTCTGGTGACTCGAGCTCGCGACTGGAACGAGTCGTGAGCAAATTGCTTGGCCAGACTGGAAGTTTTGTCTTGTAGTGCTACAACTGGTGTGACCCTTCAGCTCTCTTGCATGCTTCACACATGTGCCACCTTTGCCGACTCGCCAATCGCGAGATCCAATCGCGAGGCTCTTCTTGAGTGCACACTTCTTGAGCTTTCTTCACACTTTCTCACACATTACCCTTACATAATTCCCACATAAATACAGGGTATCTAATTGCTAAATTACAAGCAAATTTGGCTCGGAATAAAGCCAACACATGATTGAATAAATTCAACCTTACATATACAATTAACCAAGTTATGCAAAAATTCAATCCAAAGATTGATGAAAATTTTAAAATTTTAGATAAACACTTGAATTGAAACTTAGTTGAAATAGATCCAGTATGTAATAGCCATCAATTGAGGCTACTACACAAGGGTTTTTTTTTTTTTTTTTTTCCTCATAGTAGCTCACAAGTTTGAGTTGTTTCGTTATTGTTCCTATATACTCTCAATATGTGTCATTGAATGTAAATAGCATTGTTATTTGTTCACTTTCTTCTAAGATTGCTTTCATGAATTTAATAGTTTTTCTATTTTCTTAACTTGATTAAAAAAAAAAAATTCCTATTTTGAAGAATTTATTTTGAAGTTAGATCAAGAGTTCTTTATTAAACATATTAAAGTTCAGGTGTGTTATCAATACTATATTAATTTATAATGATATTTTTATGATCTACAAGTTTATTTTTAAGGCTATTTGGCACTGTTAATAACATTGCATAAATGATAATTTAAATTCTTCTTTCATTGTTGGATTTTTTTTCATAGTCAATAGGTTTTCCATGCATCGCATGAGTCAGCGACTAGTAATCTCTAAAAGGCTTAGCGGTTTGGCATAACTTCACTAGAATTTAATACTTTTTCAATGAGAACGAGGTTTGAAATTTGTATGTAGTAAAATTAATAGAAATTTTACCAAAAAATAAATAATAATAATAATAATAATAGCAAGGTGCCAAATTAATGAGTTGTTATATTTAATTAATATAGGCATGTAGCCTATTTGCGCCAGCCACCAGTAACTTTTTAGGATTTATAACATACTTAATTGTATCTGTAGGTGTGGGTTCCAGTTAGCTTAATTGATAAAGTCTAATGATAAAGAGCTATCATTAGGAGTGAAGCCATAAGTTTGAAACTCTCTCAAATAATGAGTAATAGTCGGAAGTGGATGACACAGATTAAAACTCTCTAAAAAAAAAACTTACCTTATCTTTATTTTCTTGCTAAATATTTTTTAGATTAATTTTTACAAATTCTATCCACTCTCTTAAAGGAATCTCCTTTAAACATTTTTTTTAAAATTTTTTATTTTTATAAATCTATAAATACAATAATGAGGGAGATTTGAACAATAAAGGTTTTGATTGAAAAAAAAAAAATCCAAAAAGAAGCAGTTTGGGTGAAAATTTAGGGGGTAAAGAAGGCAAATCCTGGGAAAAAAAATGTTTGTAAAGATGTCTTGGTCACCACCAATTAGCTTACCTTTAGATTGAAGTTTTAGCTACCTAGTCCCACACATTAGGCAATATTAACATCATCGAAATCCACTCAGATTTTGTTTGGCTTCCGTATTCATAGTCAATTGGACCCCCACTTTTTATTGCTAGAATCCAATGAACTCTATTAAAGGTGAATGAATGAATGAAAAAATATACTAGTTTATATAATATATTATAGGTGAAAACCACATTTTCGTCCCTACATTTTCAGGCAATTTCCACTTTGGTCCCTATCTTTTATTTTTACTGCTTTTAGTTCCTATTTAGAAAAATGCCATCCATTTTAGTCCTTTACGTCAGTACCCTAACGGCAAAATCTTAGGTGGCAGACGGAACTATTAAAATAATAATAATAAAATTTATTTTGGCATTAAAAAATGCCACGTTAGCATCTAAATTAAAAAAATTAAAAACCAAAAATCACATGAATTGAGATCTAAATGTGTCTTGAACAAGAACACAAACCCATAAATTAAAAAAAAAAAAAAAAAAACCATTCAACACCGAATTTTCATTTTCTTATCTCTCTCTCCCTCTCGAGTCAAACTCCTTTCTCTTATTTGTTTTTCTCTTTAAGTTCAGGTTGTAGTTTTGGGGATATGGCTTTGATCTGGGTTTAAAGAAAGAGAGGCTGAGATATGGTGGTTTGGATTTCAGTAGAGAGAGAGGGGCTGAGATCGGTGGTGGTTTGGATTTGGGTAGAGAGAGAGGGGCTAAGATTGGCGGTGGTTTGGATTTGGGTTTAGAGAGAGAGGCTAAGATCGGTAGTGATTTGGAGCAGATCAAAGGGAAGGAACCTCTGAACCGGCCCTTTCGCTTTTCGGGTTTTTCCTCGACCAATGCTGAGCAGAGCAAGGGGCATTTTCTGTGGGTTTCTGACTCGATCTTCATCAACTATGAGCAGAGGAAGGACTAATGGAAAGTCGCCTGTTTGGGTTTGAGAATATTGGGGGTTTTGGTTTGTTTTTCCTGTGGGCATTTGACTCAATATTCATCAACAATTCATTTTCTCTCTCACACAATTCAACCGATCTGGATTTTTTTGTGTTTGTTTCCCAAGAAAATTTATGGGTTTGAAGGAGAAGGTTTACTTTGTTGATCGGTTTGGTTGTTGGGTTTATTGGTTTTCTGGGTTTGGTTGTTTTGCTAGAGATTTGGGTTTGGTTCTTTGTTGGGTTATTGTTAAACTTTTTATTTTTTATTTGTTTATTTGGGTGATGAGTTTATGAGGTTCATTTGTTCTTGATTCTCGATGCTGGGTTGTGTTTTTTTTATTTTTTTTATTTTTTTTTATTGATGGTTGTTTGTTAGATTTGGGTTTGTATTCTTGTTGTTCTTGTTCAAGACACACTTAGATCTCAATTCATATGATTTTTGGTTTTTAATTCTGTTTTTAATTTATTTTATTTAGTTAAAATTAATAAATTAATTTTTTTAATTTAGATGCTGACGTGGCATTTTTTAATGCCAAAATAAAATTTATTATTATTATTTTAATAGTTCCATCTGCCATCTAGGATTTTGCCGTTAGGGCATTGACGGAAATGACTAAAATGGATGGCGTTTTTCTAAATAGGGACTAAAAGTGATGAAAATAAAATATAGAGACTAAAGTGGAAATCGCCTGAAAATGTAGGGACAAAAATGTGGTTTTTGCCTATATTATATAACAATAAAAGGATTCTAATTTTTAATTTTTTTTAAGAATACTGAAAAAACATAGTATATTTTAATTATTTTATTTTTCTTAATTAATATTTTTAATTCTTTAAAATATTTGGTTACGTCTCTAAAAAAAATTGTTTATGATTATAATTTGTCTATTATATCATTAAAAAGAGTATAGATATCAAAGAATTTTCACTGATAATATTTTATTGTTAAATAATAAATACAAGACAATTAGTCCGATTTCTTAGTCCAAGTGGGGGAGGTGTCGAGTTGCATGGGCAACATCTAACCATTTAAAAAGAAAAAGACATTTCGATATAATCTTATATATATTTCTAATAATACGATTTTAATTAATTTATTGACTGATTGCAATTGTGTTAGGCAAGTTTGAACCACTGTACCTGTTCACCATTTCTATTCTCTCTCTCTTTATATATATTATCAATAGGGCTGTAAATGAACCAAGTTATTCATAAATAACTCGGGTTTGGCTCGATAAAAAACTCGTTCATGTTTTTTTGTTTATAAACAAGCCAAACTTAAGCTTTAGTTTTAGCCTTGTTTAATAAACGAGCTGATCCCAAGTAAAAAATATTGTTCATGAACAAACTTGTGAACACCAAGGCTCGATACAAAAGTAACAAAACAGGTTGAGTCTAGGCTTATTTATGAGTTTGTTAATAAAATTGATATGAGCTTGACAAGTAAACTTATATCCTTCTAAGACTTTAATTAATTATAAGTTGAGACCACTCATCCAAACCAAATAGGCTAGATAATAAACTTGATATAGGCTTGATAATATACTTGTATTGGATCTCAAGGTCAAAAACATGATATTGAGCTTGAGTTTGAGTTTGATATTGAGTTTGAGTTTGATATTGAGCTTGAGCTTGGCTTGACCGATGAATCAAGCCAAGCCAAGCTGAGCTCAAGTTTTTATACTTTATAACAAGCTCAAGCTTGAACATTATTCGTAGGCTCGTATCAAGCTCAAGTCAAGCTTGAAAATTCTACTTTTGCTGTCGAGTCAAGCTTGAACATTCACTATTTGACAAAACTTGGCTCGTTTACAGCCCTAATTATCAATGGCTACCCAATACCCACATAACTTACTTAAATCTAGCTAAACATGTTTGTGGTGGGCGAAAAGTAAAAATGGATAAATAAGAATTATTGTTCACTCACACAATTAATTTGTTAGAGATGGGATGCGATGTCAACTTTAAATACCAGTTTTGTAACAAAAGATGACAGTCATACCCAAGAACTATACGCAGAAATAGTAACGTTTTCATAGGAAATAACTTGAAAATTGACTAAGTGTTTGTCCTCGAGTTCAGTCCGAGGAGGAAGGTACAATGGGATGGTTCTTTTCTCTCTTTTATTTCTCTTTCACTATTTTTTCCTCCCTTTGATCCAAATGCTTCTTGGCCTTATATAACTTAGCAAGGACGCATCGGGATCTTACATTTGGAGGGTTATGATCAAACTCTTCTAACACTTGTCCCATCAAGACCTTGCTAGAAGACATTTACACCAAAATATAAGCGGTGAAGAACACTATTCATGGCCATTTCCCCATTAATGCAGCTAGCTAAGTGGTTGTGGTGTATTTAATGCGGAAGGGATGACTGCCTTGTCCTTCCTTTTTCTTTTCTTCCTTATTTTACACCAAGTTACCTTTGTCCTCCTTGGGATTGCACCATCCTCCCTATATGCCTGATTCTCGGCCTTCCGAGGTAAATAAGGAGTCCTCGGTATCTTCATCAACGACAACATCCTGAACTCCTTATTAATAAAATAGGTCCTCTTCAAGAATTTCTTGCGAAATTCCCCTCCTCAAAAATACCCTTGCCTACTTTATTACTGTTTTGGATTCTCCTGTCTCCACGATGTTAATTAGGTAACATTACAAAATTTTTGAACAAGATCTCAAAAAGTCCCAAATCTATATTTGACATGAAAAGTGTTGCTTAATGGTTATAGTGACAAATTACAATTGGGGAAGTTATGCACGTAGAGAATTGCTGCGACGAGGAAGATAGAAAATTAACGTAGATAATGATGTTCATTTTGTTGGTTAATCACTTTTGGAATGAAACTTTTGGTTTCATCATTAAATTAAACTTGTTTGCTATATCCATCATTTAATTGTCAATCCTTTAGGCTTGGAGTAATCCCTTAACAAGTTCATCAAAAATAAATCCGTAACCATAAATGCTAAAAGCAAAAGAAGAAAAAGCGGAAAACAAATTTGAAGTAACTTTGCTGCCCACCTTCTTTTTCCAATAATTCAAAGAATCAGTTAACGGTAGGATTTAGTTGTGGGTTCTATTTAGCTTAATTGATAAATTTTTTTGTAAATGAAAGATACGGATTTCGAACTCTACTTACACCAAAAATCAATTAGTGCCTTAATTTGATAATAAGAACTGATGGAGAATAAAAGTAAGTCATTATCCAGGACAATCGTTTAAAGAAATAGGATGATTGTCAAAAGGATCATCTACACGAGGTCATTGCCTACAATGTTAAGCACTAGTAAATTTTAGTCACATTCATTGGCTTTGGGGGATTTATCACTCAAACCCACTACTTTGGAACGTTGAAATGAATTATTCAAAATTCGCTCTCACTCATCCCACTAACTCAACACATTTCCCATAAAAGTAGTGATACCAAATGTTAGGGTACATTTTTTTTTACACCTACTATTATTTAAATTACACCTAATTATTTTCAAACATTACCAACAAATTATTGCACATACCTAAATATTTTTTACCATTATTGTGTTAGCCCACAACCATTCTTCTTTCCACCACAAAATTGGGCTACAAATATAAAACACTAATAAGACCCAATATTTTTGTAAAGCCTAATCCCAAATTATTTATTTTATTGAGCAAGTTAAAATCTCATTCTTTCTAAAGCCCAAGAATTTTTTAGCAATATTTGAAAAGCCCATGATTCAAATACATGGCAAAACAATTTTATTAATGTGGTAAAACAATTTTATCAATGGAATTCAAATTCATAATTAAAGCCCATGATTCAAATACATGGCAAAATAATTTTATCAATGAAATTCAAATCTATAATCAAATCCCATGATTTAATCTCATGGCAACTTATTTATCAAAAAAGCTCAGTTCTCACTTGCAACATAAAAAAAGCCCAGTTCTCACTGACAACATCAAAAAAAGGTCAGTTCTCATTGGCAACATCAAAAAGCCTAATTCTCACTGGTAATATCAAAAGCCCAATTTATGTTGACACTATTTTATCAAAAGCCCAAGATTATTAACACTTGGCAAAAATACTATGTCATAATTATTTCCCTTAAATCCAATGATGAGCAATGTTTCAATATTACTATAATCTATGGCAATCATCTTATAAGAGTTCATGTAAAGTTATCTATCTTATAACATATTATAAACCCATGGAATTTATATAGAACCCATGGTCACTATTTATATCACAACATTCATAATATTTATTTTCAAGGCTCATGGTAACTATTCATCCTAAAATCTCACCATTTAAATTATGAGTTGATTATCGGGAACCATAAACATTACTTATGATATGAAATTTATCATTTCAAAAAATAGTAAGTGTTATTTACAAAAGCATTTTGAAGTAATTAAGCTTATGATGTTATTTTAAATATTACAACTCATTGCCCAAAGTCTTACTACAAATATCTATCAAAACCCAAAATATTCACTAATAATAAGAGTCTATGAGGGATGAAAACCCATGGCAATATGTGTCATAGATGTCTATTTTGTAGGTCCAAATATGCTATAAAAAAGAAGAAAACAAGCCCAAGTAAGAAAGGGGATGAGCACAGCCCAGCCCAAAGGGTCCAGCCCACGTGAGCAAGCTCGATCCAAAGAACTCTAGCAAAGGCAAATGACTAGACAAACAGCCTCCATCTTGTTCATCCCTGACCAAGGTCCAATTGGAGGCCTCTACAAGACAACCAAGTCTTTGAGAATGAACTAGGGGCTATCCTATCAACTTTCTGTCATCCTCTACCTAATGTGAATAGTGCCCAAAGGTTGTAATAGCAGCTGAAGTCTAGTGGGTGATGAAACTTCATCATTTCCCTCATGAATATATCTCTAGCAGAAAGGGAGTTGAAACCAAGTTATCCAAATCTCAACAAATCAATGCTATAATTGTCAAAAATGTTAAAGAAATGGTTCATGTGCCAAGCCCATGAATCCTAAAGGGGAAAATTTGGGAACATGTGGTTTGGAGGGCATAAAGAGATCTCCAGCAAAACCTTTTGAAGTGGGCTTAAACTTTGACACCTAACTTGGGGTGTTGAATCCTACTTCCTAGGGTCCAAATCTCAGTTGTAGCTGTATGATTCCTCCTTGATTCCTACCTTGATCCTATTGGTTAAACTCAACTTTAGAAATCACGACATTTAATGAATATTACACTAAATAGTCACCATGTGTCATATTACCCAAAGTGGCAAAGCAATTCCAAAAGCAAATCTCCCATTTATGGCCAAATCCTAGGATAATTAAGTCTGCTATTTTGCCTCCTGACTAGTCCTACGTTTTGGACTTTTGTTAATTAATACCTCCCTAAACACCACTATAAAAGGGTAAAAGCACACCAACCCACAAAACACACGCTAACCCCTCCGAAATTTCTGTTATTCTTGTCACTTTGCTTGTAGTTTAACTCTCTCCAAGCTCATAAATCATTCCCCTTAGCCTACACTCACTTAGCCTCAAACATTCCCTTTTCATTTTCTGCATATTCTAAGCCCATAAATGCTTCCTAATTAGTCATAAACAACCCTTTACCCATTAAAGACTTAGCTTCAGCATTAACTCCATCATACATAACCACTCACTCAAAATAGCCTACACTACCCCACTCATGTCACACACACACACACATACACACATATATAAAAGGGAAAGCACACCAGCCCACAAAACACACGCCAACCCCTTTGAAATTTCTAATATTCTTGTCACTTTGCTTGTAGTTTAACTCTCCCCAAGCTCATAAATCACTCCCTTTAGCCTACACTCACTTAGCCTCAAACATTCCCTTTTCATTTTCTGCATATTCTAAGTCCATAAATGCTTCCTAATCAGTCATAAACAACCCTTTACCCATTAAAGACTTAGCTTCAGCATTAGCTCCATCATACATACCCACTCACTCAAAATAGCCTACACTACCCCACTCATGTCACACACACACACACATATATATTCCAAGAATCTTAGTTCAACATTTGCTGCACTGAGCTGGAATCTCTCTCTCCCTTCACACCACACCAATTAACCCATTTCTTCTCACCATGGAACCTTTAATGTTTACTTTTTTTTTTTACTATTAAAGGATATAATGTATTTATAACAATGAAATTCTTCCCTCATATTAATGTAATGATAGCTGAAAGTACAATAAATCCCCCTGACCAAGACACACAAGGACTTCCAGAAGTGAACACTTTCTTAAATCTATTTAATAATTGACTGCTAGACTTTAAGTGTAATTTCACCCTACCGTTGGAGAATTTTTTTTTTCTTGTATTATCAAAACAGGACCACTAATGTACTAATTAACTATTGTGAAGTATTTTTATTGGACTTTTGTTGCTGTTTTGTCAAGGTGCAGTCTTCATTTTTTGCTTGGATAGGCTTATCACAACACCAAAAGTCTTTGGGCATCATCTCAAGAGCCCATTGTTGAGTTTTAGCTTGGCTTCCCCATATTTTATTTAAAGGCATCAATTTCCCCCTATATGAAGGCCAAACTTCACCAAATCAAAGGTATATGAAAAATTTACCAACTCTTATATTTTGAGAGTTTATAGAGATCAAGAGGGAATTTCTTAATTATTAAATGGTCCTTCACAGGCACCACATCAGTGCACTCCAATTGTGTGTTCTTACTTTTTCAAGTCTGGAATATACAGCTTACTAATTTCATACTTCATCTAGAACAAATGAACAATCATAATAGAGTGGACGTAAATCAGTAGGGGCATAGTAGGGAGGAAAGAAAGAATGGAAAGGGAAATGACCATTTATGGCTCGAATTCCTGTTTAAGATAGTGCACTAAAAGGCTGTGGTAATTGGTCGGCCCCACCCATGTGAAGAAAGATCAAGTTCGATGGTGTGGTGGCTCACCAGTCACCAGTCACCAGTAGCCAGCCTGGTTGGAATAGCCAAATTAATGGCATGAAGAGAGGTCTCCTGCTAGGTAGCCACTTTGGTATGCTACCTATATAGCAACCAAATTTTGGACTGCGGCCAATCACCTCTCTCCACTAATTTTTCTTTTATTTTTATTTTTTTTTTAAAATTTTTTGTGATTGAGTAAATTGAAATTAAAAAACATTTAATTTTTATTTTATTTTATATAATAACCATTTTATTATCCCCTCTCTCTTGTGTATGGGTTTTCATCAAAATAATAATAATAATAATAATAATAACAACAATAATAATAATTTTACCAAACAAATCAGTGGAGTACAGTTGTTTGATAAACTTATCGTAAAAAAAAAAAAAAAAAAAAAAAAAAAGAGGGTGCTACGCCTATCCAGACTACTGTGGGCGGAGCTAGAGTTCAATTCATGGGTAGAATTAAATAAAAATAAATAAAATATTTTAATAACTATATAAAAATTGGTTCAATATATTGAAGAAAAGGAATTGTCATAAGGGACTATTGCAAAAATATTTAGAATTGTGCTACAATGCAATTCTAAAACATATAATATTTTTTTATTCACATTTTCTGACTCTCTCTCTCACTTAATTATGCTCTTGTTTGTTTCTCATCTCATTCCTCTCTCCACAATGGCGTCTCTTTCTCATCACATCTCTCACGGTGGGCTATTCTGGCGTGGGTCGTGGGTCTGGCGTGGAGGTGAGATTAGGGAAGTAAGATTGGCTTGGTATGGTGGCGATTTCTAGATATTTTTGGGTATGTTTTCTAGGTTCATGGGTATGCGGCGGCATGGTATGGTGGTTTGCGGCGGCATGTTCATGGGTTTTCGGCATGCTTTGTAGCGGCGAGATCGGTTTGTAGCTGGGTTTGTGTAAATTTTGACTTGATTTTTTTTTTTTTTTTGTGGGTCATCTTTTGGATTCGAAATTTGCTATTGGTTTGATTTGATTTTGGGATGGATTTTTTTTTGTGGGTTCATGGTGGTGGAGTTGGGGGTTGCCGTGGTGGTGGTGGAAGGGGGTGGGGTTTTTATTATGGGTCATATGTGGGTTCATGGTGGTGAAGGTGTGGTGATGGTGGTGGCCATGGGTTTCGGGGTTGAGGTTTCTAGGGTTGTCGTGGGGTGGTGGAGTGGCCATGGGTTTCGGTTTGGGTATGTTCTTTGTGGTGGTGGTGGTGGCGGCGATGGCGGTGGCAGCAGGTGGTTGAGGTGATTTGGATTTTTGTTTTTATTTGGGTTTTGTGATATATTATTTTATTACGTATAAATATTATTTTAAGATATTGGAGATATTGTAAAATGGTATGGTATAATAATAAAGTGGGTTTTTAGAATAATAAAATAGATTAGAATTAAAATTTCGAGATGCTGATGCTAATCATATTAATAATTCCACCAACCTCTACACAAGACTTACGGTTAGCATTGAATGCCATATAGTCTGTCCCCTCGACGTAGTATCTAACCAGTTGGGAAGAGTGCTATGGCCGACGAGGTAGGCCTAGATCTTTCGCATTCACTCAAAAGTAGCATAAGGATAACCTCATAACCATGATGGCTACTAAGTCCAACACATGCCATTAGGGGTATAAATATTAAATACCCGCTCCTCATTCGTCCAATGATAAGTATAAAGACAAAAAAATTGCATTCTCATAATTCCTTCACTTCTCTACTAACTTAAACTTCGGAGTGCTCACTACCGCCCAGGCAGTACCGTACTCATTTCATGCAAATATACTCCTATACTAGGCTTCAGCTAGGATTTCCACCTTCTATCTGCACTTACTAAATTACGCTAGGCTCTTTCTTATCACTTACATTATCGACTAAAATTTCCAAAAGGAAAAAAATTGTATATATGAAAGAACACGAAAAAGTTCATCAAAAGAGTCATTTTGTACAATATAAAATATGATTTATTATTGTTTTGATCATTATTAGTATAAAGGTTTAAAAAAAAAAAAAAAGAATTTGTAATAATCATGTAGCTCTTTTCCCTATTAGCTTTTATAAGAAAACTTAAAACCCTAAAAATAGAGCAGTTATTATTCTAAACAACTAAAATTATTTAGAAAATATAAAGGCAATATAATGCATTTGATAAAAGAGGAAGAAATGGTATACTTAATTTAGAAATGAAATTGTAACATTTGGTATCATGAGTTAAAGAGAGGATAATAAAGTTATTAATGTTACAAATTGATAGATTTTTTAATTTTTAAAAGAACACATTCTTTCTAAAAATTAACCCATCTAATATATATATATATCTATATCTAAAAGCTGAAACGTAGCATTTATTATTACTATAGTCTTATTGAGCCACATAAGTAGCCACATTATCTACCTATTTCTTATTTCTCTCAACTACTTCCAACCATAATTTCTCTTTTACTTGTTCATCTCTCCACTACTCTCAAACTTAATTTTGCTTTTCTTCTATCCCTTCCTCTTTCCTTAATTTTGGTTGTTCTTATCCCAATTCTATTACTATAAGTATATCATTCTCTCTCCCATTCTATACATATTTTCTCACACAAAAAAGGTTATTACTCTCTCTCTCTCTCTCTCTCTCTCTCTCTCTCTCTCTCTCTCTCTTATTTTTGTGTGAATTTTTTATTTTTTGTATCTCTACTTTAGATTGATGAATTTATGTGTTCTTTTGAATTTTACTTTGGGTTAATGCAATTTGGTTTTGTGTTTTTAAGTTATTATCTTTTTTCTTTTCTATAATTGTTAAATGTTATTTTATTGCATATAAAGATAGTTTGCAAGAATATAATGTTATTCTACTACATATAAAGATAGTTTACAAGAATATAATGTTATTTTATTTTATAGCATGGTTTAGATAATTTATTGTTTGACTTATGACTATATATATTTTTTATTTTCACGCTTTTTTTTTTCTCATTTTTTTTTCTATTTCTCTCTTGAAAAAGGTAATTACTCTCTCTCTCTCTCTCTATATATATATATATATATTATTTATTCTTTTTTGCAACTTTACTTTAGGTTGATGAATCATTGTATTTTTTTTTATAATACTATTTTGGGTTAATACGATTTGGTAGTGTGTTTGATTTTTTAAATTTTCCATCACAAGTCTTCTCTCTTCCTTTTTATAGCTTTGGTTCAAATTTTTTTTTTTGGGACATAATACTTAGTTATTTTGAAAGTGAGATTTTGAATTTATATCAAAATACAATCTTGGCTATGTATTTGAATGTGTTTATCAACTATTAAAACTACCCAAGATGAATATGTATAGACAATATTTTGTTTTAATTTTTCATTGATTTATTATTGTTTATAACATCAAAATTAAAGTAGATGAATATGTAAAGTTAAAATTGTTAAGATGAATTTGTAAAGCCAATATATTTAAATATTTAATATTTAATAATATGGCCAATGATGTGGCAGATGAAAACGCTCAATAGGAGCGTAGTCAAAAAATAAATCTTAATAAATGAAGGTATATGTACTAAAAAAAGTGTTAAATCATGTTCTTTTTATGTTGTTATACAAATTATTTAATTTGTTTTCATTTCAATAGGTGAAGTGTTCAATTTTAGACATAAAATTTATTTTTTTCCTACATACTATTTTAACTATTAAATTTATAATATGGTATAGTTTCTTAGGAATGTTTAAGAAATATGCAGTTCTTATCTCATGTATTTATATTAGTAAACAATATTAGTAAACAAAACCCAATAAATAGTTCGAAACTACTATGATAAGAAAAATTATAAATATAATAATTTCTTTTAAGAGAATTAAATTTTTTAATAATATATTTGAAACTCAAATAGTTTAGTTGTACATGAAAAACAAATTAGGAAAATATAACTCACAATAATAAAATCATGATATATTTTTTGAGATAGATAAATGAAAAGTAATTTTAGAAATTGTTTAATTTTTTGGGAGAACAAATTATATATTATACCACAAGTAAAATATAATTATCTATTCCCACATATCGTGTGGGTCTGCGACTAGTTATAGATAATATTAAAGAACACTTATGGAAACAAACTAAACAATATCTAAAAAAAAAAAAGGGAAGAAAAAAGAGAAGGGAGTCAATTCCTTCCCCCTGCCCTTGCTCCCATCAGCTGCTATATATTCTTGGCAGAAGATTGCATCACTGTGATTTAAACCAATTACAATCACTAGTGGACTTATTATGCTCCAAAAATTCTCATTTTTATTAAGGATAAAAAACATCTATATACCCAAAGAGGGGCACCTTGATTATAGCCATAATAGGCGTTTTAATAAAGCAGCTTTGGTTACGATTTCCAACCTCTTTTGACTCCTAGAATCCTAGCCCACCTTCAATTCTGGGTGCACAGAATTCACCATGCTACACAAAACCAGTCTCAATGTACTACTTTCTAATCATGCGAAGGATGTGGAATCGTCTTACTGAAGCTTAGGAGAGTGAGAACATGTCTTCAAAGACTTCAATTTGTAAGGGTCGACACAGGTTTGAAATTCAAGAGGTCTTTGTTAACACCAGCAATCATAGCTAGCTTATAAACTGAAAGTATAATTGGTATATAACAATTTCTTAAAACTTAGAATTATCAAAATCATATAATTTCTTCATATCACCTGATAAATATAGATATTATCAAATTACAGGGTATAGGTTAATCACAACGTTATAGAAAGTGTAGATCTTTTAATAGGATGTGGAGACATACTCTTAATTTGGAATTATCTATATTCTTTTTCATAATTTTATGAAAATTTTGAAGTTAAAGGTAAATCCTCTTTTTCTTGAATATTTTTAATTCTTGAGCCCACCTTGTGTTTTGCATTACATAAGCTGACTGAAACCTTTGGTTCAACGTATCTCCAGAGGGAAACAAAAAATTCAAGGCAAGTTTTTGCAGTTATGTAAGAGCAAATAATACAAAATAGAAAAATGTATCAATTTTACACATTTAAGCACAAAATTATTCACATCAGTCATGTTAAAAATGTGTAAATTTGTAAAACTGCAATAGTAACCATGTAAATTTACATAGATACTATTCACTTTCATTTAGTTTTTTATTATTTCTTTATGTATTCCAATAATAAATGAAGAGAGTGGATGTGGTGGTTGTGATGTGCGAAGAAAAATAAACAATTAAAAAAAATTGATATTTTAATGTAATGTAGTGTAAAATAGATAATATGATATGAGGTGTTTTGGAAAGTGAGTATGTAATATAGAAAAAGTAGATTCTTATACTAAAATAGACAGAATTTTTTGTACAAACTAATGCGAGTGCTCTGAGTGTGTTTTACTTCAAGATTAGGAATAGTTTTCTAGAACTAAACTACTACACAAACATTAATTACGTAAGTCATTGAGTTCAACTTCAAGTTCAATTTTCATCTATATATTACTAAAAGCTAAAATGTAGCGTTTAATACTGCTGTTCTCACGTTACGCCACATCAACTGCCATGTCATTCTTTTTTTTCTTTTCTTTTTTAAAATATAATTTGTCCTACAATTTTAAAATGGTTTTTACAATTTTCAATCCTATAAATATAGCCCACTACTTATTTATTTACTTCCACTATCACCCTATAATAAATATGTATAATTAATCCAGCCTACCTTTTATTTATTTAGTTCCACAATCAAGCCCCAACCAAAGCTTTTTCAGTTCAGCTTTAGGATTTTGTGTGAGCCTTTTCAGTTTAAAAAAAAAAAAAAAAAAAAAAAACAAAACAAAACGTTGAAGCCTTTCAAGCTTTAGGGTTTTTTTTTTTTTTTTTTTTTCCAATTTTCTTATAATTGTTTTTAACATTTATTTTTTTAATATTTACACTTCTCCAACCTTTCTCTCTCCCTTACCATTTCATCTCCCCACTACTTCAATATTTCTCCCTCCCTTACCTTTTCATCTCCTCATTACCCTCTACATTAATATCATTCTTCCTCTTTCTCTTCATCTTCCTTTATTTTTATCTCTTCTTATTCACATCCTCTTACTATAAATTTGTTACTATCTCTTCTATTCTATGCATAGTTTTCTCTCACAAAAAAAAGGTCCCCCCCTCTCTCTCTCTCTCTAAATTTTTGGGTGGATTTTTTTTATTTTTCTTGCATCTCTACTTTAGGTTTATAATTTTTTATATTCTTTAAAACTTTATTTTGGGTTAATGCGATTTAGTTTTGTTTTTAAAATTGTGATTTAGTTTTGTTTTTTAAATTGTTGTTGTTGTTTTTTTTTTTTTTTTTTTTTTTTTTTTCTTTGATTGTTAAATGTTATCCTATTGTGTTCTAAAAAATTAAATATAGCATATAAAAATATAATATTATTCTATTACATAGCATGATTTTTTATAGTGCTCAATTTAGATGTTAAACTATGAGACTTTACTAATTTTTGTTTATTTTTTAATCCTTTGTAGTGGACAAAGTACTTTTAATAGTTGTATTAGAAGTACTCTATAATGTCATTTATTTAAAGAAAAACAAATGTTAGCCAAACGAAAATAAATGGATAGGTGACAAATTTTAACTTTTGCAATTTTTTATTATTATTATTATTTTATAACAACGCATGTATAGAAATTTAATTATTAGATTTTGCTAATAATTTTTTATTTGATAATATGTTTTGGGCTGCCGAAATTATAATTTCTACAAAGAAAATAACCTTGATAAATTATCAAAAATAAAATTTTATCATAATATTGGTTCAATTAATCATTGTTAAGTTTTATTTTATTTTTTTTAGTTTACGTATTTTTGGCGTTTTGGATTGTTTCTATATTACATTTATGATTGTTTCTATAATAAATAAAAATATAATTATGAAATACATTACTCATTATTAGATTAGTTTAAACTGTAAATTTTTTTTTAATAAAATCATCATAAAAATAATTATTACGCACAACGCACAGGATCGCGGCTAGTTACAATAAAAACGTCTCCATATTTGTGGCTAAGCTGCAATGATAACCCATTGATAAGATACTTCGAATTCAATATTATCAGCTCTGCCAGGTCCTTCCGACAAATATAAAAATAGTAAAAACATTTGGTTGAGATTTCAGGAATAGATAGAAAGAACGGGTTTCTCAAAAAAAAAAAAAAAAAAAAAAGATAGAAAGAACGTGGCAACATCACTTCACAAAAGCACAAGTAATCAAACTGATTGGACTTTTTCCGCTATTTTTACATGACTGCACTGTGACATTACAACAAAATAAAAATATTGCTTTAGTCATGTTGGCTAGGGGATGAACAGTAGGATTTTATCTCAACCTGCTTGCCATTTGGTTTAACATCTATGCAGGAAAAACTGATAAAAGAGTATAGATGCATCACAAAATCAATTTGTACGTACCCTCTCAAAATGCCTCCATTGTCACTCGCTTTATAATCGGTGGAATATATGAGTATTTTGTACCTTTTCCCGTCCCAATTTCACTCAACTTGGTCCCCCCAATTCATGTGAAATTTCTTCTACAGTGACAAAGAAAAACTTCCCAAGATATTATTCAATTGTATGCAAAACTATAGAAAGATCTGGCCTATTATAGACATACATTATGAATGCATTATCAAGTCACATAAGTGTTGTTTAAGTGATGAACATGGACACCTATATTTGCTATAAAGTAATGGTAGTAGGCCTATGCATGGGCCTAAAACTTAATGATTGCTCTAATAGCCTCTTCAAACTCAATATGGGTTGAAGGAAGACAACTTGAGTTTGGATACAAGATAATGAGATCGGCTTGGCAGATGAGACCTAGTGAAAATGTCGACTACTGATCATGAGAGGGAATGGTTGTAAAGTTACCTTGAATAAGATGGCAACCAATAAAGTGACAATTAATCAATTTTTTGATTTGCTCATGAGAAATATCATTGTGTACACAGGAATGACAGAGAATAAAGAAACCCCCTTATCTTGAAGAAGCCATAGTAGCAACAGATGCTCAAAGTAGTATTAGCAAGCGGTCTATATTCTACTCCTGTGTTAAAACGTGCAATCACAGTTTGCTTTTTGTTATGCCATGAGATGAGTGAATTGCTAGGCAAAAAACAAAAGCCAGTAGTAGACTAACAATTGGTAGGATCTTTTGCCCAAGTCGCATCAGTGTAGATATATGGTAACTTTGTAGTACAAGTAAGAAAGATGTATAAATTGAGAAAAAGGTGAAAGGCCCATAGGTGCCCCCTAGGTGCTCGTGATAAATGAATTGAAGAAATGAGAAAGCTGTTAGATTGTGATGCCATATAGAAACAGAGTTGTTTTATCTTTTGGTAAGTCTATGTAGAAACAAAATTGTTAAAATGATTTTAAGACCCTGTTTAATAGCTAGCAATAGCAGGTTTTGTCGATTGTCATATGTGGTGTACTGAAAGTGCTCTTTTAGGGCCATAAACTATGTATATATAAATCCAGTTTAATTTGTATTTGAGCATATCATATTGACATAATCATAAACTTCTTAGCACTTATGACTAATTGAAGGACATCATGGAAAGGACACAAGTCAAAGATTCAGGAAAGTTAATGGAAGACATAGGAATCCCATATTAAAATCGCCAGTTTGATAACCATGATGTTTATGGAAGACATGAAAATCAGAGTCCTGATCCAAAAGATTAACCTCATTTGTTGTCCGGCAAGAAGTTGAAGCAATCCAACTTTCCAACTGAGCAATAATTGAAGACTGGAAGTTTGTGGAGTAAAAGTTGATCTATGAATGTTTTAGGCTGATTAAACATCCACTAGAACTAATATAAAGCTCAAAAAAAAGAGAAAAAAGAAAAGAAATTTCCTAGCTCTTGGCGCATTGCCTGTCGCAAACACATGCAAGAAACAACTTTTAAGTTTTAACCATAAGGAATAGCATAGAACCTTGATTATCTCTCTCTCTCTCTCTCTCTTCTCTCTCTCTCTCCTGAAGACATCATATGCGTAATATACCCAAGTAATCCTAACAACAAAGTGGAAAACCCCAATTTCGTTAAGAGCAATAGCAATTGACTAACTGAGAGGGTCTAATGATACAAAGGAAAACTATTGTCAGCATGCCTTCAAGTAAGTAGTGAGGTCCAAAAATAGATATATTCTTCTATAAAATGCAACTCGGCATGTTGTAAATCACCTAGGTAAAATCAAGAACTAGTGGCTAAAATGTCCCAACACATTGAAAAGTATGACCAAAAAACATATGCGAGCATATCACTTGCAATTGGGGAATATGCAATCCCTGCAATGTGTAAGAGGCGGTCCAATAAAAATAAGACACGACAATTAAAAATGTCATCTAGACAATCTAAAATCATATCAACAATTACAAAGCATACTACACCAAAAACATCTCAAATTCTCACTATAACCAAACAATTTAGGTGTAAACAAAATGCCTAGTCAGTGATGGAGAATATTCTTTGGGATGACTTCTTCAACAACATTGGCTCTCAACATGGTTTTAAGATCATGCAATAAGTATACAAATTTAGTTTGAGACAATAAATTTGGAAAAAGGGAATTTTCTTTCATTAAACACTTATCAAACCTGCTTTGCAATTAGTCACCAAATGTAATTTGGAGAAGCGATGGCAAAATCAATGCAATGTTTTTCAAATCGAGGGTCATAACTTTAATTTAGACAACATATTTTTAAGTTAAAAGAAAGAAGCTATCTCCTTTTTAGTTAGAAACCTCCATAACAAGTGTCCTCTCATTTGATTTATTGAGGGAACTAGAATGGTCTAATTGAGGTATGTTCAAGTAATAGAAGCCAACATTTTGTCTGTCACTCATATTCAAAACCTATAATTTGAGTGGTTCTTTTCTCTCTATTTGGATTTTGTTATAAGTCTCTTATCGATATTCAACAAGAATGCAACTTGTTGACTGTAAAACCAAAAAGTAAAATCATCAGGAAAATGAGTAGTCAATTCACCAATAATGCAAACCGAAAGGAGGCCCAGCAAATCTGACTTTGAAAATCTCTGAATGTCATTTAAATACCAAAAGCTTGTTTACTTGATGCAGATTTTGCTATTAGCCTTTGTTTTCAACACATAATTCATGGCTTGCAAGCACAAATTCTGACAATCAAACCAGAAAAATCTCACAAACAAATCAATGACTCATTTCATAGTATATCATCCTTAAATTGACTACAACATGAAACAACAACATTTGGCAAACTAGAGACTGCTTTTAATCAGAGTGAGCCAACCCCCCTTAGACAAATAAATTTTCTTCCAACCTGCTAGCCTTTTCTCTATTTTATTTTTTCCAAAATAGGATTTCCAAACTCTCGAGATTTAAATTTAGCTCCTAAAGGCAGCCCCAGGTGATTTATTGGAAGAGTAGAGACCCTATATATACCCAAGTATAAGAGCCAATTCCTCCACCAAATTTATTTTTTAGGCCCTGATATTGCCTCAAAACACAAGAAGACAAGGAAAATAGGAGGAACTAGTGGCAGTTGGGCTATAACTTATTGACAGTTATGCTAGGAATCTCACTTCCATAGTGTGTGGAGATAATAATGATTTTTAAAAAAAAAATAATTAATTAATTTATTTAGCATGCATATGAAGATGTTTTTGATCTCTTAGAACATCTAAACAACATGGACTGCAACAACTAAAATCTTTGGGTGAGAAGGAAAATAGTAGGGGGGCAAAAATAAGGAACTGAGGACCAAATGAGATCGAAGTTAGACAATGAAAAAGGTTCACGAGATGACGTTTTCTTATCCTATTTGGTTTTTTTTTTCTCCTTTTTCTTTTCTTTCCCCCCCTTTTTTACCTTTCAATTCTCTTTAAAAGTTGTTATTTATTGTATATGAGTGAGTTATATGTGTGAATAGATTTATTTTTATTTTTTGTAATTTTGTTACTGTGAATTATAAAATTTTGCGTAAAAAAGTATAATTATTTACTATATTTTTATTGCAATTGGTTTATCCATGATGTAGGTTCTAGAATAGAAGAATATGGAAATAAGGATGAAATTTCGGTGAAAAAAAAGGTCGTGAGTCAATGCTTAGTATTTGTTTTGTAAATCCAAAAAAGAGCCTTATCGCATTCGCGAAGCGCGTGTGACTTGTTTAAGTCTAAGCGAGAGTTTTTTATAAAAGCAAAATTCTTCTACTCCTAGTATTAACTTTAATTCATTCTTCTCAAACAACAACAACAACAACAACAACAACAACAAAACTTTAATTCATTGGCAGCTCGAGGACTTGATTGCATCTACTAGAATTTTCTTTTCTTGCTTTGAGCTATGAATAAGATGTTAAATTTATAGCTTTATAGTATATGGAATTATAAAAAAAAATATATATATATATTTTTTTTGGAACTAAAATAATGCTTAAAGAAATAGCTAAACACCCTATAAAAAAAAAAAAATAAATAAATAAAAAAGAAGAAGGAGAAGAAATAGCTAAACACGGGAGTTTTAATGTTACAATGAGAGTATTTGAGAAAAAAAGAAAGAAAGAAGAGATAATTGTGAATATTTTTTTTGAGGCACTGATAATTGTGATTTTTTGTGCATATCCTCAGTAAAATGAGTAGTAAGATCATCAATGAGTAGTAAGATCATCAATAATGCTGATTCGACGTTCAAACAACCTGAAATGTAATTTAATCATTCATTTGAAATTCGAACAGTAAGATCATCAATAATGCTGATTCGACATTCAAACAACCTGAATTCTGATCATCAAACCAAAAAACACATACAAACGAATCAATGACTTATTTCATAGCATATTATCCTTCCATTGACCACCAACAACATTTGGTTGACTAGTGTGTGTGCTTTTAATCAGAGTGAGCCAACCCCCCTAGACAAATAAAAATTTTCTTCCAACAAGATTCCAAATCTTTTCTCACTTTTCTAGAACAGGACTTCAAATCTCTCGAGATTTAAATTTAGCTCCTAAAGGCAACCCCAATTGTTTCATTGGAAGGTAGAGTTATAAGAGCCAATTCCTCCACATTAGGAACGGGATTTACTCTTTGGCCCGACATTGCCTCAAAACATGATGTCGTAGAAGCCTGAAGAAAGTACACACGATATTTTCTTTGATGTAACAGAAACTAAACTGTTAGTTTTTGGTAGTAAACTTTGAATCTATTAGGAGTTTCTTGTGAGTTTCTTGAATCCACAAGGTGATAGGTCTGAAATCTACCAAAGAAAATATTTGAGAAAAACTTTGAATTTTATTAATAATAATCTATTTTGCCATTGGAAGCTACAAAACATATAAATACTGACGAAGTAAAAGCCTAATATGATTAGAAAACGTCTGAAACTCCAATTTGCACTAATTATGAGATTAGGTGGCAAAATACCAAATTTTACCAAAAATGGTAAAATTGAGTCAAATGCAAAATTATAAACTACTGACTTTAAAGGTAGTTCCAAAATAAACGGGACATTATTCTGACTTTTGAGCAATAAGTTATTAAAAAAACAAAAGTGACTAAAAATAGCAAAATCACTATTTTCGGGAGCTAAACAAAGGAATTTGCCAAAATCAGGGCGCATCTTGTGGCGAAGCGAGGACTATTGATTAGAAGACTGTTTCCTTTCTGTAATGTTGAATTTATTCAATCACTTTATTGGCTTTATTCTGTGCCAAATTTGCTTGTAATTCAGCATTTAGAAACCCTGTATTTAGGTGAGATTCATGTAAGGGTAGTGTATGAGAGAGTGTGAAGAAAAACTCAATAGTGTGCACTCAAGAAGGGCTTCGCTACTGGATCTCGCGACTAGCTCGCGATTGGCAAGTCGCCAAAGGTGGCACACGTGTGAAGCATGCAGGAGAGCTGAAGAGTCACGCCAACTGTTGCACTACAGGACAAAATTTCAAGTCTAGCCAAGCAGTTAGCTTGCGACTCGTTCTAGTCGCAAGGCTGAGTCGTCAAAACACCCAATTTTTTAGAAACTTGACTCTTCGCATTCCATACACACCCTACTATAAATACTCTTATACTCGCGAAATGTAGAGAGCTTCCAAAGAGAATTTTGAGAGAGAAACTCTAGAGAAAAACAAGATTAACTCATCCACAATCTTCATCCTTTGATTATCCAAATTCCTCTACTTTCACCCTCTCCATTGATACATTCTTGAGAGACATCAGCCAAAATCTTTATCTCACCATACCCATATCTGTGAGAATGTTATTTGATGCTTGGGAAGCAGTTCAGAAGGGACCAATCCATTTTAGTTGATGCAATAGGCTATTGCGGGATCTGGTAAGCTAGAGAAGACAAGGTTCAGCGTAACTTTGTTGGAGCAAGAAGGTTGGAGGGCTTAGGTGCACTGGGTAGATTAGGCTTGGAGGGTCTTCTGCTATTCATATATCCCAACTTTATTCTCTAATGGATTATTAACCGTTTGGAGGGCGACGGAGAGGTTTTACGCCGAGAACTTCGGTTTCCTCTTTGTTAACATATCGCTGTGTTGTCTTTGTGTTTGTATTTCTCTTTTCTTAATCTTTGCCTTTTAATTACTACTGTGGTTGTAATTAATTTCGGTTTAGATTGTTTTACCAATTTTGTTTTAGCTTATTTTCATATTCCGCACACACATTATTTGATAATAAGATTGTGTTGGTAATTTGTAAATTGGGGGTCCAAACGTTCATAAGTGTTTTACACACTATTTGAACATTCAATTGGTATCAGAGCAGGTGCACTTGCTGTGGTTTAAATACCTAAGTGCGATCTTAGACCTCTTAGCTATGGATGAAGCTATGGAAAAGGCTATGTTAAATTGTGGTTTAAATGTTGTGATAATGACTCTATAAGTATGTTTGAAGGGTGTCCTAACAATGAACTCTTAGAGTTATTAAAAACAGAAGAAACATGCCAGAATGTTTGTTCACATGCTGAAATATTTTGAAAATGAGAATCACATCCTACATAATAGTCTATGTGAATCTAATTCTTTGATTAAGAAGTATAAAAGAAGAAATAGAATATTGTGTGATAAGGTTGATAATCTAAAAAAGAAAATTCAATCTAACAAGAGTATGGAAAATGAAGATAAGTTTCTGTTTGAAGGTCAAGAATGCTTGTCTCGTGCTTGCTTATTTGTGCAGACTTCTTTGAAGGTATTTAATTCATGCTTATGGTATCTCGATAATGGCTGTTCTCGTCATATGACAGGAGATAAATCATTGTTTAAGTCACTCAAAGAGAAAGTTGGTGACTATGTAACATTTGGTGATGGGAGTCATGCTCAAGTTCTCAGCAAAGGGACTGTTGAGATACCGGGATTGCCTCTATTGAAGGATGTCTTATACATCAAAGGGCTGAAGGTGAATTTCTTAAGCATCACTTAAATATATGATGAAGACTTCCTTGTTCAATTCTCAAAAAAGGGGTGCATAATCATTGATGAAGAAGGGATTCAAGTCTTGGAGGGAAATAGGACTACCGAAAATTGCTACAGAGTAGTTCCTACAACATCAATTTCCTGTAGAAGTGCTCGGGTTGACATGTTGGAACTTTGGCATCATAGATTTTGAGCATGCAAATTTCAAACAAGTAGCTAAAGTATATCTAAACTTGAAGCTATTGAGGAACTTCCAAAGTTTGGAAAGGTAGAGAAGACAATTTGTGGTGCGTGCCAAATGGGAAAGCAAACAAAGGCAAGTCATCACAAGGTGAATGTGATTGCTACCTCACGTTGTTTGGAACTTCTTCATGTTGACTTAATGAGGCCTACAAGAACTTAAAGTCTAGGAGGAAAGAGGTACATTATGGTTATTGTAGATGATTTCTCAAGATATACTTAGGTGGAATTTCTTAGAGAAAAATCAGAAGCATGTGAGAAATTGGAAATTCTATGCAAGAGACTACAAAACGAGAAATGAGTTCCGATTGTTAAGATAAGGAGTGATCATGGCAAGGAGTTTGAGAATGCAAAATTTGAGTCATTTTGTGAGAAGAATGAGATCAAAAAGGAATTTTCAGCACCCAAAACTCCTCAACAAAATGGGGGTGGTTGAGAGGAAAAATGGGGTGATTCAATAAATGGCAAGAGTTATGCTACTCAACAAACAAATTCCTCAAAGTTTTGGAGAGTAGCCATGAACATCTCATGTCACATTGGTAATAGGATATTCTTCTGAGTGGAAACAAAGAAGACCGCTTATGAAATTTAGAATGGAAAGAAGCCGAAAGTGAAGTACTTCCGAGTGTTTGGAAGCAGGTGTTACATTCTAAATGATCGAGAGAACCTAGGAAAATTTGATGCAAAAAATGATGAATGCATCTTTCTTGCGTATTCTACTACTAATCGGGCATATAAAGACAAGAGAACAAAGACGGTAATGGAATCCATCAATGTAGAAATTGATGATGCTATAACAAAGGTAGAGATGGTTGATGATGGAAAAGGGCCAAGCACCAAAAAACCCACAGCTGAGGTCGAAGCTCTTGATATTGAAGTTGAAAGACCTGCACCTGAAAAAGAATCAACTCCCATGAACTCAAGAATGGAAACAAGATCAATGTCTAGAACATCAATTCCTCTCACTCCTCCGAAAGTTCATCCTCTTATCTCCCGGAATGATGAAATGTCTACATCAAAGAAGCCATCATCAAGAGTGATTAAAAACCATCTAGACAGTAACATCATTGGGTCTTTAGATGAAGGTCTTCACCTTAGAAAGGGAAACATACTTCTGTGTGAGAGACCGCGCCCCCAGCCCCCTTTTTTAGGATGTTGGGCCAAACCCACGTGAATGGGTAGAATTATGTTATTGCATCTCAAAATGGAGGTTCGATTAGTTATATTTTCCCCTTTAGATTAAAAGTTTTACAATGGAGTCGTCACTTATTTAATTATTAGGATAAATAAGAAAACCAAAATTGAAAAATTCCTCATTTTATTAATTTTCAATTGAATTTACATTGATCATAAGAAAATTACATAGCTTTGGTCCTAGATACAATCTAAGATAAAATACATAGCTTTGTTTTCTAGTTACAATTTAGAAATTGAAAATTATAAGGATAAACATTGGTCTATCAACCCTTGATTTAAGTTCGGAGACTATGTTACAATGTGGGAAGGTGTTAGACACCCACCTTACCCAGTGAAACCAGTCTTCTAGACTTTGGTGGCCAACATTCATATCATATTATCCAATACGTTATCAATCAATTTGCATGTTGAATTTAAAGTGTGTGCATGTGATAAACCATAATTCCATTTATTAAGCATTTCATTTGGATTGAAAAATAAATTCTAGTAAATGTGTGTGGATGGTGGTATTCTAGATTCAAGGATTTGAAAGAATTATTAAACAAAAATGTTTTTCATATTTTTTATGTGGATTTAAGATTAAAACTAGTGTTATGCATGAACATGTGATAAATAACCAAAAACATGTGAAAAACATATAAGAACAATTAAGAGCATTCAAACATATTTAAGAGAATTTAAATAATTACTATCATGCTTTAATCTTAAATTCTCATCATGACATTATAAAAAACCAATTAGAGAAAGAGATTATACCTTCATGTAACATCCATATGGTGGAGGAGAAGACTCTTGATGGAGGTCTTAAGGGTAGAGGAAAAGAAGAGCTAGGAGAGGAAGAGTGAGTCTTACTCAATATCTTGAGTCTCAGGAAGACCAAAATATGACAAAACTACTCAATTTCACTAGAACTCAAAAGAGGAGAAGAGAGAGAGAGATTTTTTTGTATTTTGGAATGAAGGAGGGTGAATTTATATAGTAATGGTGGAGGAAATATGAATAGAAGGTCATTTAATGAGGGTTAAGAAAGAATCATGAACCTAGAACTCATTTTAGCCTTTGGGGAAATTTGGTGCATTAAATGTAGAGATTGATGAGAGTGAGGAGCAAGCAAAATTCGGTTTTTCCGTAGCTACTGTAACAGCCTGTAGAGCCAACTTCAAAAAATCATACCTTACTAAATTCTGATCGGAATTGTCTCATTCTTGTGCTTAAATTAAAGCCCTGGATGTCTAGTTTTTAGGAAAACTAATCTCATTCACAGATTCAAAATATTTTGAGAGATACCAACGAAATGGTGAGCAAAAGTCATTTGTTATAAAACAATTTCAATACTGTTAACATTAATAGGTCCCAAATTAGTTTCCAATTAACATTAATAGGCTCCAATCACTTTCATTTTAGACCTAATTAGTTCCAAATTTACCTTAATTAAAAGATAATTGCACAAATTACTCATTGAATGATGTTTCACTATTTAGTTAATTAGGTGTGTGCAACCCTACCATAAAATGTAGTCTTAACCAATCAAATTATGACAATTCATTAATCTCAAATTGATTATAATTATAACAAATTGGAATAAATTATTCATAATCACATATAGTCGGACTCAATTTGTGATGATGCATCTCGGCTATTAAAACTTGATTTGATGATAACTTTCAATATGATAGTCCGATTAGGGCTTATGACCAGTCAATTTGATCATTACAACATCAAGATTATTTTGGTGAAATGAGATTAAGGATCTAGTGACTAGAGTCAAGATGCATATTTCAGAGGCAAAATTACATTTTTAGCCTCCATGTGAGGTTAAATGTGGATTGCAAAATGGGATGTCAACATTCTGGCTAATCATGTAACATATCATTGTTATCTTGCTCAATTTGAGCCGAAAAAGGTAGAAGAAACTCTTCAAGATGAAAATTAGGTTGAGTCAATGCATGACAAGCTAAATCAATTTGTGATAAATAATGTATGGGAACTTATTCCTAAGCCTGAAAATGTGCATGTCATCAACACCAAATGGATCTTCAAAAACAAGACCGATGAAGATGGAGAGATTATCCAGAATAAATCTCGACTAATGGCTCAAGGATACACTCAAGTAAAATGAGTAGATTTTGATGAATCCTTCGCTCCAGTGGCAAGACTTGAGTTTATCCGCATTCTTATATCAATTACATGCACTATGAACTTCAAACTCTACCAAATGGATGTAAAAAATGCATTTCTAAATGGCTACTTGAATGAAGAAGTGTTTGTTGAACAACCCAAAAGCTTTGAAGATCTTCACTTCCTGGACCATGTGCCGAGATTGAAGAAAACTCTTTATGGCTTGAAACAAGCTTCGAGAGCCTGGTATGATTGGCTTACCCATTACCTCCTAGATAAAGGGTTCAAAAGAGGATATGTCGACTGAATTTTATTTGTCAAGAATAATAAGAATTATCTTCTTGTGGCTCAAGTATATGTTGATGACATAGTATTTGGAGCTACCATTGATGCTTGAGCTATAGAATTCTCCAAGGAGATGAAGAAAAAATTTGAGATGAGTATGGTGGGGAAGTTTACATTTTTCTCGGGTCTTTTAGTCAAACAAAAGAAGTAAGGCATATTTATTTCATGAGAAAAATATGCTAGAAATATTGTTAAGAAATTTGGATTAGATTTCAAAAAACATGCCTCTACTCCCATGAATTCATCTACAAAGCTTAATGTTGATTCCTCCAGGGTGGAAGTGAGTCCAACCTTGTATAGGAGTATCATTGGGAGTTTACTCTATCTTATAGCCAGTAGACTGGATATTGCTTTTAGCGTGGGTGTTTGTGCACGATATCAAGCTCCTTCGAAAGAATCCCACCTAACTACGGTGAAGCGAATCATACGATATGTAAATGGCACTCCGAATTATGGCTTGTGGTACTCAAAGGACTCCAATGCTTGCCTTGCAGGGTATTCAGATGCAGATTGGGTTGGAAGTGTGGATGATCGAAAGAGTACTTCAGGTGGTTGCTTTTATCTTGGAAACAATCTTATCTCTTGGATGGAGAAGAAACAAAATTTCATGTCTCTTTCTACGGTTGAAGCAGAGTACATAACTGTCGGAAGTTGCTGCACACAACTCCTTTGGTTGAAAAAGCTACTTCATGACTACGAGATTTCTCAAGATACAATGTGTGTTTTCTGTGATAACTCTAGCGCTATAAATCTCTCTAAGAATCCGGTTCAACATTCAAAGTCAAAACACATAGAGATACGTTACCACTTCATCCGGGATTTGGTGGAAAATAAAATTGTGTGTCTTGAATTCATACATGCAGACAATCAAAAGGCAGACATCGGTGGTCCACGGTTTGAATCACTCTGTAAAACCATCGGTGTTAGTACAATTTCTTGAATCTGATGTGTGACATGTGCTTTACCTTTTTATCTTGATTTGATTTCTCTATTGTCGAGCACCCACTACTTTGTTGGCTATTTGTATAGCATGTTCTGTTTGTTTGATATTTGCTTTGAATGTTTTTACATTTTTTTTTATCAATCTAAATGTTTTTGTGTCAAAAATCCAAAAACACATAAAAAGTAGAAAATCCAAAAAGTTTGATCGGCATTATTATGTATTATCACAAGCATGTTTTGCCTTGTACATTTGTACTAACGGCTTTGTGCATTTACGAGTGTAGTTTGTTCTGTATGCACTCATATCATTGTGGGAAAAATCTTGACATTTATGTGACTGTGTAAATAGATTTTCAAATTTGTCATGAATAATTAGTCAATGGTTTTGTTGATTTTGAAACTTGCATAGACTTATAACTATATATCTTCCCACTCTTTTATTTATTTATTTTTTTTGCTTAAAGAGCTCAACAAATGTAAATCTCAAAATGAAAAGAGATAATGAGCTACAAAAGCCGTCATACATACTAGTATTTGATTAGAAAAAAGGGAAAGCGACTGTTATGAAAATATATGATGCCCAAAATCCCAAAGGCTTGCTCATCAAATTGAAACATCAAAAATTTCAGGCATTGATCTCAAAATGAGATATATTGATTCAAAAAGATCAAATGCTATGATATGAATGGAGTCAAATGAAAAGTTTCAAATTATGTTATCAAGTTTATGTGGGAGGTCATATATGCATATTTCTATAATTGAGATTAGTCACTTTTTCTCGTGCTAATCGTGTATGACTTGGTTGAATTGATTATTGAAACTTCACATTAGACTAAAGACTATCTCATTTTTGGTATCCACACACATCACACATGTCTATGTTCAATGAATGTTTTATTCATTTATGTGATTGTATTTGATTAAATATGTTGCACATGCTCAAGTATATGTTGATCAAATACAAAAAGATTTTGAGTGTTTTAGTTGTTTTTGGAAAGTCTTTATTTTGAAAATTTTCAAAAATTTCAAAAAATGTGCAACCCTGTTCTAATGACTTGCCTCGTGGGTCAAGCCAGTCACATGCCTTAGTCATGAGCTTATACAGAAGGTTTTCGCAACTCACTGGCAGGTCAAGGTCCCAGTCGCAAAAAAGACTTAGAAATTTTTTCAAAAATCTGGGTTTTTAGATTTCTCACGACTCAGTTTGGTGACTTGTTTGCAAGTGGAAGCTCCAGTCGCGAGGTTTACTTATAATGTTTCGCGGCTCCCTTCGCGACTTTCTCGCGGGTGGAACTTCTAGTCGCGAAAAACACTTTAGGCAAATTTTACCAATTTTTGTCTCAAGGTTATTGGCGACTTGTTTGCGAAGGTTTTTGCAACTCACTGGCAGGTCAAGGTTCTAGTTGCGAAAAAGACGTAGAAAAATTTTCAAAAATCTAATTTTTTAGATTTCTCGCGACTCAATTTGGCGACTTGTTCGCAAGTGGAAGCTCTAATCGCGAGGTTTACTCAGAATGTTTCGCGGCTCCTTTCGTGACTTTTTCGTGGGTGGAACTTCCAGTCACGAGAAACACTCAGACAAATTTTACCAATTTTTGTCTCAAGGTTACTGGCAACTTGTTTGTGACTCATTTTAGTCGGGAAAATCGCGTGTTTTGCACAATGAGGATCTTTTTCAGGACAAGTTTCAAAATCTTTTCATTTTCCCTCGCATCTTGTGACTATTCATCTTCTTGTCCTTCTTTCCCTCTTTCAAAATCACTGTGTTCACACACACACTCTCCATTTTCTTCCTCACTTATTAACCAATTTTCAAGTAAAGGTATGGGTTCTGTTTCTTTCTCAATGTATTTCGCATTTCTTACCGAAGATTTCTTGGATTGGGTGTTTTTGATGATATCCGTGCATATGATACTTGAATATGGGTATTAGATGCTTTGGTGAGATTGTTGTGTGAGTTGTGTTGATTATATGTTGTTACACTCTGCCTTTGGTTGCACAATGTGATATTTGTGGCAATCACACGTTCAGAGACATGATTGAGACCTTAATCTCATGATTTTAGGGTTTTCTTCAATATTCCTGTTTTGGGATCAACTTAATGCTAATAGAGTTTGTTGTCTTGTGTGGTTTCTGTTGCTCTTTGGTGCAACATGATGCAGCTTGAAGATGTCTACATTCAAGAGATCAGCTGTGACAGGAGGTAGTAGCAAAAGGAAAAAGCTCGTGATTGATGTTGATGATCTTTCTCCTAGGTCAAAGAGGACCCGATCACCGACAAGAGTGTATGACCCTCACCAATTCAGATCTTATGCTGCTTTTCAGACCTATGCAAACTACTTTAGAGAAGCCTCGTTGCTGGTTGAAAGGGTTGTTGATCAGCCGTCTCTCTTGGACACCAACATCCCTAAATGGTTTGCCACCAAGGATTGAAACTTCCTTCTCTCCGACCTTGATGATGTATACGAGAATTTAGTGAAAGAATTCTATGCTAATGCCATTGTTAAGGGAGAAGAGCTCAAATGTTGGGTTAGAGGAAAGATTTTCTCAGTGACTCCCGTTTATTTGGCAGAAATCCTACACATAAACCGACTGATGTTTACTAATCCACCAGTATATGATGATTTAAATTCAGATGAGGATTTACTTTGGGAAGCTCTTGGAATTCTCACCAAATGGGAACTCAATTAGTGTTTCCTCACTATCTCCGGAACTAAAGGTGCTTACAATAATCATGTTCCACCATCTATATCCTTTATCCAGCACCTGGTACATGAATCTCGAGAGAGCTTTGTTCCTTCATGATCTGATTACTGATGAAGAGATCGATATTTGCACTCATATCTGTTATATTTTGCGCAAAACTGTTATAAGAACTGACTCAAGAACCTGCATTCCTTTTTGCTGCCTTATTTCAAGGATATTGAAAATCAAAGGCATTCATCCATCGGAAGATGAGTCTCCCTACCCAAAGCCAAGTTAAATCAACATTTGTACGCTCAACGCTAGCATTGGTCATAGTTGGAAGGGAATCAAGACAAAGACTCCAGCTTCTCATAGTGGTTCATGCTCTAGCTCATTCTCCTATGATGAGAAGTTTGACAACATTATGGCATCCATACATGACATAAGCACTAAGTTATCTAGACTCGCCTCTCTCCTGCACCATCACACCATCCGTTGTGATACAAAGTTCACTTCTCTTCAAACCCAATTGAACCAAATTCAGAGGAAGCTAGGAGAAGATGAGGACTAGCTATTCCATGACAAAAAGGGAGAGATGATGATGATAGGGGGAGTATAATGATAGGGGGAGGAAAAGCTTGATCAAAGGGGGAGTATTGATGTTGAAGAGCAGGAGATAGAAAATGCCTATGTTTAATGTTTTTCTTAATGTTATCTTATATCCAATTTATGATTTGTACCCATGCTTTGTAGTTTAGTACTTGTTAATGTTATGCATTTCATTAAGTACATCACGCTTATGCCCTTGTTGGATTTTATATCCTTGATGCAATTACTTTGGTTTTTGTATCGATTGAGTGTTGGACATGCAAATGATACTTTGCATTGAGCTTATTTGCTTGCATGTCCGGATGTTCATTCCTTATGTGAATGATCATTGTGGTCACTATTTATAGTGATTGTTTGTTTTTGGTCAAGCCATGATTTATTGCTTTAATCTATATTGCTTGATCGCATTGTACTTGCTCCATATGCATTTCAAGTTATCTGCTTACAATGATCGTATTGTGTTGTTGTTTTCAGGATATACTTATCCGTATGGTTCAAGAGTTTCACAGATTCTAGAGTTAGGTGTGAGTGAGTTTTGTTCAACTGTTCCCAACTCACATATTAAGTCTAGAGTTTGTTTTAGAGTTTTGTCACAGAATAGCCAAATGGGGAGATTGTAAGGTTGAATTTATTCAATCATTTTGTTGGTTTTATTCCGTACCAAATTTGCTTGTAATTAATCATTTAGAAACTCTATATTTATGTAGGATTCATGTAATGGTAGTGTGTGAAAGAGCGTGAAGAAAAGCTCAAGAGTATGCACACAAGAAAGGCCTCGTGATTGGATCTCGCGACTAGCTTGCGATTGGCAAGTTGCCAAAGGTGGCACATGTGTGAAGCATGCAGGGGAGTTGAAGAGTTATGCCAGCTGTTGCACTATAGGACAAAACTTCCAGTCTGACCAGGCAGTTATCTTGCGACTCAAACTTGCAACTCGTTCCAGTTGCGAGGCCAAGTCGTCAAAACACCCTGTTTGTTAGAAACTTGACTTTTTGTATTCCATACACACCCTACTATAAATACCATTACACCCACGAAATGTAAAGAGTTTCTAGAGAAAATTTTGAGAAACAAATCTTAGAGAAAAACAAAATTAACTAATCCACAATCTTCATCCTTTAATTCTCCAAATTCCTCTACTCTCACCCTCTCCATTGATACATCCTTGAGAGGTACATTAGCCAAAATCCTTATCTCACCATACCCATGTCTGTGAAAAGGTTATTTGGTACTTGAGAAGCAGTTTAGAATGGACCAATTCATTTTGGTTGATGCAATGAACTATTGCGGGATCCAGTAGGTTAGAGAAGACAAGATTCGGCGTAACCTTATTGAAGCAAGAAGTTTGGAGGGCTTAGGTGCACTAGGTAGGTTAGGCTTGGAGGGTCTTCTGCTATTCATGTATCCCAACTTTATTTTCTAGTAGATAGATTTATGTCCCATTCAGGATAGATTAGTGCAAACTATTACGATGAAATAGAGGATGAGTTTTAAACTCTTAATGAAGTTCATAAATTATAAATGTCTGTGTAATAGAGACATAAGAAGAAACTTCAATTTTGTGAACATAGGAGTGGTGTCGCTTCTAGCAAAAGTAAAAGGGTTTTCTCTTTTACATGTTCACTAAACTAGGAAGAGCACAAGGCTATAATGGTGCTAACAACATGGATTCTTAAATGTGTTGTGAATATTCTCGTGTGTGTATTGTTTCCGATTTCAACATATAAGAGTTTCTGTTTAAGCACTAAGCCACCATTAACTCTGTTGATTTCTTGAGCAATTACACTAAAGGGAGGTTTAAGTTGAAAGACACTTTCCATTATACATGATAGAATATCAATCAAGTGAAACATATATTATTACAACATCGTGGGAGATTGTTGTATATATAAGTATATACTTGGAAACGTTGTAATAATGATATTTGAGTTTGGAGAATATTATTTCATCAAGTAAAAATTCAAAATCTGGAATTTTCCAAGTGAAATTTGAAATTCAGTATATTCGATCAATCGAAACTTTTACTTGATCAATCAAAGTGATGAGGAATAATATCTTGGAGTCTCGACTTGATTCAATCGATGTTCGATTTCCATTTGATCGATCAAAAAGAGACTTCGATTGATGCTCAATTCCTCTCGATCAATCAAGACTCATGAAAATTGAATTTTTTATAACTGTTTTGAATGTTTAAAAAGATTTCAAACCTTGTGAACAGTTTCATGAAACGTTTTAATTCTCCATACATGGCTTTTAATGAAATATAACTTTATAGGTATAAATAGGCTCCTATAACTGTTTATGTTCACAACACAAGAAATCCTATGAATATTTTCCAAAATTGCTATTTATAAAACCCAATAAACTTGATTGTATTTCAAAGACAAGTTTGTAAAAACCCTTTAGCAACTTGCGTACGGAGACAAATATTGTCTAAAGATAACATTCAATTGTGCTTCCAAGTCAATTATTAATTTCTATTTACTTGATGTATTTATTTTGTTCTTTCATTATCACTCTTTGATTTGGTGAAATCCCTAACAAGCGGTTCAAGAGTTAGCATTTCAGAGGTTAGCAATTCAAGGATTGGATACTTAAGGGTTAGGGATTTAAGGGTTAGAGATTCTAACCCCTGAATCACTAACCCCTAATTCACTAACAAGTCCATTGCACTTAATTAATTTTATATTTACATCTCATTTATTTAATTATGGACAGAGTTTGGTTTCAAACTAATTTGTAATCAACAGTGACAACTCCCACTAAAAAAAATGAACATTATTATATTTTTAATACACATAAAATTTCTAGCCAATTGGATGTTATTTATCATACAAACTATTAATTTATTTTTTATGCATAATTTTAGATTACTTATTTTTAAACGTTTAACTGAAAACTTTTGATCTACTAGAAATTTTGCAAGCATGAAAATATAAGAAAAAAATTTGATCTAATGGTAGATTTGTTAAAATTATCATCTACTAAAAAGATATTTAATGAAATTGTAACCATTGGTCACAAGTTTTTATGCATAATTCTAGATTACAAAAACTTGAAATTTTAATTTTGATTTATGATTTAATTATTAATCTTTAGTCTTCTAGAAATTTTGCAAGTGTGGAGAACATAAGGAAAAAAAAATGAAATTCAAGATTTGTTAAATTTACATCTAATAAAAAGATATTGAGTGGAATAGTAGTCATCGGCTACAAACTAGCTTTTAGCCAAACTTTGTCTTTTAATTATTTTCCTCACTTCCGTTTTTCTCTCTCTATTTAAAGGAAAACAAATATTGGCATATTATATGATCAATCCTAAGGGGTTGGCTTAGTAGTTTCTAAGGTCTCATGATATCTATGAAATCCTAAGTTTAAATCCTCTTGCCAACATTTTGGAGCCACCCATTATTCCCTGTAATAACCTGGTACGTGTGGTAGGGGAGGACTGCATACACCTGAAGGAATAATTAGATACCCAAAGAGATCTGGACACCCTCATTAGTCAAAAAGAAAAAAAAAAAAAAGAAAAAAAAAAGAAAAAAAAAAAAAATATATATATATATATATATATATATATATATATATGATAGAAAAAACACAAATTAAGTTCAGAGGATGTAGCAGGCCAGTGTGACGTATTAGTCTTCAATATATGGAAAGATGATCAATGTCACGTTTTCCAACTTCATAACAAATACAATGCACGCTACACATATATCAAAAGACGCATACATAATAAATGACATTAAAATTTTGGTTTGGAAGTTATGAAAAGATATAAACTTCATCGTATCCCTTCCTACAGTCAAGACAGAAAATCAAATTAAGTTAGAATGCCCACGTGAAAGAAATACAATGAAGTTTGCAGCACAAAATGGGCTTACCCAGCCTTCCCACAATAAGTGGGACTGTAATTGTATATGAGATTGTCGAGCACTCTTCGAGAAGGTGGCCTATTCAATGACTTCCTTGCCTCACTGCACCAAAATACCATGCTCAATCACTCAGAGCAAACGTTTAGTAAAGAAGCACAGAATTTTGTTCAATTGCTCGTGTGAACAACTGTTCAATTTTACGCGCAAGATGCAAAACCCAAATTTCAGTTTCAGCCAAAACCTAATGTGAAGTATAACAGCATCTCAACTGAATATTTGGAAATTTCAGGGGTGAAAGGTAAATTACATTTTAAACCTAGAGGGCCAAGACACCAATTGATTTTTTGTTTAGGCAATGTTCGATATTAGATGTCTTATTTGACAATAGGTCATTTTACATGTTGAGCTAACTAAAACCACTATATAGTTTTATTTTAGAGTTTTGAGTAAGTTTTCTTCAAAGCTCAACATTTTAAATAATTTCATTTAAACCAACTAATCACATGATGTTGAATGGGGTTAACAGAAAACAAGTGAGAAGGTTTTAATGAATTATTTTTAGAAACTATGAAATTTAAATGAAAAATTTTAAAAATGTCAAGGTTTAAACGAAACATATCCAAAAATCAAAGGTTTAAAAATGAAATGGTTTTAGAAAATTTGAGAATTAAATGAAACATTTTGAAAGTGTAAGGTTTAAATGAAACACACCCAAAACTAAGGTTTAGAAAGTAATTTATCCTCAATTTGTTTTTAAAAAAAAACTATGGAATAACATACCACCACACTTGTAATTTACAAAGCAAATCTATCTATAATCTATATATGAAACTAAAAACGTTTCACTTTTAATTCACTTCATAATATTGTCCAAACTTTTGAACTCTCACAATTTTACACATCATTATTCTTATATATATATATATATATATATATTATATAATTGAGATTAATTTCATTCTATATTTGAACTCTAGTAGAATTTTAACACATAATTTTTTTTTTTTTTTAAATGGATGGACTTGAATATGTAGGTCCTTTTAGCCATAAACAAACAGTCATAATATATGCTTAATAGTAGAATATTTAGTTCCATAAAAATAAAAAATAAAAAATAAAATAAAATAAAATAATTCATAATAAATGACAATAACTATCATTATTATGACATTTCATATTTTTAAAAAAATAATAGAGAGAAAATATCATATTATATATTAAACTTTCTCATGCATTGCACAAGTTATTGACTAGTATTATATATAAAACCAAAAACATTTGACTTTTGGTTGACTTCATAATATTATATCACATAAGCCTTTGAGGTCTTACAATCTTAACATATATTTTTAATTTGAATTTAAATTAGATTATAGATTGAAACCATTGATTAGAATCTTAGCATATCATATTTTTAAGAGATGGGCTTGCGTGGGACTTGTTCAGGGGTATACAGAGATTTGCTTTGGAATGAGTTGGTTAGAGAGTTTCTTGGGGTATTCCTTGGTGCTGTCTGGGGGACTTTTATGTGATTCATTTCCTAGTGAGAAATTCGGTGGTTGCAGATTTAGTCAAGCAATGTTAAAGTTCTCTGAGTTTCATTGAAGGCCTGAACTTAATTGACCTACCTCTTGAGTGAGGGACTTATACATGGACGAGTGGTTCTAATTCACCTTCAATGTCCAAAATTGTTAGGGTTAGTGACCACGGATTGAGAAGAGCAATTCCTTGATGTAATCCAACGGGTGTTACCACATCCAATTTCAGAGCATTGCCCTATTTTTTTAGAGGGAGGAATGGTGAGAGGAAAAAGTCCTTTCAGATTTGAGAATATGAGGTTAAAACCAATGTTGTCAATTCCGTACCGTACCGGCCGGCAATCCGGTACGGTTGACCCCTATGTTTCGTACCGGTAGAAATACCGGCTGTACCGGCAAATACCGACTGTACCGGCCGGTATTTGAATACCGGACCGAAACATAACAAGGCCTGTTTTGTTAATTTTGACATTTTCAAGGGCAAGATCGTAATTTTGTTAAATCCTAATTCTAAAACCCTAGCACTACCCAGTTCCCGCACGGCCCTCTTTCTTTCTTTCTTTCTTTCTCTCTCACGCTCTCTCTCAGCTGCTCTGTTCTCTCACTTTCTCGGCCAATCTGTCTCTCACTCTCTCGGCCAATCTGTCTCTCACTCTCTCGGCAGCTCCGCTGCTTTGTCTCTCACTCGCCGCTGCTCTGTCTCTCATTTCGTCACTCGCCGCCACTGCTCTGTCTCTCACTCTCCGCTACTCTGTCTCTCACTCTCTCGGCCACTCTCAGGTAACATTTTGTCTTAATTTTTTCTGTGTGGAATTATATTTCATGTGGAATATGATAAATAAAAACTTGATTACTGTGTTTATGAATTGATAGCAAAATTGATTATTGTGTTGATTTTGTGTTCATGAATTGATATATATTGTTGTTTCATTCTTGATTTTGGTTAGCTTCAAATATTGGGTTAGTAATTTACAACTTAGTATGACTATTAATAAAAAGGTAACTAGAGTTATTAACAAATAATTTATGGTATATATTCAGTGTGAATTATGACTGAAAATCAGTCAAGTGTAGCATCTGGCCCGGCTGTAAGATCCGAGGATCCAGCATGGGCTTATGGCTGTGCTGTGCTGATTCAAGAAATAACACCCAGTGTACTTTTTGTTGTAAAATGATAAGGGGGGGAGGAATTACTAGGCTCAAGTATCATTTAGCTGGGATTCCGGGTGATGTTGAAGCATGTAAAAAAGTATCTGAAGATGTAAAATGGCAAATGAAACAGTTGATTGAAGATTTAAAGAAAAGTAAACAGAAAAAAAGAAGAATGAATAAAGAAATTGCAAATCCCTATGATGCAGAGGAGGAGGAGGAGGATGATCATCATCATGATGAAGGTAATAATGATAATGAGAGAGGGGGTTCAAAGAGTCATTCATCAGTTAGTAATTATAACACTAAGGGGAAAGAAAATGTTGGAGAAAAGTCAAATATTAAATCCTATTTTGCTCCAAGAACAAAACCTGGTTCTCAACCATCCATAAGGTCTTCTTTGGCCTCAAAGCAAATGGTTGAGAAGGCAAGAATGAATTTTGCAAGATGGTGGTATCATGCTAATATACATTTCCATGCCGCTCACTCAGTGTATTATCAAGAAGCTTTAGATAGTGTAGCAGCTATTGGGCCTGGTTTTAAGAGACCTTCTTATCATGACTTAAGGGGGCCTTTATTACAAAAACATGTGGGTGAAATGAATGATTATCTCTTAGATGTGAAAAATGATTGGAAAGTTTATGGGTGTTCAATTATGTCAGATGGGTGGACAAATCAAAAGAGAGCTCCAATCATTAATTTTTTAGTGTATTGTCCTAGAGGTACCATGTTTCTTAAATCCCTTGATGTGTCAAGCCTAACAAAGGATGCAGATACATTGTTTAAGTTGTTTGATAAAGTTGTTCAAGAAGTTGGGCTTGAGCACGTTGTGCAGTTCATTACAGATAATGATTCTTCTTACAAGTCTGCAGGAAAGAAGCTAATGCAGAAATATGGGACATTCTATTGGTCTCCTTGTGCAGCCCATTGCATTGATTTAATGTTGGAAAATTTTTCTGATAAAAGATATTTTCCTATCATTGATGAAACCATTCAAAAGGCTAAAAAGATTACCAAATTCATATACAACCATGGCAAGATTTTAGCTTTGATGAGAAGCAACTTCACTAATGGTAGAGATTTGATTCGTCCAGCCATCACAAGGTTTGCAACTGAGTTTTTAAGTCTTCAATGCTTGACTAAGTTCAAGAAAGAACTTTGGCAAATGTTTACTTATGATCAATGGGTCGAATCTCGACATGCTAGAGATGTCATGGGAAAGGAGGTGGCTGCAATTGTTTTGGAAGATAGAGAGTTTTGGTTACAATGTCCACAAATAGTGAAGATTAGTGAGCCTTTGGTTAGAGTACTACGTCTTGTAGATGGGGATGAAAAACCATCAATGGGATACTTGTATGAGGCAATGGATAAAGCAAAGGAGAATATAAAAGCAAGGTTGAAGAATAAAATTTCTGCATATATACCATTTACTAGTGTCATTGATGCTAGATGGGATAAACAACTCCATAGTCCATTGCATGCAGCAGGTTGTTATCTTAACCCTGGAATCTTCTTTAGGCCGTCATTTAAGAAGCAAAAAGAAGTTACAAAAGGCCTACTTAGTACCATTACAAGGCTGGTTTCTGATCCTGATGAGCAAGACATTCTTAGTTCTCAAATTGAATCATACAAAAAGTCTTTAGGTGACTTTGGAATGCCTATGGCAATCCGCCAACGTGAAAAACTAAGTCCAGGTATGCTATATGTATCTATACATACATATATATATATATATATATATATATATATATATATATATTTCATTTGAAAGTTTGTTATTTGCTTTGTACTAAATTAATAATTTCTTTTATTTTTGGAAGTTGCTTGGTGGGAGCAATTTGGAAATGACACTCCAGAATTACAAAAGTTTGCAATTTGAGTGCTAAGTCAGTGTTGTAGTGCAACTGGTTGTGAAAGAGCTTGGAGCACATTTGAGTTTATCCATTCCAAGAGGAGAAATAGGCTTGAGCATAAACATTTGAATGACTTGGTGTATGTTCGGTATAATCTATTATTATGAGAAAGGTATGTTTTTAAATATATTCAATTTTTATTTTGAATGATTAGAAAATGTCACCAATGTATGATATTGATTTTGGTAGGAACATTAGAAGGACAAAGGATTACTTGGATCCTATAAGCCTTGATAATATTGATTTAATGGAGGATTGGGTAGCTGAGGAATCTGAATTTCTGTTACTAACTGAGGAAGATGTGAATTGGGATAGCATTGAAGAACCATTAGCAACAATGACTTTAGAAGATGATAATGATGATGATGATGATGTTGTTGTTCTTGATGAGGAAGATGGTGAAAATGATGTTGTGTTGACAGATGCTAATACTCATGTGTATTATGGTCCTGATGTAAATCCTTTTGAAGGATGGGAGTAGATCCTATGTAATTTGTGTTTATTTGTTTTCTTTGTGTGTAATGAACAATTTTATATTGTGTTTTTTTTTTTTTTTTAGTTGATGTTAAAGTTTAAAACTATGAATTATTTGTTCTTAATTGAAGTAATGTTTTATGGTAAACATGAATTTTTGAGGTATTGTTTTATGATAAATAGAGATTTTGTGTATGTATGTGTGTGTGTGTGTGTGTATATATATATATATATTAAATATATAAAATAGCGGTAAACCCGAAACGGTACACCGGTATTGATCGGTATCCGAAATATATCGTACCGGTGGCCAAACCGGTACGGCCTCCGGTACGGTATTGACATCCTTGGTTAAAACAAATGGGTTTGTGGAAAGGGTACAATCTTGATGGAGTTGATATTCTTCCCAAGGCAAGCCCTATTTTGTGCTAGCTAAGAAGTTGAAGGCTCTAATGGAAGACATTCATTGTTGGAACATAAGGGAGTTTGGAAATGTAGGGGTGAATAATAATAGGTTGGAGGAGTTGGTTAGGCTAGATGAGAAGAATGGGATTAATGGGCTCACACTAGCGAAGAAGAGGGAAAGGGATGGAGTGACATCAGAAGTGAATCAGTTGACTTTGATTGAGGAAATATCATTGAGACAAAATCTAGAGTTTTATGGCTAAAGGAGGGAGATAAGAAAGTTTTTCCATCTAATGGCTAATTCCCATAGAAGGAATAATTATTTGGGTAATTTAGAGGTTGATTTTGTGGTGTATGAAGAGGAGCCATAGGTGATTGACCAGTTGGTGGGATTTTATCAAAATTATAAACGGAGACAGAGAGATGGAGACCTATGGTGGATGACATGAATTTTGATAATATTGGGGTAATGGAGAATGGGTTGCTTAAACAGAGATTTGAAAAGGAGAAAATTCTACAAGTTGTGGGTAATTTGGAGGTGGATAAAGCTCCGGGACCAGATGGGTTCACGATGACCTTTTTCCATCATTGTTGGAGGGTTGTGGAGAGTGATATTTTAGCTTTCTTTGAGGAGTTTCACGAATATGGTAAATTTGAGAAGTCCATGAATGCTTCTTTTATTGCTCTTATTCTGAAGACACATAAAGCCTCTATCTAATATAAGAGATTTTAGACTGATAATTTTGGTAAGTGGTGTCTATAAGATCTTGGCCAAGGTGTTGGCATATCATTTGAGAAGGGTGTTAGATGGCCTCATTTCTAAATCTTAAAATGCTTTTGTGGCATCAGATTTTGGATTCAGTTTTGGTTGCAAATGAGTGTGTTGATAGTTATGGAAACCCCATGGTACCCGCCTCTTCCCTTGTTGAACACGACTATTAAGCCCCTCCTTAAAATTTGGGATTCCCATGATTTTCCTTCAAAATGTAACGGAAGTCTTGTTCGAATAGATTCCGTTAATTTTGAGTGTGCATTAATTCATTGAGATTTCCAAGCATTGTCGCCCATGACCATCCGAAGCCTTAGACCCTGCTAGATCCTATCATTCGCACCACACATAGCTTGTTTTGGTTTCAGCTTCTATACCATCAACATCAAAGGAGCTTCTGCCCGCAAACGTTGTTTCCCCTTATCTATTGCATTAGGCCCAAGGGCAGTTACCACCACATCTTTGCTCTTCTCCCCTTTCGCCACCGCTACAAAAGAGTGAGAAGCATGCACCTTGGCCTTATGTTGATTGTGCAAAGTATACATGCACGTGATTCCCCTAAAGCATGCTTGCTAGGTTTTAATAAACTTTGCAACTCAAACCCAGAACCGCTCCACCCACGCATCTACCTTCTGGAATAAGCACTAACCTCTGACGTCCTCAAGCCTTAAGTTCAATCACATAAATATACCTTTGAAAAGCATTTAAGAACCTCTAAAACGTATACGCAATATCACCCTCTCTAAATGTAAGGAATTGTTTGTGATTGCTTACTAACATCGTTTTCTCTATACTAGATAGTAACCATCAGCCTACATTTTTCCCATACATACAGATCTCGAATATTACTTACCCCTCTCAAAGATACGCAATTCAAAGAAGGTTCGCCCTCTTCCACCACAAGTTCAAAGAGTTTGGCTTCAATGTAAAAACTGCGAACTCCCCTCCTCTCAAAATAAGAAATTCTACGGCTAATCTGAGGCAGTCGAGCCTCGTTTATGGCTTATTCTAGGTAGCCAGGCATTGTTTAAGAGAGAGGAAAGAGTAAATTAAGACATTTCCGCTCACTGCATAAGAGGCTTTATCAAATGTCATATTTAACAAAAATTAAATGAGAAAAGAAATCATATTATGTTAAATTTTCTAGTGCATTGCATGTGTTACTGACTTGTAACAAATATTGCACATAACAGGACCGAGAAAATAGAAACAATAGAACAGAAATTTGGAATACCATACACAAAAAATAATAGAAACATATGGGTTTTATGAAAATATTTAGATTTTGTTAAGCAGCAGGAGAGTAGTTTTTGATAAAATGTCAAATAAATAAGACTGGTAATATGCACAGATGCAGATATGGCATATGCAGAGGATTTTTTTTTTTTTCTTCTTCTTATTATTATTATTATTATTATTATTATTTGGTTTTATTCTACCGTGTAGGAAAGGAGCAGCCCAGGTTTAAAAATCACCTTTGCTTTTCCATTCTTGAATGTTAAGGCAAATCTCATAGGCCTGAGCACTGACCAGAATTTGTGCTTTGGGAGCTTAGACTCTAGAAGCAGCCCATCTCTTTGTATTTGGGAAAACTTAAACAAATTTTTCCAAGTTACCAAATATATTACCAACTTTACATTCCAGAGTTTCTCAAATAATCAATTCAACCAGATTTCTTCATGCTCTGAATAATTCTTTCAAGGTCTTAACTACCTTATGAATTATTTTTTAATTACCTTGTGAATATTAATTATCAAAATTTTTAAATTTACACGACTTTTTTTGCTACACAAATTTCAAATTAATTTCATACCAAGTGATTTAAGAATATACCAATGGTCTTTTAAAGGTTGGGTAGTACAAGGCAACTCCATATAAGGGATGCAGCCGAAACAATTATATCTCCCCCAATTGGAACCATCAAAGTAATTATGAATGGAAGGGTGATCAAAGAAGTAGGAATAAAGCAAGCAAGACTCATAGTAACCTTAGTTATTATAGATCTTGTAGGACAAGGGTTGAAGTATGGAAGGGTGATCAAAGAAGTAGGAATAAAGCAAGCAAGACTCATAGTAACCTTAGTTATTATAGATCTTGTAGGACAAGGGTTGAAGTATGAACTTGGGGATAAAGTTGCACATCACCCCCCAATATGCAAAGTTGAGATAATCTTGGGCATCCAAGACAACAAAGAAGACTAGAAAAAATAAAATAAAAGGAAACAATGCCTTTTTTTAAAAAGGAAACAAAAGACCGATAAGTAACATATTTTTTATAGGTGAATAGTATTTGTATTAAGTAGGGAAAAAAATATACAAAGATTCAGGGAGGCAGTTTAAGTATACAAGCTATATACTCAACTGCCCCTACAGAACAAATACGTCAAAACAAAGAATCCAAAACATCACAAGTAGTAGGGGCCTACAATTATCTAGTGATGCCCAAGAAAATAAAGTACTAACAAAACCTAATTTTATTCCCTCCACATAAAGTTTTTGCCCCTCAAATGTTTGCCTGTTTCTCCCCCTCCAAATGTTCCACATAATGCATTAGGCTTCGTTCGGGAGTTCATAAGGGAATGGAATGATCATAAGGGAATGAAAATGAATGGAATGGAATGAAATGTATTAAAGCAAAGGAAATGAATGGAAAAGAATGGAATGGAATGGAATTAAGTAACCATGATTGGATGTTTTAAAATAAATGAATGAAAACGAATGGAATGTAAATAATCTTGTTTGGAAGTAACATAGAGGGAATGGAATGAAATCATTTTATGAAAATATTACTATTAGACTTTTAATTTAAAATAAAGGGTTGAATATATAGGGGTATTTTGAGATTTTTAGTAAAAAATTCATTAAATCTAATTTCATTCTCTCCCATTTCTCCAAATTTCAAGGGGAATGAAAATTTGAGATTTTAAGGGAATAGAGAGGAATGAGTGTTCCCTCCCAACCATTTCGTTCCCTCCCACTTAAACTCTCAAACAAGGGAAGGAAAGAATATTATAAAATAATTCTTTTCATTCATTTCCATTCCATTCCATTCCCTCCTCCCAAACAAGGGCTAAAGGAATACAATCCATGTCCCATTTCAAAATTAATTTAGTTTTCTCCTCCAACGTTGCAACATATCATTCACCATTCTCCCTCATCACCTTAAGCACCACCAAAACAAATTCCCACCAACTCCACAACCATTGCACATTCGTAGGAGTGGAACAAAATTTAAAAAGAATAGAGGGAAACCATGGTTTTCAAAATTGCAATCCAAATCGTAGGATCATACGATCCTATGATCTCACACGCCCAAAACAATATGGATCATTCACTTTCAATTCACGTTCAAGGATTGACAGGATCGTATGATCCTACGCGATCCTAGTTTTTGGCCATTTATATGGTCTAATAGAAGCATACTTGGGTCCAAATGAAAAAGAAAGAGACGTACACTTAGTCTTCTTGTTGTTACTATGAATATATGAGAAGAAAGAGAGAAATTTTTTACAAGACAAAGGGTATAACCAAAAACCAAATCCACAAGTCCACAACAATGATACCTATGTGTTTAAGAGAGAGAGTCTTCATGTTGTTGCTTTGAATATATGAGAAGAAAGAGAGACAAATTTTACAAGACAAAGGGTATAACCAAAAACCAAATCCACAAGTCCACAACAATAATACATATGTGTTTTAAGAGAGAGATAAAGATCAAAAGGTGATAATCTTTGAGGTAGTTACACTTAAGCTTAGCCATTTATGCTTCAAGAGGTAAAATAGAGAAGATGAAAACTTTAATTTGCAAAGTCTTAGATATTAATGTTAAGTGGATATGAAGCTGCCAGGTTTTAAATTTTCCTTGTTAGGGTGCCACTTTTTTTTCTTTTTTTTTTCCCCCTTTTAATCTTTAACTTTATTCTATAAAGGCTACACGCTAAGCTTACTGAAAGTGGCTGCATGCGCATCCCACAATTTTTTTTTTTTAATCCGATACAGCCGGGACACCTGAACGCAGATTAAAGATCCAAGTCGTTTTGGACGTTTCATACAATTCCAGTCAATACTGGCTGAAATCAAAGATCCGGCTGGTATGCACTTTGTACTGAGGTTATGAACAAACTCAACAGAGGGGGAAAAAAAAAAAAAAAAAAGGAGAGAGAAGAATGAGATGAAGAACAACTGAACAAGATGAAGTGAGCACCCACAGCGAAAAAATAAATGAAGAACTGACCAGATGATGAAGAGGCAGGCTGTGTGAGAGAGGAAAAAAAGAAGAAGAAGAAGAGCCAGAAGAGAACAGACTGAGAAAGAAAGAAGAAGAATAACGAGAGAGGTAGGTGAGTGAGATGACAAAAGTAAAAAAAAAAATTTACTAGGATGAAGTGCAAATCATGTGGGTGGGCATTGTATTTCCAAGAAGGTTCCTTGTATAGAAGGACCCCAATTTTAGTTAATAACAATATACTCATTTTATTTAATTTTTTTTTTAATTATATTAAATTATTAAGTTTTGGACCCTTCTCCCAAGTCCAATTTGATATATGAATTAGACACACACGCCTTTCATTTCATTATCAAGTCTATATTACTGTTTTAACTTGTGCCTTTTTTTAAAAAAAAAAAATTTATATTTTAATTTCTTAACACCATTTAATAGTTATATATTCACTTTATTATACATTATTGCTCTTAAATTGATATATATTTAACATTATATGAAAAAAAATGCTTAACAATATACCAAAAAAAAAAAATATATATATATATATAATAATTAATTAATAAATATATCTCGCCACACCCTTGTCCTACTTTTTCAAAAATTTCAGTGTCGCTGCATCGCCCCCACACCCATATCCGTGCAGGTGCTTCCTAGACTAAACATTTACTTAACGTTTTGGATAAATTCTGTTCAAAATTAAGTATATCAGCTTTGTTAGAATAGATCTAACGTTGTGTGATATACAAATTACATCATATTGATACAAATTTTTTTTTTTTAATGGATGAATTCATAATTGATATGATTATTCAACATACAATGCCATTACCTATGTACTTTTTGTGTAAGATCTTACAATCTACGATCCCACCTTCCCTCCACCATCCTATGTAAAATCCTGATTTTGACAACCTTAGGGGAACTACTTGAAGTGTGTTTGATCAATATTTCTACCAAACTTTTAAAATATATAGTTTCATTTTTAACTTAAGAGATGGACATATACTTCATTAGATACAAATTTAAAATGAAGAAATCCGTTTAAAGATAGGAGTGGCCACTATAGATAAAAATATGAGAAAAAACTGCATTAGATAGTTTGGTCATGCGGCTAGCTGGTTGGAAGAGATTGTACTTATCTAAGGGGGGCAAGGTTGCTTTTATTAAGAGCACTCTCTCTAGCTTGCCTACTTATTTTCTTTATCTTTTCCCTATTCCTGTTAAGGTGGCCAAGAGGATGGAGGAATTACAAAGGGACTTTCTTTGGAATGGCATTGGTGACGATCGTAAACTTCATTTAGTAAAGTGGTCGAAGGTATGTAGGCCAGTGAAGAATGGAGGGCTAGGCATTCGGTGCTTGAGAAGGTTTAATTATGCCTTATTAGCCAATTGGTTGTGGCGTTATGGTGTGGAGAATGATGCCCTTTGGAGAAGGGTCATTGGGGCGAAGTATGGGAATGAGTGGGGCGGTTGGTGTACAAAATCTGTGTCTAGGGCACATGGTGTTTGTTTGTGGAAGTCCATTAGAAAAGGCTGGCTGAATTTTTCTAAGTTCCTTCGGTATGATGTGGGTGATGGTACTCGTGTGAAGTTTTGGGTTGGTGTGTGGTGTAGGGATTGTCCTCTTAAGGAGGTGTTTTCAGATTTATATAATACTAGTAGGACTAGGGATGCTTCGGTCTCTGAGGTTTTGTGCTATGCAAATGGGAGAATTTTTTGGGACTTACAATTTCGCCGCTTAGTGAATGATCAAGAGTCTCAATCTTTGGATTCTTGTATGGGTTTGATCTATTCCACTAAGGTGCGAGGTGTTGGTTCAAACAAATTTAGTTGGAAGCCAGCCAGCAGTAGGGGTTTCGTGGTGAGCGGGTATTATCACTCCCTTTCTCCCTCTACCGTCACCTCGTTCCCGTGGAAACTTATGTGGCAATCGAAGGTTCCCCCCCGGGTAGCTTTTTTTTCTTGGACTGCTGCTTTAGGCAAGATTCTAACTATTGATAACCTTCAGAAGAGGCATCTTGTTATTCTTGAGTGGTGTAATATGTGCAAAAGGTGTGGGGAATCTGTTGATCATCTCCTCCTTCACTGTCCTTTTGCTTTTGAGATGTGGAGTATGGTATTTTGCTTGTTTGGTATTTGTTGGGTGATGCCGCAAAGGGTAGTGGATTTGTTAGATTGTTGGTCTTGCAACTTCAGGCGTCATCGTAATATAGTTATTTGGAGGATGGTGCCTCACTGTTTGTTGTGGTGTATCTGGCGGGAACGGAATGCTAGAAGCTTTGAGGGTCACGAACGGTCCATTCTTGAGTTTAAGTCTTTTTTTCTTTTTTACTCTTCTTGAATGGTGCTTAGTTTTACCATCTTTTTCTTGTTTATCTCTTCCTGTTTTGTTTGATCATTGTAATTTGGTTTCTTGATGTTTTTGCCTGTCTAGTACATTTCCTATGTACGGGGCTGTGTACTTCTTTAATATATATCTTCTGTTACTTATCAAAAAAAAAAATAGTTTGGTCATGTTCAGAGAAGAGCAATTAATGCACCACTAAAAAAAAGTGAGTTGATGCAAGTTGAGAGAAAGCAAAAAGGAAGAAGAATACCAAAAATAACATTAATAGAAGTAATATAAAAGGACAAGTAAATTAAGTAATAGAGAATATGAGATAGAATAGAACAGAGCAAAAGAATACATGTGACCGACTCTAACTAATTTGTTGAGAATCCATAATCGACCCCAAAATTTTGGGACTAAGACTTTGTTGTTGTGGTGGTGGATGTGTAAAGAGGTTAGAGGATTGGAAAGGTGGGGTGGGGGTAACAATAGTCTGTCTTGCTAGATCAGTGGTCTAATCATAGGGTCCAATAAAAAATATATAAATTAATTTAAGAAATCAACAAATAAATATGTGAATTAAAAAAACATATAGGCATGTCTAAATTACTAATTAAAATTAAGTCTAAAAACTAGCCATCTTATATAATTCATGTTATGGGTATAAGTTAGGGGCAAAACAGTAATATCACTATGTACTCCTTATATATAAATAATATTTTGTGTTCTAGTTAAGTTAAAAAACTCAAGACATGTCTTCCCCTTAACATGGTATCAGAGCATACCTTTATTTGTCATTAACCCCACCAACCACAACCCACATATGGTGTAATTGCTACTCCATATGTTTTGACAAGAGTCCAAATTGTTGACATGTTTACCAAAGTTTTATGTAAGACTTGTTTGGGTTTATTATGTAACAAACTGTGATTGTATGATATATACTCTCCAATTTGAGGGGAAGTATTATGGGTATAAGCTAGGGACAAAACGGTAATATCACTATGTAATATTATTTTATGCCTAAGGGTTAAGTTTAAAAGGCCAAGACACATTTGCCCTCAACAAAATCAAGGTTTCACAAGTAACCACAATAGATAGAAGTTGGCAACAGGCTATGTCACCTGCATCATGAACTAGAAGTAACCTTGCATATGGTTGAAAGAAGTTTATATAGCAATAGCTAAATCCTGGGATGCACGGACGCGGCTCCCAGGCGAGCGCACCCGCGTCCGACGCGGCGGGACGCGGCGACGCGGGAGGGACGCCGCAGACCGCGCGTCCGTGCCGCGTCGTGCCACGTGGCGATTCCCGAATCAAGCCGACGCGGCTAAAATCGGCGCCGATGCGGCCGAAATTGGCGCCGACACGGCCCAAATCGGGCCGACTCGGTCCGTATCGGCCGGTATCGGCCGAAATGGCCGAGTCAGGCCGAAATTCAAAAAAAAAAAAAAAAAAAAAAGGTGCAAAATGCACCGTTTGACTTAACCTAAATACCCAGACCCCCTCAGACCCTCACACTTCGTCCAAAACTCCCAAACACCCTCTCTCACTTCGTCCCTCATCTCCCTTCTCTGTGTGCTCCGTCCCTCATCTCTCTTCTCTGTGTTCTGAGCTCTCTGTGAGTGCTGTGTGCACACTGCACTGCTTCAGACATTAGTTTCAATCTTGTGGATTATATTTAATTTATGAACATCATGTTTTAGTTATTATCTACTGTTGCTCTTAAATTTGGTATTTGTTTATATAATGTGAAAAAGTAAAAGTATGCTTAGCAATATATTAAACATATATTGTAAAAATATTTTTAATAATTTTTTAATCGCCGAGTCCTGCCGCACCCGCACCCACCTTTTTCAAAAATTGCTGAGTCCCGCACCCGCACCCGAGTCCCGAAACGCACCCGTGCTTCATAGGCTAAATCCCATTTATAAGGAGACAACCCCTCCCCCATTCAAAATCAAGTTTACTTAATAATGTGAAAAGTTACTTCTGTTACTTGTTAAACCTTGATTTTCAATTATTTTAAACGGCTAGGTTTTAGACACATTAAGTCACATGGCCTAACCTGACCAAAAAGTTTGCAACATGCTGCGTCACCTGAACTGCTTCCTCTGAGTGTGGAATCATTGATAAGCCCCATTCAAAAGCGTTTTTCTGCAGTTTATATAATCAATCATCTCATGTATGAAATAAGACCACTGCATATATATATATATATATATAGAGAGAGAGAGAGAGAGAAGTAGAGGTGTAGATAAAGATCAGTTTGCGACTTAATTGCAGTTTATCAAAGCTGTAACACAGTACACATCAGTTGACCAAGACATACATGCGGTATAGCACCCAACTAAGTGTTTTAAGTGCTAAATATATTCAACCCAACTAAGTGCATTAAGTGCAAAATATATTCAACGCTATAATTTTATCACTTGCAAGATAACACTTGCTCCCATTTCCTTAATGCTTGCGTTAGAATTATGGTGAAATAATTAAATTTACTATTTTCTAACAGCTTAAGCTTTGGAGATAATCAGTGATTTATCATGGTATCAGAGCAGAAAATCATTAGTTCAATCCCTATCTCCACTCTACCTCCCATTTAAAATGTTAAAATCCCCACATATTGAACCTCACTTTTTATGGGAGAATTTGGACCCACAAATGAGGTGAGTGTTAGAATTATGGTAAAATAATTAAATTCAACATATTCCTAACTACTTAAGCTCTTAAGATAATTGGTGATTTACTAGTTTGCATAATGAGGTAGGACTAGGGCCCACCAACAACAATCACTATTTGGACGCAAAAATTGATATGAAAAGAAGTAATAAACCATTCTTATGAAAGGGAAAAAGTAATGTTCCTGATTTCAAACCTTTCATAAAATAGCCATTACTTGATACAAAATCCCCCAATTGGTTGTGGTGTCATGTTTTTCCCCTTCTAATGGGGAAAAAAAGAAATATTATTCTCAATTCATTTGTGTATACTGAATCAAGAAACAAGTTGAGGGGAAAGAAATTGAGTTCCATTCGAAAACTTGAATCACACTCGCCTGTGGGCTGTACACATCCACTTCATCTAAATTAGACTATGTAGGCTATACACATCCACTTCATCTAAATTAGACTATTGTAGAGGCCAATGAGTTTTGGTTCAAATTCTGACAATCTCGCAACTTAGAAAACAATCACACGTAATAAGATTATGGGACATAATATAATAGTACCTCTGGATGCCATTGAAAGGCAGTCACGGGATAGCTGTGTGAATGTACCGTGGAGACATAGACCTGATATAATTATTACCACTAGATTCAGAATGATTTAAGAGGATAAAAATAATATGAAGAGGTGAATGTAGTCAAATATTTAATGACTTTGTGAATCGATCTAAGATAAAATAGCGCGAATACATTCAGTACCTTGTTATCTTCATCTGTGCTTGTTGTCAGGACCTTAAAAAAGCTGGATAAATTCTGGTTCTCTTGAAACCTTTCAGGTGAGATACCATACTGTCCCATTGAGTAACAAATGTATAAATAAATAAATAAAGGGAAACACAAAAGAACAAAAGAATTTGCTACTCAAAGTTTGCAAGAAAGAAGATCAGCAATATGGAGACAGGGTCCAAGATTGTACTCCAACTAAGGGAACGAATTTAAAACAACACCTTCAATCTAATTTAAAAGGATCTATCCATGCCAAATATTTTCAAGTGTTATCTTCTATACCTCGTTAAAACCATTTTGGACTTAAGGTCAAAACCCAAATCCCTTCGATGAATTCTCTAGTCCAAATGAACCTTTCAAGATTAGGAGAAAGATGATCATTATTACATGTTCCAAGATTGTACCAGACTCGATCACTTACTCCATAGAATTATTTCCCAATATATGCAAAATTAATATGATGTAAGAGCATTCACATTGGGGGGTGTAAAACCCCCCTAAATTGTTATTTTACACCCACATACCTAAAAACTGGCTTTACCCGGGTATCTATTGTTAAAAAAATTTACCAACTTGCATAGTAACATCTTAAATATAAGAATTACTGTAGCAAGTTTGTAAAATTAAATAATATTTTATTCTAACTTTATCTCTCCTTTCTCCTCACTCTCAACTCATCTGCCTCTCTCATCTTACCTCTCTCTTCTCTCTCACACTCTGCCTCTCTCACCTCCTCTCTCTCTTCTCTCTCTCTCATCCCTCTCTTCCCTCAAACCCAAACACCTACTACCATGGCCAACTTGGCCCAGGCAGTGGATCTAGCGTGGCCAACCTCGGCCTAGGTAGTGGAGATCGGCGTGCGTGGGTATGGATCACAGTGGGTTTGGTTTATTGTGCAGCTCATGGGTTTGATTTGTTTTGGGCTGGGTAGTGGAGCTCATGGGTTCCAATGATTTGTTCAGTCCCTAGTTAATAGGTGCTATTTATGCTGCTACAATGGGGAATCAGTGGATCACCTTTTTCTTCATTGTAAATTTTCTCACACCTTATTGTGTGAAACTTTTGTAGTGTTTGGGATCTAGTGGGTAATGGCGAGGTCAGTTAGCTCTTTTTTCTTTATCTAGAGAAACTGGTTTGGAAAGCATCTTTCAACCATTTGGAATATGGTCCCAGCAAGTTTAATGTGGTTAGTTTGGCAGGAACGCAATACCCACATTTTTGAAGAAAATGAGAGAACATTAGATCACCTAAAATCTCCTCTTTGGTACTCTGTTTCATTGGGCTTGTATTTAGGGGTGTACGAATTGTATTTCTTTATCTGAATTCTTAGTCTCTATTTCCTTTAGTTCATGATTAGATTGTATTCATTTCTTGCTCTGGGCTATGGATTTGCATGGGTCACAGTGGCAGTTTGATTGATTTGGGCTTGGGTTGGGTGGATTTGGTGTGGGTCGTTCCAATGGTTTGGGTTGGGTTGGGTGGATTTGTTTTGGGTCCCGATCTAGTGGTGGTGGATCATTTTGACCTATGCTTGTGGTGGTGGGTTGATGGGGTTTTGATATGGCTAGGTTGCTTCAGAGGAAGAGAGAGAAATGAATAAATAAATGAATAGTGTTAGTTGTATTTGAAAATAAGAATTGGGATGTAGTGTGAATTGTATAATGGGTTGTTAATGTAGATAAAGTAACTTTTTAGATGGTAATATGAGTATTTTTTTTAGACACTTGGATGTGAATGCTCTAATACATGAGAATTGGCAAATGGAATGGAACAACTTTAGTGAAATTTCTTATGGGGTGGCTTGGGAGATGAGACCAAATTTCATTTGGTAAGGGCTATGATTTGTGCCCCTTTTCTGTCTCTGTGTGTGTGTGTGTGTGTGTGTGTGTGTGTGTGTGTGTGGCGCGGGGGGGGGGATGGTGGTGGGTGGGTGTTGGATATAAGGAATTTGAGACATTTCAATAAAGCTTTGCAAGGGAAATTATTGTGGCGATTTAGTATTGAGAGAGAAGCGCTATGGCGCCAAGTTATAGAGGCCAAATATGGTTGTGAATATGGAGGCTGGTGTACTAATTCAGTCACTAGTGCTTATGGGGTGAGTTTGTGGAAAACTATTAGACAAGGTTGACCTACCCTATCACGTTATATTCAACATGAGGTTGGTGATGGGACTTGTGTGAAGTATGGTGTGGGGAGAGCCCTTTGGCTGTTTGCTATCCTGAGTTATTCTAAAAGGCTAGTGTGGCTGATCTTATGGTGTTCAACAATGGGTTCTTCACTGGAATGTGCCCTTCATGAGGGCTGCGCAAGATTGGGGGTTGGAGTCCTTGACCAACTTCATGGATGCTATCTCTGGTGTATTGGTAGGGGAATGGGGAGGATAGGATGTATTGAAGGACAGATAAGATTTTTAAGTTTTTGGTTACTATCGTCTGTTTATTGGTCCTAGTGATTAGTCATTCCCTTGGAAAAGCATTTGGACCAGAGTTGTTCTTTGTATGGACGGTAGCCTTGGGAAAAATTCTAACGATTGATAATTTGAGTAAAACAGTTTTGATTTTAGATTGGTGTAATATGTGCAAATGTAATGGGGAATCATTTGATCACCTATTACTTCATTATTCTATTGCCACAGATTTGTGGTCCATGGTAGTTTATTTGGAATGTGTTGGGTGATGCTGCAATCTTTTGTTGAGTTGTTAGCTTGTTGGCAAGGTCGATTTGGTCTCCATAGAAATGGTGACATATGGATGGTTGTGCCCCATTGTTTGATGTGGTGCCTTTGAACAGAAAGAAATAATAGGAGTTTTTGGATGAAGAAATTATGTTATAACTATAAGTGAAAATGATAAATTTTGTCTTACTCCCTCGGTCCTAAATTGTTGGTCTTGTATTTCATTTTGAGATGTTCGAAGCCCGCCAACATTGAGTTCAGACACTAGCAGGAATAGACCAAAAGAGTTCGATCCCTGTTGCCAGGTGTAAGCAGTATCGCCTTCCCAAAGTGTGAAAAATTGTTTGGGATTTACCCCAACCACCTTGTGTTCTCTATTATTCATCAGTATTTTTTTTTTTTTGATAAGTAAGAATGTTATATAAATGAAAGGCTACTCTATGCATGAAGAACATAGAGCAAACCCAGAAAATACAAGAAGGAAAACAAAGAAAAAACAAAAAAAAAAAACAAATCCACAGATTAATTACAAAGAGAAAGAGAGCTAATGAAAAAAGGGAGAGAATCACTAGTCGTGAATCCCCAAGCCCGAGACCAATCAAAAAGAGTTCCACTAAAAGAAGCAAGCATCTGATCACCGGAACTATCCAAATCCTCAAAAGTCCGCCGATTCCATTCCTTCCAAATACACCAAAAAATGCACAACGGAACTAAATTCCATATCTGAGATGAGTGCTTCCCCAACCAATTCCACCAGCCAAAAAGCAAATCTGGGATCGATCTAGGTACAACCCAAGATAGGCCAAAAGTTATAAAGACAAAGCTCCATAACCGATAAGTCATCTCACAATGAAGAAGTAAGTGAGCTACCGTCTCTCCACAATGTCGACACATAATGCACCAGTCCACAAAAAATCTCCTCAATCTTAGATTATCACCCATTAGGATCTTATTCCAAGCTACACACCAAACAAAAAAGGAAACTCGCCTAGGGGCCTTTACTTTCCATATAGCTTTCCAAGGAAAGACAATTGAAGGAGAATTCCTTAATTTGTTATAATATGATCGGATATCAAAATCCCCATTAAGCTTCAACTTCCATCTCATCCGATCTCCCACATCCATTGGAGGAGTATTAGCTCCCAAAATACGAAGAAAATGCAGCCCTTCATCCATCTCCCAATCATTAAATTCTCGAATAAAACAAACATTCCAAATTCTTCTATCCTCCGCCCCCTGCCTTGACAAAGAAGCTTCAACAGATACCTCCTTATCAATGGCAATACCATACAATCTTTGGAAAGCCAAGTGAAAAGGTTGATCCCTACACCACCCATCTTGCCAAAACCTCACTCTATTCCCCAACCCAACAACAAATTGACAATTTTTGCTAAAATCCTCCCATCCCATGCGAATACCTCTCCACAAACCACACCTATGAACTCCCCTACCTAGTTTAGAGGTCCAACCCCCCCATTCTACCCCATATTTTGAAGCTACCACTCTCCTCCATAACCGATCCTCTTCCTTCCCAAACCGCCACAACCATTTCCCCAATAAGGCCTTATTGAAAGTAGTAAGTTTCCTTATCCCCAAACCACCATTGGCTATAGGCGCACAAACTTTATCCCATCCTACAAAATGAGTTTTGCTACCACCCCATAGAAAATCCCTTTGCAGCTTTTCAATTCTATTGGCCACATGAGAAGGAATTGTGAATAGCGATAGAAAATAGGTAGGAAGACTAGATAGTGTACTCCTGAGTAACATCAATCGACCCCCCTTAGACAAATACAGCTTCTTCCACCCGGCTAATCTCCGCTCTAATTTTTCCAAAATAGGATTCCAAATTGAAGGGGAATTATGTGAAGCCCCCAAAGGCATACCAAGATAAAACATAGGCAACTTTCCAACTTTGCAACCCAAAATTTCAGCCAAGGCATGCACATCATCAACCTCCCCTATTGGAACCATTTCACTCTTGTGCACATTAACCTTCAAACCTGTTACCGCCTGAAAAGTAACAACAACCGAATATGAAGGATTTGCTCCACATCCGCATCACAAAATAAGATAGTATCGTCTGCAAACAGTAGATGCGTAACACATTCCCCACCACCCCTCCTACCCTCAACTTTAAAACCACGGATCAATCTAGCTCCCTCTACTCTCCTCAACATCCTACTAAACACCTCCATCATAATCAAAAACAGCAGAGGAGACAGCGGATCCCCTTGTCTTAAACCTCTAGAACTACCAAAGAAATCAGCTGGAGACCCATTAATCAAAACAGAGAACTGAACTATGGATATACAAGTACGGATCCACTTACACCACTTCACTCCAAAGCCCATTCTGTGCAACAAATTTAACAAAGCCTCCCAATTCACATGATCGTAGGCTTTCTCAATATTAAGTTTACAAATGACTCCAGGAACCCCACTCTTCCCTCAGCTATCCACACACTCATTCGCAATAAGAACCGAGTCAAGAATTTGTCTCCCACCCACAAAGCTATTCTGAGTCTCAGAAATCAACTGATCTAAAACCACTCTCAAACGATTTGCCAAAACCTTAGACAAGATTTTATACACACTCCCCACCAAGCTAATAGGCCGGAAATCTCTAATATTAGAGGCATCATTCTTTTTAGGAATTAATGCAATGAAATTAGCATTAAGGGATTTTTCAAACTTACAATGTTGAAAAAACTCTTCAAAGACCACTAAGACGTCTTTCTCCACTACTCTCCAACAATGATGATAAAATGCCATAGTAAACCCATCCGGACCTGGAGCTTTGTCCCCTTCCAAATCATGTACAACTTGAAGTATCTCCTCCCTCTCAAACTTCCTTTCGAGCCAAACCCTCTCCACATCCCCAATGCGATCAAATTCCAAACCCTCCACAAAAGGCCTCCACCCCTTAGTCTCCTTGTACAAAGTTTTATAAAATTGTACTACCTGATTAATCACCTCGGATTCCTCCTCAAAAACCACCCCATCCACCTCCAAAGTCCTTAGATGATTAAACCTACGATGAGAGTTAGCCATTTTGTGAAAAAACTTGGTGTTATTATCCCCTTCCTTGATACATAACATCCTAGATTTTTGTTTTCAGGAAATTTCTTCCAAGGAAAGAAGATGCTCCACCTGGAATCTCAAAGCTACCCTATGACCTTTCTCCCCATCAATGAGACCAAAGCTCCCTTCCTTGGCATCTAATTTTTTCAACTCCTCCAATAATAGTTTCTTTTGACACTCTACATTACCAAACTCTCGGCGATTCCATTGCATAATGTCCTCTTTCAGAGCCTTCAGTTTTTTTGCAAGCACGAAACTAGGTGTACCTACAAAAGAATGTCGATCCCACCAGAACTGAACTCTATCCACAAATCCCTCTGTCTTCAACCACATATTTTCAAATCTAAACGGACTTTTCCCCCTTGCCATCCCCCCTGCCTCCAAGAGAATTGGGTTGTGATCTGAGATATGACGTGGTAAAATCCTTTGAAGAACATCTGGGAAATGGTCCTCCCAATCTGGAGTGACCAATGCTCTATCAATCCTGGACATCGCTGGTTGATCCGAACCACTTGACCATGTATATCTACCTCCATCTAAAGGCAAATCAACCAAGTTAAGATCCTCAATAAATTCAGAGAATTTTTCCATAGCCAAGGTCAAACGAGTCTCACTCCTACGCTCAGTAGGAAAGCGAACAATATTAAAATCCCCAAAGCAGCACCACGGTAACCTCCAATACTGCTGAATACCCACCAACTCATCCCACATGTGACCCCTCTCAATATTCTCATTTGGGCCATAAACCCCTGAACATGCCCATATAAAACCGTCCCCCACCCCTTGCCACTTTACCGAAACTGAGAAAGTGCCAACCATAACCTCCACCTTCTCCAAAACCCTTTTATCCCACATAAGCAAGATACCACCAATAGTCCGATCAGCCTCCAAAACAGCCCAATCCACATATGGACAGCTCCACAAACTACAAACCAACTGTCTATTTATGCTAGCAATTTTCGTCTCTTGTAAGCAAACAACATCGCACTTCCACTCCCGCAACAAATTCTTCACCACAAGTCGTTTTTTAGGATCATTTAAACCTCTAACATTCCACGAAATCATTTTTATCTTCATAAACACTAAATTATCCCCAACTTCTGACACCAACACAAGACCACCCTTTATCTCCTGTCGTAATTCACCGAACATATCAAGTTTTGCAACTCTCTATGTCCCTTATTTTTGGACTTAGCCATTTTTTTACTACCCGTTTCTCTCCTGTGTAACACATTGGCTGCTTCCATCTCAGTTTCTAGCCTCTGTAAGAGAGCAATGCACAACTTCTCATATCGAGTCGTTGACAACCCAACAAATTTACTGAACCCAGGAATTCTGTGCTTCACCCAGCTAGAAATATCTAACTTATTCCCAATACTCAATACCTCAGTGGCCTCCTCCAACTCTGCCAAATTTGTTGACACACCCGGATCAATGATTTGCAGAGGTAAACAATCTGCCACTTCAATTTCACCAAAACCCACAGAAGAATCATCTGCATCCTTCACAAGCATGACCTCCCTAGGAAAACTTAAAAGTTCCTTACTGTAAAAAGAATTAGTCTCCTGATCCGATACTCCAAAACCCATTGACCCGGTTCGCAAAAACTCTAGAAAAAGATCAGGAAAAGAAGGTCCTACCAATCTCAGTACAAATTCGAGAATCACTGACCTCTTACCTTCAAAAATCAACCCACCCGACAGTATATTAAAGCCCAACATACTATTCCGATCAAACCCCGCCACAACCACCAGCGAAACCCAACCCCGATGAGTTGAATCTGCCCTACCCAATGTCGCTGGTGAGTCCCCACCGTGAAACCCATCAGACAAAGGACATCGAAGCTCCATCAATGCCAACGTGGGACAACACAACACTTCCACCGGCGATACCCAACGCCGATGAGTCAAATCTACCCTACCCAATGTCGCCAGTAAGTCCCCATCGTGAAACCCATCATACATAGGACATCGGAGCTCCACCGATGTCATCACGGGACAACAAATCAACTCGGTTTGACCCACTGAGCTCTTCATCATCAATGATGAGGGTTGACACGCTATTCCGGCCTCCTCCGATGGCGCCGGCGACACCTCTCCTTGAAAACCAACAACATCCATGTCGCCTTGTTCAAAAATGCGTAATGCAAAGAAATTTCCTCCTTCCTCTACCATCAACTAAAAAAGCTTCAATTCAACAAAAAAACTGCGAATCCTGCCCATACTGATCCGTCAAAACTTAAAAAGCTGAAGAGAGCCTCTCGGTCTCTTAGTCGCGCGAAAAACGCAGACCGATGTAGATGGAGATTTGGTTATTCACCCATGTTGTGCTTCGCCGGTAGGAGTGTCTTGCTGCCCCGAGAATATTCAGAATATGATTTTCAAATTCAATTTTTTTTTTTTTTTTTTGATAAGTAATAAAACTTTATTGATAAGAAAAAGAGACACCCAAGCACACAGGGAGTATACAAGGGAGAGCAAATCAAGAACGAAAATTACAAAAGTCAAGTAAATCCAAAAGAGAAAAAGAATGGTTTCTCCACACAGAGAACCATTCAAGTAAGGTTCGGAAAAAGAGAAGCTTGATGTCGGGGATAGCACGCTCCGAGTCTTCAAAGCATCTATTATTCCTCTCCTTCCAGATGCACCACATCAAGCAAGGAGGAACAATCTTCCAAACAACTCCATTGCGGAGGCGACCAAAGTGACCTTGCCAGCAAGCAAGGAGACTAACCACTGACGAAGGCATGACCCAACTAACTCCAAATAAACCAAACACCATATCCCAAACCTCCGCAGCAACCGGGCAATGAAGGAAAAGATGGCTAACACTCTCACTGCTACACTTGCACATATAACACCAATCCAAAATGCAAACCTTTCTTTTCCTTAAATTGTCAATAGTCAAACGGGATTAGTATTTTTGGCTCCAAGATGTTGTTTGGTGGGTTGGTTTCGGAAGTTATGAGGTCAATGACTCGAATTTGTGCAGCGATTGGTTGGGCCATCTTTTCCCGATCTTTTTCTGGGGTTTTTGCTAGCTGGGTCACTGGGTTTGAGTGTATCGGGTGAGGAGGTGAACTCTTTTTCTACTAAGGAAATTTTTTGCCTTTCTTGGGAGGTCATACTTGTGGAGGATGCAGCTGATTTTTCTGTGAGTTTTGGTAAGAGAGAACTTCCAGATTGTCTTCCTCTAAGGATTATTGTTCCAAATGGGTCGACAACTTCGGTAGAATTGGAGGAGGTCACTGAGGTGTTGAGTATTGAGGCTAAGTTGGATATTTCTGGATGGGTGAAACATAGAATTCCCGATTTCAGTAAATTGGTTGGGCTGTCCATGACCCGACATGAGAAGCTGTGCATTGCTCTTTTACAAAGGCTAGAAACTGAGATGGAGGCAGCCAATGTGTTACACAGGAAAGCTACGAGTAGTCAAAAAGTGGCTAAATCCAAAAACAAGGTATGTAGAGAGCTGCGAAACTTGATCTCTTTGGTGAATTATGATGGGAGATAGAGTGTTGGTTTTGTGCTGGTGTTAGTAGATGGGAATATTTTTGTTTTTATGAAGATAAAAATGATTTTATAGAATGTTAGAGGTTTAAATGATCCTCAGAAACGACTTGTGGTGAAGAATTTGTTGCAGGAGTGGAAGTGTGATGTAGTTTGTTAACAAGAGACGAAAATTGCTAGCATGAATAGACAGCTGGTTTATAGTTTGTGGAGCTATCCGTATGTGGATTGGGTTGCTTTGGAGGACAATCGGACTACTGGTGGGGCTTTGATTATGTGGGATAAAAGGGTTTTGGAAAAAATGGAGGCTATGGTTGGTACTTTCTTAGTTTCGGTTAAGTGGCAAAGGGTGGTGGACGGTTTTATATGAGCATGCTCAATTGTTTATGGCCCAAATGAAAATAATGAGAGGGGTCACATGTGGGATGAGTTGATTGGTATTCAACAGCATTGGAGGGTACCGTGGTGCTGCTTTGGGGATTTTAATATTGTTCGTTTTCCAAGTGAGCGTAGGGGTGAGACATGTATGACCCTGGCTATGGAAAAGTTCTTTGGATTTATTGAGGATCTTAATTTGATTGACTTGCCTTTGGAAGGAGGTAGCTATACTTGGTCAAGTGGTACTAATCAACCAGCGATGTCTAGGATTAATAGAGCTTTGATTACTCCAGATTGGGAGGAACACTTCCCAGACATTATTCAAAGGATTTTACCCAAACCTATTTCAAATCACAGTCCAATTCTCTTGGGGGCAGGGGGAATGGCGAGGGGAAAAAGTCCGTTCAGATTTGAAAATATGTGGTTAAAGACGGAGGGGTTTGTGGATAGAGTTCAATCCTGGTGGAATCGGCATTCTTTTGTACGTACACCTAGTTTTGTGCTTGCCAAAAAATTAAAGGCTCTGAAAGAGGACATTATGCTATGGAATCGCCGAGAGTTTGGTAATGTAGAGCGGCATAAGAAACAATTACTGGAGGAGTTGAAAAAATTAGATGTTGAGGAAGGGGATCTTGGTCTTATTGATGGGGAGATATGTTGTAGGGTAGAATTGAGGTCCCAGGTGGAGCATCTTCTTTCTTTGGAAGAAATTTCTTGGAGACAAAAATCTAGGATGTTATGCATCAAGAAAGGGGATAATAACACCAAGTTCTTCCACAAGATGGCTAACTCCCATAGAAGGTATAATCATCTAAGAATCTTGGAGATGGGTGGGGTGGTTTTTGAGGAGGAATCCAAGGTAACTGCTCAGGTAGTACAGTTTTATAGAAATTTGTATAAGGAGTCTGAGGGGTGGAGGCCTTTTGTAGAGGGTTTGGAATTTGATTGTATTGGGGATATGGAGAGGGTTTGGCTTGAAAGGAAGTTTGAGAAAGAGGAGATTTTTCAAGTTGTAAGAGACTTGGAAGGAGACAAAGCTCCAAGTCTGGATGGGTTTACTATGGCTTTTTATCATCATTGTTGGAGAATAGTAAAGAAAGACGTCTTAGTGATCTTTGAAGAGTTTTTTTAACTTTGTAAGTTTGAAAAATCTCTTAATACTACTTATATTTCTTTAATTCCAAAAAAGAATTATGCCTCTAATATTAGAGATTTCCGACCTATTAGCTTGGTGGGGAGTGTATAAAATCTTGGCTAAGGTTTTGGCAAATCGTTTGAGAATGGTTTTAGATCAGTTGATCTCTGAGACTCAGAATAGCTTTGTGAGTGGGAGACAAATACTTGATTTGGTTCTTATTGCGAAGGAATGTGTTGATAGCCAAGTGAAGAGTAAGGTTCTTGGGGTCGTATGTAAACTTGATGTTGAGAAAGCCTACGATCATGTGAATTGGGAGGCTCTTCTGGATTTGTTGAATAGAATGGGCTTTGGGGTGAAGTGGTGTAAGTGGATTCGCACTTGTATATCCACAATTCAGTTCTCTATTTTGATTAATAGGTCTCCCGCTGATTTTTTTGGTAGCTCAAAGGGTTTAAGACAAGAGGATCCGCTATCTCCTATGTTGTTTTTGATTATCATGGAGGTTTTCAGTAGGATGTTGAGAAGAGTGGAGGGAGCTGGTTTAATTCGTGGTTTCAAAGCTGAGGGTAGGAGGGGTGGTGGGGAATGTGTTTCACATCTATTGTTTGCAGATGATACTATTCTATTTTGTGATGCAGATGTGGAGCAAATTTTTCATATTCGGTTGTTGTTACTTAGTTTTCAAGCTGTAACAGGTTTGAAAGTCAATGTGCAGAAAAGTGAAATGGTTCCAATAGAGGAGGTAGATGATGTGCATGCCTTGGCTGAAATTTTGGGCTGCAGTGTTGAAACTTTGCCTATGTCTTATCTTGGCATGCCGTTGGGGGCTTCACATAACTCTTCTTCAATTTGGAATCCTATCTTGGAAAAAATTGAGCAGAAGTTGGCCGGGTGGAAGAAGTATTTGTCTAAGGGGGGTAAATTGATGCTACTTAAGAGTACGTTATCTAGTCTTCCTACCTATTTTCTATCGCTATTCACCATTCCTACTTACGTGGTTAATAGCATTGAAAAGTTGCAAAGGGATTTTCTATGGGGTAATAGCAAGACTCATCTAGTGGGATGGAATAAAGTTTGTGCGCCTATAGCCAACGGTGGTTTGGGTATAAGGAAACTTACTTCTTTCAATAAGGCCTTATTGGGGAAATGGCTATGGTGATTTGGGAAAGAAGAGAATCGGTTGTGGAGGAGAGTGGTAGCTTCAAAGTTTGGAGAAGAGTGGGGAGGATGGACTTCTAAGCTAGGTAGGGGAGTTCATGGGTGTGGTTTGTGGAGAGGTATTCGCATGGGCTGAGAGGATTTTAGTAAAAAAATGTTTAGTTTGTTGTTAGGTTGGGGAATAGAGTGAGATTTTGGCAGGATGGGTGGTATGGGGATCAACCTTTCCAATTGGCTTTCTCGAGGCTGTATGGTATAGCTACTGACAAGGAGGCCTCTATAGAAGCTTCTTTGTTAAGGTAGGGGGCGGAGGATAGAAGAATTTGGGATGTTCATTTTATTCAGGAATTTAATGATTGGGAGATGGATGAAGGGCTGCATTTTCTTCGTATCTTGGGAGCCAATACTCCTCAAATGGATGTTGGAGACCGGATGAGATGGAAGTTGAAGCCTAATGGGGATTTTGACATTCAGTCGTATCATAACAAGTTGAAGGATTCTCCCTCAATTGTCTTTCCTTGGAAAGGTATGTGCAGAGTTAAGGTCCCTAGGCATGTTTCTTTCTTCGTTTGGTGTGTAGCTTGGAATAAGATCCTAACGGGTGATAACCTGAGATTGAGGGGCTTGGATTTTGTGGACTGGTGCATTATGTGTCGACACTATGGGGAGACAATAGATCACTTACTTCTTCATTGTGAGATGGCTCATCGATTGTGAAGCTTTGTTTTTATAACTTTTGGATTGTCGTGGGACATACCTAGATTGATTCCAGATTTGCTTTTTCGCTGGTGGAATTCGTTGGGGAAGCATTCATCTCAAATCTGAAATTTAGTTCCATTGTGCATACTATGGTGTATTTAGAAGTAACGGAATCGGCGGACTTTTAAGGATTTGGATAGTTCCGGTGATCAGATGCTTGCTTCTTTCAGTGGAACTCTTTTTGATTGGTCTCGGGCTTGAAGACTCACTACTAGTGATTCTCTCTCTTCTTTTCTTAGCTCTCTTTCTCTTTTGTAATTAATCTGTTTCTTGGTTTTCTTTTATGTATTTTCTCTGTTTTTTTCTTCTTGTAATTTTTGGGTTTGCCCTGTGCCTTTCATGCACAGAATAGCCTTTTGTATATATATCATTCTTACTTATCAAAAAAAAAAAAAAAAAAAAAATTGTCTTGTTTCTAAAATTAAAAATCATTAATATACTGAGTTTCCTATTATGTCCCTTCCAAACACAAGCACTTTAGACAATAAATTTTTTTGAGAACTTTCTTTAAGGATAATTTTGGAAACTTCTATCTTTTTAATTAGGAGACAAAACAATAAATGATGTTCTTTTACAAAGTTGGGTTTTCTAAACAGGAACAACAATTTGAAATGGAGGGAGTAATTTCTTTATTGTTTTTTATAAATGAGCCATCAATGATCTGGAACTTACACGATGGTTTTGCATGACAAGACAATCTGTACTCATTTTTTTAAGCAAAGTTGGAGGAAATCTGCAAAAGAAAATGGATATCAAGTTGGAATAATTAGTGCAAAGAATCACATACAAAATAAGTATAGTAATTCACCTCCTAACATTACAATATAAAGCTCAGACAAGTCAGAAAATCCCAAAAAGAAAAAGTTCAGCACCTATTTTTCCCAAGGCCAACTTCTAAAAACTAACCTCAACTCCACATTTAGAAGTTAAACTCTTTCACCTGTATCTTTCAGTCCGCCATGCAAACCATATGCTTTAAGGATCCACTTAAATTGAAGAGATATTGTATTGTGTAATTGGAACACATACAAGCTAAACCATACATGAGACATTAAAGATTACCATACTTAATGGATAAAGCACGTTCACAATTCAGAAGTTTTATACTTTTTTCTTTTTTGTAACTAAACATTATTATAAACTGGTGAAGCCATGCCAAGAGTCTTGTAGAAGTGGCACTGCCTGGTTCTTCACACGGAGAGAACCAAGGTTCAAATGCCTCCTCTCCCACTTGTTTTAAACAAGAAACTAGTGAAGCCAAATCTAAGCTAGGTATGCAAGGTGAAAAGTAAAAACAATGCAAGAGAATGCATCAAGGCCCTATCCAACCAAGATTCCACATTTACTGAAAGACATGCAATGTCTTCTTAAGGGGAGACAACTGACAAACCATTTCTGTGACCAACCTGCCCCTCCATAAATTATGCCTAAGAACCCAACTCTTAATAATGATGATGTGATGCAGCACATACCAAATCACTGATCTGTTTTATTCACTGCAAAAGAAGTGGACTTCAAGTCACGAAAAGAAAGGAGAGTCACAGAATCAAGTCCTAGCTTATCTCCTTCAAAAGGTATTTGTGCAGATGGAAAAACTTTAGGGTAATATCTCATTAAGGCTTCAAGCTTATTTATTATATATTCCCCTGATGATGTCATCATAGTTCAATCACCTAGGAACTTAAATATTATATACATTTTTTTTGAGATACAAATGTTGAACATCTCTTATTTATGCTTTGCTTGGAAGCAGTGTTAAGCTTGAAAATGAACTTGGGAGAAAGTGAGGCTGTTCCCTTTGCAGAAGTCAATGATATCAACGGCTTGGCAAATGGGTGCTGTAAAGTGCGCTGTTTGCCTATGAATTATCTCAGTATGCAATTGGATTCATCATTTAAGGCAAGAGGCCCAACGTTTCTATAGAGAGTTAAACCTGTGTTTACCATGCATAGGAACAATTTGAAAGAAAAAAAAAATAACAATAGTTTCGGTTCATTTAAAGCTTTGCTGGCAGCAAATATGTAGATGTCTTTTAGGAGTGTTGTATCAGATACAGTTAAAAGACATAGCTCACTTTCCTTAAAATGAGTCACAGGTGAGAAAGGCCTATGAAAGATTTGGTCTAGCTTTTTTTTTTTTTTTTTGATAAGTAATAAAGATATATATTCAAGAAATTACCTATATATTTGGCCTGAGTAGTTTTTAATTTTATTCTTCTACTACTTACAGAATTTTTTTTTCAGCATCTCCATCTTCTAGCAACAACTTCGAATGTATATAATTGATTTGATAGTCAGGCTAACAACATCTTTGCGAAATTTCTTAATTTTTTGTGAATTCTTTGCAAATCTTTTACTTCTCAATTCTTTATATTACCCTTTTTCTTCTAACAGTTTCAAGAAAATGCTAACATTAATATGCTTATAGTCATAATACATATGGAAAATGCTATAACCCTTACTGAGTTTTAACATATCTATATCAGTTGGCAGATAATATAAAAATTATATACCTTTGAAACACAGTTCCTTCAATATGTGTGTTGTCCATAAATTGAAGAGTAGATGCCTGATCTGTTGCATTAAATGCTTCAAGAATATTATGGTCCTATTATCAAGAAAAGAAATATCATAAAATAAAAACATATCCTTTGAAAAGAATTGTTGAAACTTCAAAAATTTACAAATCAAATCAACAAAAGATGGAACAAAAATTATTCCATTTTTCATCATGAATGCAAATCAAAGTCTACCCATCCATTAAAGGATGATAACTAGTAGTCTTGAATGCCAAAAGGACCACAGCCACCGATTTTGTAAACCAACATAAGCCACAAAGTAGTAAATAACAAATGGGTAAAACTTAGGTTCGATTCCCTAAGGTGCAGTACATTAGGTTTGCCAATTAAATTATCTAATTGTCCTTAGAATAGATAACATTGTTCACGTTTTATTGGTCAATGCATCATGTATTTGAATTTAATTGGAGAACTTAATGTACCAGACCTAAGGAACTCATAAAAAATTACTAGTAAACAGTCTACCCATGTGAGGTTAACCACTTGATAATACATATAGGTATTCCTTAAGAACAACACATCACATAATTCTACTCTTGTCAAAAATTTAATAACTTGAATCGCCAACAATGATAAACGAAATTGACTAAATTGACTATTCTGACATTGAACATCACTAAGGGTAAAAAAGAAAAAATAAAAGGATATGCTACTTTAACGAATACAGACAAAAAATAATTTGCAAAATTTATACAAATCATGAGAAAGGATACTCTACCTTGCTGATGATCATTGTTAATATCTCAAAACCTAGGCATGTGGCATATAATGGGAAATGGTCACCAGCATCATTCCTCTCTAACGCTTTCTGCATAAACAGATAAAAGTAGGTCATTGACTCATTGTAAGAGAAATCCATAAATAACACTTAGAAATAACACATCCTTTTATTTTCTTAATAACTTTAAAATGTAAAAAGTTCATAGGTAAAAAGAGAATCTTAGCATGCACTTTATTTCATTGGTATTTGATGAATTAGTCTTCAAGGAAATCAGATGTATATTTTGTATTTTCAAATTAAGAATTAATGAACCAACCATGATTACCATTTCAGAAACGGAAAAAGGAAGAACTAGCAAAATTGAACCTTGGTGGGAAAAGTCCAATTCTCTTAGAGGCTAGAGGAATGGAAAGGGGGAAAAGTCCGTTCAAATTTGAAAATATGTGGTTGAGGTCGGAGGGATTTGTGGATAGAGTTCATACCTGGTGGAATCAGCACTCCTTTGTAGGTACACCTAGTTTCGTGCTTGCAAAAAAACTAAAGGCTCTGAAAGAGGACTTTGTTAGAGAGTACTCTTTCAAGCCTTCCTACTTATTTTTTATCTCTGGTCACTATTCCTCAAGCTGTAGCAGCTAGATTGGAGAAGATATAGAGGAATTTCCTTTGGGGGACTTCTGATGAGGTCTTTAAATATTCTTTAGTACTTTTTTTTGATAAGTAATAAGAATTCATTGAAATTAAAAAAAGAGACACCCAAGCACATAGGGAGTATACATAGGAGAACAAGTCAAGAACGAAAATTACAAAAGTCAAGTAAATCTAAAATAGAAAAAGGATGGTTTCTCCACACAGAGAACCAGTCAAGTAAGGTTCAGAAAAAAAGAAGCTTGATGTCGGGCATAGCACGCTCAGAGTCTTCAAAGCATCTATTATTCCTCTCCTTCCAAATACACCACATCAAGCAAGGAGGAACAACCTTCCAAATAACTCCATTGCGGAGGCGACCAAAGTGACCTTGCCAGCAAGCAAAGAGCCCAACAACAGACAAAGGCATGACCCAACTAACTCCAAATAAACCAAAAACCATATCCCATAACTCCGATGCAACCGGGCAATGAAGGAAAAGATGGTTAACACTTTCACTATTACACTTGCACATATAACACCAATCCAAAATGCAGACCTTTCTTTTCCTTAGATTGTCAATAGTCAAACATTTCTCTAAGGCTGCGGTCCAGACAAAAAAAGCTACTCTAGAGGGAATCTTCTGCTTCCAAATGCTTTTCCAAGGGAAAGTTTGCTCACTATGCCCAATAAGGAGATGGTAGTAAGCACTAACCGTGAACCCCTTCCTCTTACAAGACAGCCAATATATCTTATCCTTCTCGATTCTCCTTACAGGAGTGCTATAAATTGAATGGATGAAGCTCCTAAAGGCTTCCAATTCACGATTGTGCACCTCCCTACAAAACTGAATCTCCCAATGGAGGACTCCATTGGAGAACCTCATTAGATCTGCCACACTTGCCTCTTTGCTACAGCTAATCCTATATAATTCAGGATAGCGGGCAGCGAGAGAAGAAGACCCACACCAACAATCTAGCCAAAACAGCACTTTTGAACCATCTCCAATATCATACATAATGAACCGAGATAAGGAGTGCCACCCCCTTCTAATATTTTTCCACAAGCTGACACCATAAGGACCAGATGAAGAGCTAGAACACCAACCACCCCAATCACAACCATACTTAACCTCTATCACTTGACGCCAAAGAGCATCCCTATCTTGCCCAAATATCCAGAGCCATTTCCCTAAAAGAGCAATATTGAAAGTTCTCAGGTTCCTAATCCCTAAACCACCTGAAGAACGCGGGGAACACACCGAAGACCAATCAACCAGATGAAATTTGGGCTCATCTCCAAGGCCACCCCATAGAAAGTCCCGCTGAAGTCTAGCAATACGATTGGCCACATAGGCAGGAATAGGGAATAAAGAGAGAAAATAAGTAGGAAGGTTAGAGAGAGTGCTTTTAATTAAAGTGACTCTACCTCCTTTGGATAAGTATAATTTTTTCCAGCCTGCTAATTTTCTTTCCATCTTCTCAAGAATTGGATTCCAAATAGACTTATCTTTAAATTTTGCCCCAAAAGGAAGACCCAAATATTTCATTGGGAGAGACCCTTGATTGCAGCCTAAGACAGCCACCAAAATCTCCATGTTTAGAACATCCCCCACAGCCACCAGCTCAGACTTACCCAAATTGATTTTCAGCCTAGACAGCCTCAAACCAAATGAGCACCATACGGAGAATCAGCATTTGATCAATATTAGCATCACAAAAAACTAAAGTATCATCAGCGAATAGGAGATGAAAAACCATCAAAGATCTACCAGCAGAAGCACCTGCATTAAAACCTGACAGGCGACCTTCAAGGACAGCCTTATCCAACATTCTACTGAATGCCTCCATAACCAGAATAAATAAAAAGGGGGACAAAGGATCACCTTGCCACAATCCCCTATTACTTCCAAAGAACCCATGGGGAGTACCATTAATAAGGATAGAAAAACAGACGGTAGATAAACAAAAAGAGATCCAGCGCCGCCACTTATCAAGGAAACCACACCGCTCAAGCAAGAGAGTAAGAAAACCCCAGTTCACATGATCAAAGGCTTTCTCAATGTTCAGTTTGCATAATAGTCCAGGCTTACCAGACTTCAATCTACTATCAAGACATTCATTAGCAATGAGAACAGAATCAAGAATTTGCCTATTGAGAATAAAGGCATTCTGAGGAGCAGAGATGATCTCGCCTAAAACCAAGCGAAGACGAGAAGCCAAAACTTTAGCAAGAATTTTATAAACCCCCCCAACAAGGCTAATGGGCCGAAAGTCTTTTATTTCCACAGCTGCAGCTTTTTTTGGAATGAGAGCAATGAAGGTTGCATTTAAGCTTTTTTCAAACTGGCTAGTGACATGGAAGTGGTGGAACACAGCCGTGATGTCAGATTTGAGGATCCCCCAGCAAGCTTGAAAGAAGGCCATCGAGAAACCATCGGGACCAGGAGATTTATCCCCATTAAACTCCATGATGACATCTAGAACCTCAGATTCCTCGAAAGGTTTCTCTAACCAAGCCGCATTGTCCCCAGAAATACATGGGAAATCCAAAACATCCAGGAAAGGGTGCTGCACTTGCTGCTCAGAGAAAAGGTTCATAAAGAATTGTTCAACATGGTCAACAATCCTATCCTGGTTGGTGGACATAGCCCCATCAATCATAAGGGAATCAATACAATTATTTCTTCTATTAGAATTAGCCATCCAGTGAAAAAATCTCGTATTAGAGTCGCCCTCCTTTAAAAACAAAACTTTGGACTTTTGCCTCCAACTAATCTCCTCAAGCAAGGCAGCCTTCTCAAGATCGGCTCGAAAAGTAGTTTGATCCATTTTTTCCTCTTTGGATAAGGGTTAAGAGTCCTCTTTTACATCTAAAACATTCAGCTTACTCCATAGCTGCTGCTTCTTTACTGAGATATTGCCGAAATCTGACTCATTCCACTTCTTAAGGTCGGATTTTAGAGCTGCCAGCTTCTTGGCAAGGATGTAACTGGGAGACCCTTGGAAAAGGTAATTCTCCCACCATGATTTCACCTTATCTAAGAACCCATCCGCCTTCAACCACATATTTTCAAAACGAAAAGGAATACGACCTCTTTGATGACTCCCACTCTCCAAAAGAATAGGCAAGTGATCGGATAAGACTCTAGGAAGCCTTTTTTAAGAGAAGTGAGTGAAGTGATCTACTAGAGCTGGAGAAAAGAGGAACCGATCAATTCTAGAGGCAGAGGAAGAGTTAGACCAAGTGAAAAGACCTCCCTCTAAAGGATAATCCATAAGCCCATGCAGAGAAATAAAATCCGAGAAATCATACATGCAGCGAGAGAATCTTCCCTCCCCTAATCTCTCGGAAGGAAAGCGGATGACATTAAAATCACCTCCCAAACACCAAGGCAAATTCCACCAACTGATCAAGCCAGCCAGCTCTTCCCACATAAATTGACGCTTCCTGATCAAATTAGGACCATAGATACCTATGAAGGCCCACTCAAAATGATCACAAACATTTTTGAACCTACACGAAATCGAAAAATTCCCCACTGCTTCCTCTAACTTTTCCACCACCCTTCTATCCCACATGAGAAAAATACCACCAGAAGCACCCTCAGAGCCCAAATATAACCAATCTAAGAATGGGCAACTCCATATGCTTCTAACTATACCTCTAGTAACCCATTCCAGTTTTGTCTCTTGAAAACAAACAATATCAGCCCTCCAAGAACGTAAAAAATTGCGAATCTTGAGCCGTTTTTCCTTGTCATTCAAACCTCTAACATTCCAAGATATAATTTTCAAATTCATTGGGAAGCAAAAAGAGCCCTATCCTTACCATAACTAGAGCGTCTTGAAGACGCGGAACCATAATTAACAGAGCTGAATAAGCCCCTTAATTCCCTTATTCCTTTCCTCCCTGAGCTCTTCTCGGATTTGTCAATTTTATCCTTAAAAGTCCTCTGTTGTATCTCATTTTCAACTGCCAACAGGAAAACAGTTGCTGGCTCTTCTAAACCTTTAAGGGAAGTCCCAAGAAAATCATCAAATCCACTTAATTTATCCTTAAACCATTCCGAGTATCTGCCCTTACCCAGAAAAGTGTCATCTGCCAGAGTTGCTGGCTGGTCGGAAATATCCGTGGCATCTGAAGGTAAAGAGAAAGCCAGAGGATCAACAATGAGGGGAGGCGAGGAATCAGAGTCTTGAGAAGCTTCCTCGGAGCAAAAATCTGAAGACCAATCCTCCACAAAAACATCAATCCCTTTATCCGACTCAGAATTAAGCTCCTTAGATTCCGTAGCCCTCCCCGGAACTATCGCTAATCGGTTAGAGTCGTCCACTTCAACAATGTCATCTCCCGGCGGCAAGGAGATTTGAATCGGGATAGCCACCCTCTTCCCATCTCGTAATTCGAGAACCCACTGCTCAGAGTTCCCCCATTTTTTGATGACATCATCTGTGTGCTGATGAATGATCTGTTGGATGTTACGTTGCAAATCCACATCATCATCGAAGCACAGGGATTCTTCCAAGGAAGCCCCGGAGGACAAAGACTCGCTGTCGGAGGCCTCGGAGTGGTCGAGGACTGAGGGAAGCTTCTCGGAGCATGTCGGAATCAAGTGGGTCAACGAAGGTACAGAATCGGAGCTCTCACTACCCAGAACTGAAGAAGCTGAAGAGGAAGGGAGAGAAGGAGAGGCTTGCGATGAGTGAGGATGGATTAGAAAAAGAGATAAAGGGGGCCGGTGTGTTTTGGGTTTCCATTTGAAAATGGGTTTACTGGGCTTTGGGTTAGAGGCTGGGAGAGCATTGGGGTTAGAATTAGGTGGCATTGGGTTCGCAGCTGGAAGATCTTTGGGCTTAGACTTAGGCCCTCCGAAAGTTTGCTTTGGGTTTGAGGTGGGTTTAGGCTTAGCATTTAAGATGGGTTTAGGTTTAGAGTTTGAGATGGGTTGAGAGGATGAGTGTTGGCCCACTATAGTATGTTTGGGCTTAGAGTTAGAGAAGGGCTTAGAAGTTGTAAGTTGGCTGACTGGAGGGTGTTTGGGCTTAAGGGAATCAGAGGATTTTGGGTTAGGGGGTTGGACAAGAGAGGAATCCACCTCAGTGACATTGGACCAGCTGATTTCCCACGTACCAAGAGGTCCACGCACTAGTCTAAGGTAGAGGTCTACTTGTATCTCACCTTCAGTCCCATCAGAGGAGACATTAGGGAGCTGCAGTCCGATCAGAGCTTTCTCCTTCCCAAGGCAACTCTTGCGAGAATCCTGGGTCTGAGACTCCAGATTTGCTGAGTTAGGATTACAAGAATTCAAAATTAAAGGGTGAGGATTAGCTTTATCACAAGAATCCTGGGACAAAGGGAGCTCCTCCGCTGCCAACCTGTGAGCTTTGGGCTCACTTCGGCGGCCTTGCACCACCGCCTCTGCAAAGGATTTATTGGCTCGAAATTTAGACCCAAGTAGGAGTTTAGGGGGCATTTTTAAGGCATGATTCCCCGGAGCTAAAACCTTCTTCAAATGCCAAACAAAACCTCTCCAACCATTGCCCGTTCTTCCTTCCGGGATAACCAAGAAGCCTTTCCATCGACCATGTAGAAGTTCAGAAATCATCAGAAAATAACCGTGCTCATTGGACCCTGATTGAAAAATAAACACCGTCTCGCCATCTCTAACAGAACGAGCAAAATGTTCACGTGGCTCAGAGAAAATAAAATTCTCCATGATAGACAACAGTCTCTTAGCACACTCTTTGCCCATGAACATTGATCGGAGAGAGTCTCTGCCTCTCTCAAAGATGCGCAATAAGAAAGAACCCCCTTCTTCAACAGAAAATTCGAAAGATTTTGACTCAACGAAGAAAAAGAGAGAGCCACCCATGATAACGAAAATCTTAACTCAAGAAGTGGATTTCCATACCTACCTATATATTATACTCTCTTTACATCCTTCAATTAAAACACAGGACACGAGAAATCTTGTATGAGCCAGGCGTATAAGATACTTTTCTGGACTTTCAATAACCACATTAAAACTTAAAGTAAGGGTGGCAGACTTATTTTGTTAAAGAGTACTCTTTCGAGCCTTCCTACTTTTTCTTTTTTTTCTTTTTTTGATAAGTAATGAGAATTATATTAAACTTGAAGAAAATGCGAAAACAACAAGTACAAGGTGTTCACGATGGTGAACACAAAAAAACAGCAAACATAGACAACAGAAGAAACTAATCTTAAGGGGCACATCTAAAGGAGGTAAGAAACTCCCGAATAGAAGAACAGTTTGAGGAACCCCAACACCTAGCCCATTCAAAAAGAGTACTTTGGCTGAAGGCTTGTAACTGAACAAGAGATTTTTCTAAATCCTCAAAAGAGCGCCTATTTCTTTCCATCCAAATAACCCACATCAGGCAGCCAGGAACCATATTCCATATATCCAAAGAAAATTTCCCAAACCAATTAACCAACACAACACCAAGCTCTCCATTGAACCTGGCTCTCCACTTAAATAAGCCTTCCTACTTATTTTTTATCTCTGTTCACTATTCCTCAAGCTGTAGCAACCAGATTGTAGAAGATACAGAAGAATTTCCTTTGGGGGTCTTCTGATGGGGTCTTTAAATATTCTTTAGTCGCGTGGGAGAAAGTTTGTTTACCAATGGAGGAAGGTGGTTTGGGGATAAGGAGGGTGGGGTTGTTTAATCAAGCCTTGCTTGGTAAGTGGTTATGGTGCTTTGGGAAAGAAGTTCACAGGTTATGGCGTCAAGTTATCGCAACCAAATATGGAGTTGATAGTGGGGGTTGGTGTACTAGGGATGTTCGAGGGACCCATGGCTGTGGACTACGAAAGAATATTAGAGCAGGAGTCAAGAGTTTCTTTAGACAAGTGGAGTATGTTGTGGGGGAAGGCCATCGTATTCATTTTTGGTATGACCCTTGGAGTAGGCCTATCCCTCTGAAGGATCTCTATCTAGATCTGTTTGCTTTTGCTGTTTCCAAAGAAGCTTGGATTTCTAATTTGGTTGTTTCTAATTTAGAAGGGGGTAATAGAAGCTGAAATTTACAATTCCGTCGAGCTTTTCATGAAAGGGAGGTAGAGAGATCATGCTCTCTGCTTAAGCATCTTTATTCTAATATGCCAAGGGGTGAGGGAGATGATACGTTGACTTGGAAGTTGAATCATACAGGGGTCTTTGATGTTCACTCTTACTATAACTTGCTAACTAACCCAGCTGGCTCTGCTTCTATCCCTTTTCCCTGGAAGTGCATTTGGAGTACAAATGTACCTAAAAGGGTGTCTTTCTTTTTATGGACAGCAGCTAGGGGTAGTACTCTTACCATTGATAATCTAGTTCTTAGGCATTTACCATTGGTTAATTGGTGTTGCATGTGCCGGTGTAATGAGGAAACTGTGGATCATCTTCTACTCCATTGTAAGTTTGCTTATGCCTTGTGGAGTGAAGTTTTTTTGATATTTGGAATCCAGTGGGTGATGCCGAAGACAGTAGCCTCCCTTCTTTTTGGCTGGTGGAATTGGCCGGGGAAGCATTCCTCTAATTTTTGGAATAAAGTTCCAGCTTGTTCGATGTGGTTAATTTGGCAGGAGCGTAATAATTGTACTTTTGAAGATATTGTGAGATCAATAGATCTTTTGAAGCCTACAATAGCTGGGACCTTATTTTAGTGGGGTAAAATTTGGGGTTTTACACAATGTATTTCCATTTCTGAATTTCTTCTTTCTATTTGTATCTCTTCCTAAGATACTTGTATTCGTTTTAAATTCTGAGTGTTCACCATCGTGAACATGATGTCCTTTTTATGAAATAAATCTTTGATTACCTAAAAAATAAAAAAATAAAAAAAACATCAAGTGATTTGGAGCATGATCCCTCACAACCTCATGTGGAATATTTGGCAAGAGATGAATACCCATACTTTTGAAGGAAATGAGAGATCAACCAATGACTTGAAGTTGTCTTTCCTCCTGATGTTGTTAGAGTGGACAAATGCTTTGGGTGTCTTTACTTTTGTTTCTTTGGCTGATTTGCTTGATAGTTGTACTTTCCATGCTCCATAGTTTTTGATGTCTTGCTCGTTCCTTAGCATAGTGCATGTGTTCTTTGGTTTCTTGCATTGTTCTCTTTATTTTCAATGAAGTTTTTGTTAATGTGGTTAGCTTGGCAAGAGCGTAATAACCGTATCTTTGAAGAGAATGAGATATCTTTAGATATTTTAAAACATCCTCTTTTTGGTACTTTATTTCAATGGGCTCGTATTTGGGGTCTTTCACAATGTATTTCAATTTCTGCTTTCTACAATATGTTAGCTTTAGCTCTTGTGCTTTTTGTATTTTCTTTTTATTGCTTATCAAAAAAAAGTAACTAGGTACTTTCATGATAGAAAGCTTGATATAGGAAACTGTACTAAATATCACTTTGCTTATCTCAATAATAATTTTGATCAATACATTGCAACCGCAAACCTCAACCACTTTCTAGTTATGTGAATTACACACCAAAATAGCACACTTCTAATTTGAGGCAGGGACCAAAAGGAAAACTACAAGTATATCAACTTTGAAAGGTGGGAACCATAGTGAATGCACTCAACCCACTGTACTTGGAAAATACAAGTTCTCTCCAACAAGCATTGCAAATGTCATGCAGAAACTTTTTTTTTTTTTTCTTTTTTTGGGGGGGAGAGGGGGGGGGGGGGGGTGTCAGTATAAATCCAATTCTTTTCAGCCTGTCAAAAGCTGTCAACCCCATGCTGGTTCAGACTATCACATAGTTCAAGCCACTCCTTGTATAAATATTGCAAATATGTAATTATTACCTTAAAAATCCTCTCAACAACTTTGTAGTACAGACCAGTTTTAGCCCACCCTCCTGTGAAGAGCACTCCATTGACCAAGTTGAGCTTCTGTAATGCAGCTGTATGTCATTAGCATGATGCTATAATTTTCTGTAGGTAATGTTACAAACAGAGCCATGGGTCTTGACCCACGAACCTTGCCCTCCACCTTACTCTTACAAGAGAAAAGGTGTCGTTTGAGCTGGAGCTCATTGCAAGCAGAGATGATATAAGTGCTAAAATATGTAATTTATCAACATATCAAGTTTCTCCAAATAACTAGAAAACAGTAATACTGCAATATCAAATTATCAAGCAAATTCAAAGGAACCAAGCCAACAGCCAATATGCACACCAAGAACTTAAATTATTGGATTTTGGCTGGGATATACTGAAATAATTGGACCTCTTGATAGTAATGCATAATCTATAGGTTGGTCCAGTTAAAATCCCCCAGATCCCCAGGTTTTTGGGACTCTCTCTCTCTCTCTCTCTCTCTCTCTCTCTCTCTCTCTCTCTCTATATATATATATATATATATATATTGATGGTGGAATCATAACATGGTTAAAGAAAGGATATTCACTTTGGAAGCCTAAATCTAAGGCAAAGCCCAAGAATAATGCTCTATTTGTTTTGATGTAAAATATTTTCAAGAAAATATTTTCACATTTTACCATGTTTGTTTTATAGTAAAATAATTCATCAAATGTAAAATATTTTCAGTCAAAGGAAAAACTAAAGGCAAAAACTATAAAATATTTTACACTTAAAAAATCAGTAAAACGTTTTACAATTTCTTCTCCTCTCTCACTCCCGACACTTTTTCAGCTTCTCCCCCTATCTTAACTTTCTCAGTTCTTCTCCCTCTCTCCATCTCTCAGCTCTCTCACTCACAAGGCCACAACCCTCTCATCTCCACCCATCTTGCACAACCCATCTCACACCGTTGCCCACCCACTAACCGACCCCAACCACCATCATCGGCACTACAAAACCTCATCATGTCTCTTCTGCACAAATCTATCTTTCTCTTCTCTCTCTGCTGGGGTTAGATTTTCAGATTATGTTCTATGGTTCTTGGGTTTTCGATCTGAGTTCATAAAGGTTTTTCTTGATTGATGGTGGTTGCCTTTTGGCTGGTTTTTTCAATCTCTTTTTTTTTTTTTTTTTTTTTTTGGTTTCCGATCTGGATTTTTGGTTGACGGTGGTTGTCATTTGAATGGTCAATGGTGGTTGGTTTTTTGAATGGTTGGTGGTGTTTTGGTGGCTGTTTTTTTTTCCAATGTGGAGTTTTGGGGGGTGGTTGGTGGTGGTGGTGGTCTGTGCACCAGTTTTTTTTTTTTTTTTTTTTTGGCTGAAGGTTTGTGCACCAGTTGAGTTTTGAGAAACATGAAAAAAAAAATATTCATTTTACGGTGAAACATACAATTTTTCACTGTATTTTCATGTTGACAATCAAACACGGTAAAATATTTTACTGAAAATATTTTATATCTGCAAATATTTTACTTCAAAACAAACTGAGTGTTAGTGTCCATGGTAGTTAATTAAGTTTTTATTTTTTATTTGGTTAGTCTTGAGTCAAGGGTATTTTAGTAATTTTACAATTGTTGGGTATGGGCCATAGTTATAGGCCATGGGATTTATTAACGAGTCTTATTTAATTATAGGTCTTTATGTATGGGCTTTGGTTTAATTTATTAGGTTTAAATAGTAGTCCTAATACTAGTAAGAGTCCTAATACTACTAGTACAAATTATATATATTGTGCTCAATGTATTCAAGAGGTAGAATAAGTTGATTAATAAAATTGAGTGTTTTGAGCAATGGGCAATGTTCATGGGTACTGTTCACACAGCCCCTAAACAGCTCTAACTTCTCTCTAATTCTTCATTCATTCCTAACCCAAAACCCACCACAACTAAACGTAGACAAATCCCTAATTTGTCCTACGTCATATATATATATATATATTCCCACTTATGTAGATTCTCTTCATTGTCTTTTTAATTCCATTATGTTCTTTTAACTGTTCCTAAGTTCTTTTTCAAAATGAATAAGAAACGCGATTAACATGGCTCAACAATGTATAAACTCACCACTAAATCTATCAATTTCAGGTTTTGATTAATCACCATCCAATTACCTACATGTACACAATGTTCCAGACATGAGAATACATTTTGCATTTTGTTTTTCTTATTTAGGTAGTGTTTGGTAACTCTACTTTTTTCTTTTTTCTTTTTTGATAAGTTGGTTGCGTTTGGTAACTCTACTAGCATTCCATAAAATAAAATAAAAACAATATGTATTCTAACAAAATGATTTCTAAAAATTATATTATGACAGAATGCCTGTTTATAAAAAAACTATATTTGGTTTAATGCTGAAACTTTTACTAAAAAGTAATTATGCTGAATGAAATTGAGTTTAACTATGTTATTGGAGAATGCATTTTTTCCAATTAATTAATTTTACAATTAGAATATTAACCATTTAATGAATTTTTAAAATAATAACCCTATCACCAAAAAAAATCTAGGTAGATACCAGAAGAAAAAAAAAAATCCTTATTTTAATTATATCTTCCTTATCAATTCTCTCTCGTCTTTTTTTTTTCTTTCTCTTTCCTCTTTAAAATTAACCAGCCCAAATGCTCAAGCTAAACCTTTTTCTTTTTTCTTTTTCCCTCTCTTCCACAAGACTCCCCTTTTATCCTCCTTTCTTTTTTCCTCTGTTTTTTTTCTTATCCCTCTACTCATTCATGGTTCACCAGTGCATCAAAATCAAATGGAGAAGCTGACATTAATATTTTTTTGGCAAGTGCATCCAAATCTCATAAGCTGCCCCAGAGTTACATTTCTGCAATGCAGCAATGGAAGAGTTTTCAAGCAGTGGTGATTGAGTGCATCTAGGGGATTGAAGTGATTTGTGTGTAGGTTGTGGTAGCGGGTTCTTTTCTTTGGAGTCAATGAGGGAAGCAGCTCAGTTGGAGGGCTGGAAGTTGGATCTGTTGGCAATTGCTGTCTGAGGGGAGGTTGGAGGAATGTGACCTGGGCCCGATGATTGTATGGTGTTCATGGTGGTGGTCTTTGGGTAGTGAATGGGTGAATGGGTGCGAGGTTAAACTGGCAATCATGTGTGTTAACTGTGATTTTTTAAGTTAATATTTGAAAAAACTATATGTATATATATATTGGCTAAAATAATGTCTCCATCCCTAACTTTACCAAAAATTCAGTTTTCCTCCCAAAACTTTTAAAATGTTTGCTTTTCATCCCTAAACTTTGCATAATGTTCTACTTTATGCCTTGCTATCTATGCCATTAGTTTTATAAACTACGCAACCTAACAGAAAGCTAATGGTACCGTTTGGATTCCGCGTTTCGTCACGTCTACGTTTTCTGCCTTTTTTTTTTTTTTTTTTTTTTTTGCGCGCGTGAACAGTAACCTCACATGGGTTCACTGTTCACGCACTGTTTGGTACTGTTCATGTACTATTTGGTACTGTTCATACACTGTTCACGTATTAAAAAATATTAAAAATGGGTACCACGATACTATTTACACAATTAAAAATTATTTTGCTACAGTGTTTTCAGTTTTCAGTTTTCAGTTTTCAGTTTTCAGCAACAATAAGCTCAATCCAAACGGACCCAATGTGGTATTTGACTTTGACCAACTTGTTTCCTTTTTAAAAAATTGAACATATGGTTTGAAATAGGTACCCATGGAAAAAAAATATATAACCGAGACAAATTACCCAATGTCCCCCTTGGACTTCAACAAAAATCGCTAACACCCAATCATTGAACTTTTCTCCCACCATTTGCTCAAGAACCAAACAGTGCGTATAACATAACTGCTCAAAAATCCCAATACTCAAAGTTGTTTGTTTTTAAAGGGCCTTATAGAGAAGACTATATTGATCAACATAGATTGATTCAGAAATATGCTTGTCTTAAATTTATGTATTTAATAACAACCAATCCAAACAAAATCAAACAAAACATTTGAAAAAAGAAAACATAAAATCTAAATCTTTCTAAAAACGAAGAATATAATTAGTTATATAATGACTCAAAATATGGGTAGTGAATAGTGATATATCATGACGGTTGGCAAGGCCTATTGGGCCAATTACAATGAAAGAGACCTTAAATTCACAAATCATCATTGTCCCCTCTGTACACATAAGCTAAACACAAACATAGCAAAAACGATAACCTTAAAAACAAATGAGAATACTTCAATCTAAAACAAGCAAAAGAGAAAGAGAATCTCACAAATTGTGTGGTTCTCTAAGCCCTAAGTTCCTAACTCATTGATAGCGAAGTTTTGTTGAAATCCAAGGGAGATGTTGTGGGGTAATTTGTCTTAATGATATATATTTTTTTTCCAATGATTTCATGACGTGTTCAACTTTTGTTTTTTTTTTTAAATAGTTTGGTCCAAGTCAAATACCACATTAGCATTCCCGTTAGGCTTAGGCCACATATGATATAAACTAACAACCAGTTAAACATAGACAAAAGGACATAAAGTAGAATGTTTTGCAAAGATCAGGGACAAAAGATGAAACTTTTATAGTTTAGGGACAAAAACCAATTTTTTGGTAAATTTTAGCCACGAACACAACATTTTGGCCAAAAATTATTATTTCATAATATTTGTATAATGAATTATTCCTTTTATAGAAAAAATACATTCTCCAGTTCTATAACCAAACACAACTTCATTCAGAGTAATTACATTTTCGTGAGAATTTTAATATAATAATAAAATAAAATAAAAGTAATTTAGCAACATTCATTAAGTGAAAATTCATTCTATTTTACCAGAAATATCTATCTGCACCATAGGCGTATGAAAAAATATCTAGAATTAAAAAATAAAGAAGGCATCAATCCCAATCCATCCATCCCCCTTGCTGTCAAAACTCAAAACATGTCTCTTCCTCAATTAGCACAAACGCCTCCTAAGGTATTTCATCATCGCAATATACTCTAAAAGCTCATCATCTACCTGACCTGAACCCTTATCTAATAAATAAATAAAAAGCCCAAATAATTCTTCTTCTTTATCAAATTTCAACTAGCATAATAAATAAAACCTTGCAAGAAGAAGTAAGGTTAATTAAATAATAATAATAATAATAGTACCTGGAAAAGAATGTGGGAAGGTTCATTATAGATGAGAGGAATAACACGAGCACCAGCGGATTCAACGAATTTGACATAGGAGGCGGCAATGTAGGAAGCGTTTGTGGCATTGTTTAGACGTCCAGAGGCGCCGTCGCCCGGGTGGCTCAGAATTCCGATGACCGGCCGGTAGTTAAGGTTGGGATCTGGAGTGATACAGGTGGTGGTGGAGTCGGCGAGACCGAGTTGATGATTTTGAGTTGGGAGAAGAATCGTTGACTGAGCTTTGGCGAGACTGAGTTCTTTTGAGTAAGAAATGAGGAGAGGGATCCAGAGGTAGTTCCAGATTTCAGAGTAAGAGGAAGAGGAAACGACGTCGTTCTTCGGCATGTCTGAGCCAGTACTGGAAGACGAAGACGAAGACGAAGATGAAGAGGAAGAGGAGTACTGTGGAACAGCGTTGTTTGTCATTGCTTGTAAATTGTAAATTTGTAATCAAAAGCAGGAAAGAGAAGGATATTGAAAATTATACAGTGAATTGATGAATGATGATATTTGCTATAATAGACCGAAAGAGACAGGAACGGTGGGACTCATTTAATAATTCACCAAGCGCGTGTTCAGGGCTTCTTTCTATTTTTTGGGTAGGCGCGTACTCAAAAATACTTATATTTTTTTTGAGTAAACGTTAATAATTTGCATTCATTATAATAATCGTGAACGCGTGCTCAAATGCTAGTTTTAAATATATTGTAAGAAACAATATTGAACTTTAATATCATATGTGATGGAGACAAAATTTTCCTATCAATTAAAAAAAGCCTAGCTAGAAGAAATGGTGAGAATATCCTTGGAAAGAATTTGATAGAGAAACATGGTTGTTGTCATTAGCAGATCGCTGATCTTTATACTCCTTCATCCAAAGACATTGATCAAATGAAGTTAAGATAAAATTGTAAATAGTCCAGAAAATTAGACATCAAATTTTAACACTAATTTTGATTAGATAATTACAGTTATATAAAATACGGACCAATGGCAAGAAAATCTCCTCAAAACTCAATTGTTGTAGATTCCAATGAGATGTTGTGCACTTATATTCTACAAAATCCGACTTGAAAAAATCAATCTGAGAAGCTTAGTTCATGACAGGAAAAGTTTATCAAATCATGCTTTGTATTCAATAACTTCCAAAACAAATTGATCAATACTGGACCGAAACCATGAAGACTTTTAATTTTTTCTTTAATATGGATGCTTGTTGAATGATAATTATATAAATTTTTTTCAGTTGAATTTGTTACGGATGTATTTTATAATGCAAAAGCCAAAGATTTATGTGTGCATTATTTGCTTGGTAATATTGAGCATCTTATGTGGTACAGGGTGCTATATCATAGACAAATGCAAAACCTTTTTAAATGACAGCAATTTCCCAAGATTTCATCAATCACCACACAACACCATGAACGGCCTAAAAAACAACTTTAACCAAACATAAGTTCAAAGTACACGCATAAAGAACAACTTAAATCAAAGGAAATAAGTATTTACAAAAGTAATAATTTATAATATATAAAAAATAAAAATAAAAAAACATCAAAAGTAATAGAAGTATTAAAAAAGTAAGAACAACCTCAACCAAACATTTAAGGAGAAAAGCTACCAAATATATAATGGTACACAAATTTTTGTTGTTGTTTTTGCAGAGTAATGGAACACGATTCAGTGGCGAGACCTGCACCTTCAAACCTCTCGGTAGGACTCACTAACCAGCGTTTCAAGATTTCTTTAATGGCCTGTTTGAATGGAGGGGGGAAGGAAGGGGAGTGGAGGGGAGTAAAGTAGTGTAGGCTAAAAATAGGCTAATTTTGTACTAAATCTACTCTACTCTATTCTACTCCCCTCCTTCCCCCTCAATCCAAACGGACCATAAGGCATAAGTGTCCATGTTGCTGTGATGGTGGTGGACGCAACAGGCAATCTCTTTGAGTGTTGAGTAAATACCTTTTGAATCTTGTTTTGAGTGGCTGTCACCTGTTACCAAAATGCAAAAATGGTGGTTGCTCTTGGTATATATAAAATTATTATAAAAAAAAAAAAGGACTTGAGGATAGGGATGAGGATTGGATAGTTGTAGGGCCTATTTTTGAGGGTGAGGGAGGAGAATGAACGAACATAAACAATTAACTGGGAGCAGGTTTTTTTTTTTTTTTTCATTAAAAAAAAATTAAAAGTAACGTGAGATTAGAGTAATTAAAAAAAAAATGGATTTTTTTTTTTTAATGTTAAAATGGTTAAGCCTTGATAAAGGTAAAAAATAAAATAAAAAAAATTTGCAAATGTGAGTTTATTGACGGAAGGTACATGGGTAGTTAGAGCATTTCAAATACCTGAATAGAAAATGATCCTATTTTGTAGGCAATGTTTATGCAAGAGTCAAAAGACATAGTTTTACCAAATTATTCTTTAGTTTTGTCTCTACTTAAACATAAGGATGTGTGAGTATTTTGGAACAAAAAAAAATCCGATCCAAACAGGTGTAGCCCCTTAAATAATAGTATACAAAATGGAGACGGTATTGGCCATTGGCCATTTGGGATTGGGAGCACACAAAATGGGAGAAAAAAAAAATACTTTTACCCAAAAAACATAATTTTGTATACCAAAGGAATATACAAACAACAAATAAATAAAAGACTCCTCTATCATTTCAATAAAAAAGAAAGGACTCCAAATGACTTGTGTACCAACCAAAAAGCAGTGACTCAATTCATTTGGTGTGTGTTTGGCTCTAACTTAAAAAGTTAGCTTATTATTACTACTATTAATAGGTCCCACTGAACTTTTTAGTACTATTTATAAGTCTCACTATACTATTTCAGCTAACTTTTACTTTTATCTACAATACTTTCAGCAAAAAGTCTTCAGTTTCAGCAAAATAAGTAAATCTCAAACAGACCCTTGGAGTCCTTCTTGTGTTTTGGCCTTGTGGGGTCTGCTGAGTGCTAAGTGCTTGCTAGAAATTTCAATTTTTAACACATGGTAGACCCCATTCACCATGAGAATTAGCCACACACATTCGGACTCACGCACGAATTCTATTTCTAATACACCTGGATTAGATTATATTTGGCTCTTTTTTTATTTTGCGTTTGTAATTTTTCATTTTTTTTATTTCTTTTAATTGAATTCAAAATTCATATTAATCATTGATCGAAAAAAAGAAAAAAAAATATTCCACAATTTTACCCCAATTCGTAAAGGTGTATAGATCGAGTTTTTGAAAATAAAAGTAATCAACATACCAGACCAATTCAACAACACTTAAATATAAACACAATCACATTGACTTTAAAATTGTCAATGTAAAGAGAAATGTAAACTTTCAAACCTAATCAAGTAATAAAATGATATATAATTATAAATAATTAAAAAAAAACAAAATAAAAAGAAGATAACAACCTATCCAAACATACCACAAACCCTCACAGTCGCATCTTTACTCCTTGTATAGGGTATTAGACTCCAATAACAACACAATCTCACTCACAATCTATTAATAAAAGAGGAAGGGAAAAAGCCTCATAATTGTTAACACGGTAAACTAAATACCAACAACCATTATTGTAAACCCATTGAAATAAATAATTGTGGACACAAGCGCCCATGACGAGTGGGTTCCTTGTGGGAAGTACGCTGTTGAAAATGGAATTGCCACCTAGCAATCAACGTGGCATCAATCATCCCAAAATCCTAACATAAACCTATCATGGCAATTCACATCAAATCTAGAATACATCTATCATGCATATCATATCTTCTCATCCAAGGCAGCAAACAAACAAGATATCACAATGGTAGAAACATGAACATGGCAGCAAGGTATTGATATCAAATATAGCTCAAACAAACATCAAACAAACATATTCATTGTGTTCAACTTCCAAAATGCATGTTCATTGAATGCATGACTTACCTCACTTACCTTACTGCATCACAGCATTTATGCATCAATGCATGATCATATTAATGGATGTGCATAGTATATCAAAACAAGAAATGGAAAGAAACCCTAATCTAGCATGTTAAAGGTAAACAAACAATCAAACAAAGAAACAGGGACTCAAAAACATAAAAGAAGGTCAAAACAAAGGTATATTATATGAAAGAAATAAAGAAACAAAAGTAGAAAAACTCATATTAGGGTTTTTGGGCACAAGTATGTTTGCGCATACATAGGCCTACGTACGCAGGCTAGTTGTATGCGTACGCATGCAAAAAGCAAGCACTCACAAACACACCCTAGAACCCTAACCCAAAAACATAGAAACACAGAAACAAAGCAGAAACAAAAATTAAAGAAACTAACAACCTAACATGCTTTAAAACAGAAAGCTATTAAACCCGAGGCTACCTAAACATGTTACAACATAAACAAAGCAAGAAAACAAAAGGAAAACATAATTAAAACAAGGAAATGTAAAGTAAAGGGTTAGAATTCAATACCTCAAACAAGAAGCTTTTCAAACTTGATTTTGATCGTTCCCCTCAGTCAATTTTTTCACAATCAAATACAAAAGTGATTAGTAATCTTAAGACTCAAAGATCAAGGCCAGAAAAGGGTCCCAATCAGAAAATATTGACTTGAGGATGTTTAGTGAAAAGCTCCCTCTTTGATTCACTATTTCTACTGAATCTTGTGTTTTCCCTTAGGATTTTCTACGTGTCTTTGAAATATACCATGATAGGCTTTATATAGTTGAAAAATAAGAGTTTAGAATGGCTCTCAGACGATGTGGAATTCATTCCAAACCTCAACTTTAATGCAAAAAAACTTGTCTTTCATAGTTTTTGGAACCCTAGCTACGTACGCAAGCCCGTGTATGCATACACATACATCAAACCAGCGTACGCATACGCGCGTATGCGTATGTAGCCTTAGGGTTTCCATGGCATTTAGTTTCCAAAAATTACTTTATTTTATTCATAAAAGAGTTATATTTTTCATAAAAACCTTCCTCAAGTCAATTTATAATCTGATCGGGACCTAAACCAACCTTAGGATTTAGAATTTTACCATCATTGGGGAACGGGGGCCCGAGTCGTAAGGGGTACAAAATGCAATGTCTATAGATGCCCTTCTTTTGATTTGTGAGCTTCACTAATGGAATCAAAAAAATAAGAGACAAAACATTTTGTTTCGACATATGGCTCAAGCCCAACCTACGCACATGACACACAACACGCATACATAGGGCGGGGTACAACTCTGCAGAGTTACATGGGATTTGTACGTCTGAATTTCCACCTTTGTTACTTGGGAAATGAGCAACGACAGGTTCACTATCCTAGAACCTATTTTGCCAATTACAAGCAAAAGACGAGTGACTCACTATCTTAGAGTCACTAAAATAGAAAAACAAACATGGCCAACGGCCGCAACCATTAATCAAACAAACAAGGTGCTTATACGAGCTTAAAACGATACATATTTGTAATATCCATTTGGGGCTCTTGCCTCAAACTTCTCCGGGTGGCTTGCGCCTCTAGATAATACTCGTCTTCTCCGTCTTTATCTCTACATGTTCTGGTGAGGCTCTTGCCTCAGGGAGACTTTGGTCTCTATCTCTACCTCTCCTGTTGTGCCTGCATATTCAATTCCCTAGGGATATGTGTACAAATTTTGGCTTGTATAAGGTCTTTACCTGCATATTCAATTCCCAGAGGATATCAACACAAGTGTTGTATTCTTCCTTTCTACTTGATATGGGGTCTGTGCCTACATATTCAATTCTCAAAGGATATGAGCACAAGTTCTTATTATTTTTGACTCACGAGGAAGTCCTTGGTGTGCGACCTACTTGGGAAAATAACTTTGCCAATGGATGTGTTGATGGTGATTCTAAGCTATGAGGAAGTCTTTGATGGTGTGTAGTTCACTGGGAAAATTTTCTTCTTCTTCTTTATGACTCACTAGGGAACTTGTGCTAACTCCACCCATAAAGCGGTTTCATCAACTCCAAAGGGAATTTTCTTCACAATCCTTGAGGGGGTTGCCTTTGTGCCTTGGACCCGCGGGAAAGTCTTTCCAAGATGTTGTACTTTACTGGGGATTTGGTTGATGATCTTAACTCACGGGGGAGTTTCCTTGGTGATTTCTAATCTGCTGAGGGATGTTCCTTATGCTTTCAATCCATTAGGGATGTTTTGAGCGTCTTTGTGTCTTTTAACCCAACTATGGACACAACGGGGAGTCGCCACCTAGTTTTTAAAATTGTTTAAGAACCATATATATAGCATCCTTTAGAGGAATGACCTTTTTGATCTTACTACCAGAAATATGGGTTGGTACGATTTTAGAAAGGAGTTAGGCACCCTAAATTGTCCAATCCTAAGGTTGGTTTCCTCTCATTGTGTCTTATGTCTTAACCCTATTAAAGGCATACTCAATATTGCATTCTAACTCACACACACACACTATCATACATCTAAGTATACAACATGGCATCAATCATCCCAAAAAGACCTAATCATTCATCTATCATGGCATATCTTAACATACATCTATCATGGTATCTCCTAACATACATCTATCATGGCATCTCTAATACATATATCATCCACCTATCATTCATCTAACACCATGTCATCATATCATATTCAAGGCAGAAGCATGGGCAATAAACAAATCATGGTATCATCAAGAGATCATTGAAAACATTAAGAACACAACATGCTTATTCATCATATCATGTTCATCAATCCTAAACAAGATTACAAACAAAATGCATGCATATGTGAATGCATGACTTACCTTACTTACCTTGATGCATCTCAGCACCTATGACATTAATGCATAAACATGTAAGTGCGTGTTTAAGGCATCGAAACAAAGAAACGAAAGATAAAACCTAATTTTAACATGTGAAGTGCAAAAGAATGATCAAACAATGAAATAGAGATTTAAACATACAAAGGAAGACCAGAACAGAAGCTTATTTATGCAAGGAAATGAGAAACAGGATCGGATAAACTAGGGCTAGGGTTTCTAGGCAAGATCATGCGCATGCATGAACAAACTTGCGTGTGCATAATCTAGCTTGCATGCATAGGCAAGATTATGCGCACGTGGAATCCACCCTAAAAGCCCTATCAACATAGAAAACAAACATGACTTCAAAACAATAAATCTAACATCCTAACATGCTTTAAAACATAACAACTACATAAACCTAAACTACATAAACACATATAAATATAAAACAAGCAAAGAAACAAGATTAAAACATAATTAAAAGTAAGAAATAAAAAGAAAAGCTTAGAACTTAATACCTCAAAACAAAAGCTCTTCAAGCTTGATTTTTTATCGTTCCCCTTGGTCAAATTTATTCACAATCAATAAGAAACATAATTAGTAATCTTAAACTTAAAGATCAAGGCTAGGAAATGCTCAAATCAAAAGAAAATTGACTTAAGGATGTTTTGTGAAAAACTCCTTCTTTGATTCACTATTTCTAGTGAATCTTAGTGTTTTCCCTTAGGATATCTGCGTGTTTTGAAAATGTACTATGTATGGCTATTTATATTGTGAAAATAGGGGTTTAGAACGGCTCCCAAACGATGTGGGATTCATTCTAAACCTTAGCATTAATGCAGAAAACTTGCATTTTTTATGTTTCTAGAATCCTACATGCGCGCGCAAGATCAGGCCTGTGTGCGCATGCCAAGGGCTTCCTTTGCTTTACTTTTTCAAAAATAGATTTATTTGCTCATAAAAGTTATATTTTTCATTTCAACATTTCTCAAATCAATTTAACATCTTATTGGACCCTAAACCAACCTTGGGTCTTAGAATTTCAGCATTATTAAGGAACGGGGGCCCGAGTCATAAGAGGTACAAAATGCGATGTCTACAAATACCCCTCTTTTTATTCGTGAGCTTCACTAAGAGAACCAAAAGAATAAGAGACAAAAAAATTTGTTTTGACGTACGGCTTGGGCCCAACCCATGCACACGACACACATCACGCATACATGGGTAGGGTGCAACTCCAAAGAGTTGCGTGGGATTTGTATGTCAGAATTCTCATCTTTGTTGCTTGAGAAATGAGCAATGACAGGTTCACTATCCCAAAACCCGTTTTGCCAATTGCAAGCAAAAGGCGAGTGACTTACTATCCTAGAGTCACTTAAAAAAAATTAAAAATTAAAAAAAAAAAAAAAAACTAAGGTTCTCTTACGAGCTCAAGCAACCAAACAAGGGTGCTCTTACCAGCTTAAAAGGATATATATATTTGTGGTGTCCATCTGGAGCTCTTGCCTCAAACTTCTCCAGGTGTGACACCAGAGTGTCCCAACCTATTGTCAGTCCAGGCCCAAAAGCTTTCCTTGAAGACCAGAATAATAGCCCATTATTTTAAAACATTTTTTTATTAATCAAGTCAATTTGTCTTTATTTAGTGTCTTCTAGGCCGACAAGTAATTTATTGTATTTTTGAGTTCCTAAGAGTCATATTTGACTTTGGTCAGATTAAGTGAATGTATTTATTATTATTATTTTTCGTTTTCCTATGCTTGGGGGGCTGTTCCAAGCTTTATTTAAGCCTTTGGCTGAATCTAATAAAAAGTAGAATGTATTTTCAGAATTAAAAACCTTGTGTTTTTCAAAAGATGGATTTCTTCTAAATTATCTCTTATCCCTTGGGTGGATTCCTTTAGGTGGCAAGTATCGATTTCTGTATCTCTTGGGTGGTGTTAATCTGCATCCCATAAAGTGGTGAGCCAAAATAGTAGTGTATCCTTAGCTAAATTCCTGGGGGTGGTGCTATTTGTATCCCTTTGGGTTTACTTAGGTGGTGAGCTTATCTATCCTTTAAATTATTGAGTGTTTTTTTCTTATCCCATAAAACCAGAAAATACAAAATATATTCATCCAACCTATTTCCATTTATTATATCAGTTAATTTTGGGTTGCCTCTTACGAATCTAGTATCAACCGGTATCAGAGTTTTGGTTTAATGGCTGGACATCATCGACGTGGAAACAATGGTGAGATACCTGAAAGGGATCATCAAGATTTTGAAATGGATGATTCAAGGAGACAACTTCAACAACTCCAGGGTTTTACGAGAATGAAGGGCGAGGTCCCAGATATCATAATTCAGAATCTGAAGTTGTTAGCAATGATGAAGAGGAGAATCCATTTTACCGTGCCCTTAGTCATTTCTCTGGTGGGAGCACTCCACCCCATCCTTGTCATCTTAGAAACCTACAACGAGGTTATGATATGAAGGTGGACATTCCAGAATTTGAGGAGAAAATGCAACCTGATGATTTCATTAATTGGCTAACTACTATAAAGCGAATCTTTAATTTCAAAGATATTCCAGATAATCGCAAGGTAAAGATTGTTGCAATCAAACTAAGAAAACATGCTTCAATCTAGTGGAAGCATCTCAAGAGGTAGCGACAACAAGAAGGAAGAGATCGTATTGTGACCTGGGGAAAGATGAAAAAAGAGCTTAAGGGAAAATAATTTTCTGATCACTTCAAGCAAGATGCTTTTTTGAGATTTCATAATTTCAAACAGAAGGAGCTTTCTATGGAGGAGTATACAGCAGAGTTTGATCATTTTATGACTCGATGTGATATTGTAGAACTAGGGAGCAAATGATAGCTCGCTATCTTGGAGGTTTATGTGTTGAACTCAGTGATGTGGTCCAACTATAAACCTATTGGACCTACAATGATGTTTGCAAGCTTGCTATGAAAGTGGAAAAGTAACTGAAGGAAAGGCATGGCAATAACTTTCGATCCTATAATCGAGAGGGTATTTCTAACCAAGGGAATGGTTCCACCTGTAAGGCTGTTGCACTACCCAAGACAACTACTATCATGCAACCATTAAAGAATAAATCTGCATCAAGTTCTAATCATCCCAACACCGCTGGTACAAGCCATAGATGTTTCAAATGTCAACGCTTTGGACATATTGCTTTTGATTGTCCAAACCGCAAGATAGTTTCTCTAGTGGAGGGAGATGTGGAGATAGAAGATGAGGATGATTCAGCATTGGTTGTTTATGAACCTGCTGTTTATGATGAGGAGGTGGTCTTTGCTGACCAAGGAGAGATGCTTGTTATTCAAAGAAGTCTCAAGGTAGCCCATGCAGAAGATGAATGACTTCGGAACAATATTTTCCATACCAGATGTACTTCTCATGGAAAAGTTTGTGATGCTATCATTGGCAAAGGAAGTTGTGAGAATGTTGTTGCAGCAACTATAGTGGAAAAGTTGAAGCTAGAAACTAAAAATCATCCTCAGCCATACAAACTCCAGTGGCTTTGCAAAGGCAATGAGGTGAAGGTAAATAAGAGGTGCTTAATTCAGTTTTCTATTGGCAAGAATTATAAAGGTGCAGTAATTTGTGATGTTGTACCTATGGATGCATGTCATTTGTTACTTAGGAGACCGTGGCAGTATGATAGAAAGACTATTCATTATGGTTTCAAAAATACTTATTCTTTTGAACTAAATGGGGTTAAAATAACTTTGGTTCCATTAAGAATGATCCATGTTCCCAAACCTTCACTTGCGGAGTGAAGCAATTTATTGACCAGAACTGAGGTGGAGAGAGCCTTGACAGAATGTGGTGAGGGGTTTACTATTGTAGTTAGAGAAAAGAAGGATCGAGTGAATATTCCTCCTTTGTTGATACCTTTTCTTAAGGAGTTTGGTGATGTCATTCCTGATGAAATTCCTTTTGGTCTTCTACTTATAAGAGATATGCAGCATTGCATCGATCTTTTGCCTGGTTCTATTTTGCCTAATAAACCAATTTATAGAATGAATCCGAAAGAGCATGAAGTGTTGCAGTGGCAGGTTGAAGAGTTGATAGCAAAAGGCCTTGTAAGGGAGAGTAAGAGTCCTTATGCTGTTCCAGCCCTCCTTGTTCCCAAAAAGGATGGCTCATGGAGTATGTGTATTGACAGTAAAGTAGTAAACAAGATCACCATTCGATACCGCTTTCCTATTCTGCAGTTAGATGATATTATTGATTAGCTTCTACGTAGCGGTTATCATCAAATTTGAATGAGGCTAGGTGTTGAATGGAAAACAACTTTCAAAACTAGAGAAGGGCTGTATGAGCGGACGGTGATGCCCTTTGGACTCTCTAATGCTCCTAGTACTTTTATGCGCTTAATGAATCATATCTTTAAGCCATTCATTTGTCACTTTGTTTTTGGGTATTTTGATGACATCTTAGTGTACAGCAAGTCTCAGTAAGAGCATGTGGAGCATCTTTATGAGGTGTTTCAAACTCTTCAAGAGCAGAAGCTTTATGCAAATCTGAAGAAGTGTCATTTCCTAACTGACAGCCTTGTGTTCTTAAGCTATGTTGTTTCAGGTGATGGAATCAAAATGGATCCAAGCAACATTGAGGTTATACTTAGTTGGCCCGAGCCAAAGTCTCTCCATGATGTTAGAAGTTTTCATGGGCTTGATTCCTTTTATCAACATTTTATCAAGAATTTCAGCAGTCTTATTGCCCTTGTTACTGAATGTTTGCGGGGGTACTTTTAGTGGAATGAAGAAGCCCAAAAGAGTTTTGAACTGCTCAAGAAGAAGGTGACAGAAGCTCCGATTCTGGTGCTTCCAAATTTCAACAAATTATTTGAAGTGGATTGTGATGCTTCAGGTATGGGAATTAGTGTTGTGCTAAGCCAAGACGGTAAGCCTATTGCTTTCTTTAGTGAGAAACTGAATGAATGCAAGAAAAAGTATTCTACTTATGATAAAGAATTCTATGCCATTATTCGTGCCTTGGATCATTGGAGTCATTATCTCCTTCCAAATAAGTTTCTCCTTCATTCTGATCATGAAACTTTGAAGTATTTAAATAGTCAGTAGAAACTCAACAATTGAAATGCCAGATGAGTTGAATTTCTTTAATCCTATTCTTTTTCTATCAAACACAAGTTTGGAAAGTTGATCAAATGGTAGATACCTTGAGTAGAAGACATTCCTTGCTACACACTATGGAGGTGCAGGTGTTAGGTTTTGAAGTTCTCAAGGAGCTGTATAATGATGATCCAGACTTTGATAATGTGTGGAAAGATTTTTCCAAGGGTTCTGTTAATCATTTCTTGAAGTAAGAAGGTTTTTTATTCAAAGACAACAGACTGTGCATTCATTAATGTTCTTTACGAAGAGCAATTATCCAAGAAGCTCATGGGGAAGGTCTTGGTGGACATTTTGGAAGAGACAAAATTCTGGCTCTTGTTCAAGAAAATTTCTACTGGCCTAAGTTGACTCATTATGTTATGTCTCTTGTTAGAAGCTGTAGAACTTGCCAAATTGCTAAGAGTCACAGCCAGAACACTAGGTTGTACACACCATTACCAGTTCCTAAGGCTCCATGGGAAGATGTCAACTTAGACTTTGTTTTGGGTTTGCCTCGAACTTAAAGAAACAAGGATTTTGTCCTGGTGGTGGTTGATCGATTTTCAAAGATGGCTCATTTTGTTCCTTGTAACAAAACTGCAGATGCATCTTCTATTGCTGATTTGTATTTCAGAGAAATAGTCAAGCTTCATGGTGTTCCAAAAACTATCACTTTTGATCGTGATTCAAAGTTTATAAGTCATTTTTAGCATACTCTTTAAAGGAAGCTTAGGACTGCACTGCAATTTGGCTCTTCTTACCATCCATAAACAAATGGACAAATTGAAGTTTTGAATCGAAGTTTGGGAAATCTTTTAAAAACTTTTGTGGGGGAAAAACATTAGACTTTGGGATCTTCTTTTGGCGCAAGACGAGTTTGCTTATAATCGATCCACTAACCAAACTACTGGTCATAGTCCTTTTGAAGTAGTTTATGGCCTTAATCCTACTTGACCACTTGAATTGACACCACTTTCTATTACTAAGAATTTCAGTGGTGATGCTGAAGAAAGGGCGAAGGAAATAAAGAAATTGCATGAATGGGTCCAAAATAAGATTGGGAAGCAAAATGAGAAGTACTGCAAGCAAGCAAATAAGCATAAAAAACCAGCAGTTTTCAAGGAAGGTGCTTGGTTTGGATTCATCTTAGGAAGGAAAGATTTCCCTCCAAAAGATCTTCTAAGTTGAAACCTAGAGCTGATGGACCTTTTAAAGTGTTGCAACGGATTGCTAAGAATGCTTACAAGATTGATTTGCCTGGAGATTATAGTGTTTTAGCAACCTTCAATGTTTCCGATCTTTCTCCTTACTATGAAGATCAAGATGACTGACTTGGGGGCAAGTCCTTTTCAAGAAAGGGAGTATGACACCAGAGTGTCCCAAGATCCTGTTGGGGTTTATGCCCTAAAATCCAATTTATTGGCATGTTATAAATAATTAAGTTGTTTAATTATATGAGACTATTTATGAATTAATGAGACATTATCTTAGTCTGTGAGATGCATAGTATGTGATTTATGTGAAAAGTCACAGAATATATAAATTACAAGTTCTTTGTAAACTCAGAATTTTAGTTCGTAGTCGGTGATGAAATTGGACATTTCATCTATGAAGACTATAATATATCAACTAAGATGATTTGTCTTGATCATGGAAGTGGAAACTTCTAGTTGATATATAGATATGTTTTAAGAGTTAAGACATATTGAACTAGACCGTTATGAGATTTATTATTCTCCTAACGACTGTCAAATGAATAATAAATCTCACGACTTCTATTTACATCAACTCTAAATCCTGAGAGAATAATGGACCTGATCATAAGGTGTAGGTTGCTTTGATATAGTAGGAGTGAGATTTATAAGTTACGGTCAAAATCTCAGTATGTTGGGCAGCCGCATTTAATGTTGATGGAACATATATTTTCAAGATGGAATTCATAATCTCTTAACGGAGATATAAAATATTCCCTTGAGATAAGTTTAATGGGTTTGGTTATTCAGAGTGTTGGGCCCAACCACTTTAGTAAGGAGTTACTGAAGTATATATTTATGAAATTGGATTTCATAAATATATGATGAATAATATAAATGATTAAATCGGGTATTCAAGGATTAAGATGTAGTAATCTTCAAAGTGGCAGTTAACACTCATGACTTTGTATTACTACGAATATTTTAATGAAGGGGTTGCATGTATAATAAAGTCTTGGGATATAATTTATTAATAAGGCCTAGAGTGCAATTATATTCTTATAGTGGTATTGAATATAATTAATAGTAACTTTGGACTTGTCTAGAGTTGATAGAAAAACCCAATGCCCATTGGAGTTAGAGTCTTATTTGTTCCCTTTGGTTCCATCTCAAGTCACAAACTAAAGCCCAATTAGGTAGGCCCAAAAGGCTAACCCAATTAGATAATCAGTTTTTATTTAATAAGATTTTTTGAATAAAGGAACTACTAAGTGTAGTAATCATGTACGTATGATGAAAAAAAAAAATCGGTTTTTCTCCATAAGGAGAAGAAGAATGATTTTTCTTTTGAGAATCTATGTACAAAAGACTGATTGAGAGACTACACATCTTGGGCACCATGTGGAATTGAGATGAAGATTAAAGGTATTCTCAAGTTTTGGTTTTGAATTTCACTACATCAAGGTACGCTTTCTATTTTTTATTCTAGAATTCAAGGTTACATGTTATCTTTCATGAATGAAGTAGATCCGTGATTGTTGCTTCTGCTGTGTGTTTTGTATGGGATACAAAACCATATTTTCCAACAGCTCCTGCAAGCCCAAGCTGATGTTAGTCCAAGCCTAAAAGCTTTCCTTGAAGACCAGAATAACAGCCCATTATTTTATAATGTTTTTTTATTTATTAATTATGCCAATTTGTCTTTATTTATTATCTCTTAGGCCGACAAGTAATTTATTGTGTTTCTAAGTTCCTAAGAGTCATATCTGACCTCGGTCAAATTAAGTGAATGTATTTATTATTATTTTTCATTTTCCTATGCTTGGGGGGTTGTTCCAAGCTCTATTAAAGCCTTTGGCTGAATCTAATAAAAAGTAGAGTGTATTTTCAGAATTAAAAACCTTGTGTTTTTCAGAAGATGGATTTCTTCTAAATTATCTCTTATCCCTTGGGTGAATTCCTTTAGGTGGCGAGTATCGGTTTCTGTATCTCTTGGGTGGTGTTAATTTGTACCCCATAGAGTGGTGAGCCAAAATAGTTTTGTATCCTTAGCTAAATTCCTTTGGGTGGTGCTATTTGTATCCCTTTGGGTTTACTTAGATGGTGAGCTTATCTATCCTTTAAATTATTGAGTGTTTTTTTTCTTATCCCATTAAACTAGAAAATACAAAATATATTCATCTAGCCTATTTCCATTTATTATATCAGTTAAGTTTGAATTGCCCTTCACAAATCCAATATCAGGGTGGTACTTGTCTTCCATCTTCATCTCTACCTGTTCTGGTAAGGCTCTTGCCTCAGGGTGACCTTGGTCTCTATTTCTACCTTTATCTTTTCCACTATGCCTGCATATTCAATTCCCAAAGGATATGTGCACAAGTTTAATGGTATTCCTTTCTAATTTGCATGGGATTTCATGCCTGCATGTTCAATTCTTGTAGGATATGCATACGAATTCTGACTTTCTGACTTGCTTGACTACTTTTTGGATGACAGATCCTCTAAGGATGCTAGAGGACTCACTGGGGAGTATAATTCCATTGAGAAGTGTTTTGGTGATGATTCTGACCTTCCATGAAGTCTTGATGGTGTACCGTCCATTGGGGATTTCTTGATGGTGTGTTGCTCACTAGGAAAACTTTCCTCCACTGGGGAAAAAATATCTTCTTCTTTCTTATGACTCACTGGGGATTGATGTTGACTCCACCCTTAAGGGGGTTTTATTAACTCCATTGGGCAAATTTCATCTTGCAACTCTTGAGGGGGCTGCCTCTATGTCTTGGACCCACAGAGGAGTCCTATTGAATTTTACTTAGGATTTGGTTGATGATCTTGACTCACAGAGGAGTTTTCATGATGATTTTTGATCCATTGGGGGATGTTTTTGATGCTTTTGATCCACTGGGGATTCTTTGCATTGGAGATGCCTTTTTAGGATCTTTGTCTTCTTTGTCTACTAAGGGCATTTCTATCATTTTTAGACGTACTTTTGAATTTTCCTTTGCACTTCTAGCTTCCTAGGGGCTGCTTGGGGATATTTGATTTTTTTTTTTTTTTTTTGCTAAACTACACATAGTTTAGTGTGGAGGCCTAAACTACATGTAGTTTAGCCACCAGGTATGTTCCCACCTCTTCATCTTTTTTTTCTCCGATGGCTACCAACCATTTTTATTTATATTTTTTCATTCTCTTCATCTCCCTCACCTCTTCATATCCCTCTACAAAAACCTTCTGCCTCCCTCTCATTCTCTCACAATCTGACCCTCATCTTCTTCTTCAATCTCAACTTCTCTCTCAAACTCTCTCATCTCCTTCAATGGCGCCCAAGTCCAAGAAGAGTTCCTACATCCTCTCCATTGATGCAATTCATGTCACTCATTAGAATGGAGTGGCAAGGCTGGCTGAGGCTCTTCCCTTGACCTACAGATTGCAACAACATCTTTCTGATGGTGTAAGGGCCAAATCGGTGATTTTTTTTAATTTTTTTTCCATTTTCAAGCTTTTCCTTTGATTTTCTGTTTTGATATGTTTTTAGGCTTGTAAATGCTTGGGTTTTACTGTGGGAAGGGTTTAGATGAAAACCTGAAACTTTAGGAGAGGTATCAACATGTTTAGGTTGAGTTTTGATTTAGGAAACTTTGAAAATGTCGAAGAACACCCTTCTGTGTTTGTTCCTGCATGCGTAGGTTCAGAATTGCGTGCGTAGACATGTTCTTACACTCGCAGCCTGTATTCATGCATACGCAGGCTTGTTCTTGCGTACATGTATCTGTTTTTCAGCTCAAGAGCGCGCAGGTTCCACCTGCGCATGCGTGTAGAATTTTGCATACGCAGCTTCTTTCCAGCATATGCATGGTGCTAGGCAAAAACCCTAGTTTGGGCATTTGAACTCCTTCATATGTTTTTCATCTATTTGTAATCTTAACATCATTCTTCACCATTTTGTATTCAATTGTATATCCCATGTCATGACTTGAGCGTCTTTGGAGATTTCCTATTGATCATCTCCCAAATCGAAGGAAAAAGGAAAGGCTGAAACCCCAAGTTGATTCCATATTAGAAATGTGTCAACTGCTTGATTTTGAAACATCACATTTGCCCTGGCTACCCTGGCTAGCATGGTTAAGTTATTAGAAGGAGACGATATGCGGCAATTGCTCATATAAGTCCGTGGCATTCCAGCCTATTGCATGAACATCGAAGAATGCATAAGTGTCGAAGTTGAAGCTGACAGAAAGCAATGGTACCATGATATCAAGGCTTATATCAAGAGCAGTGAATACCCACCCGGTGCAACGGACAATGAAAAGAAGTTTATTCAACGCATGGCCTGCCAATTTTTCCTGAGTGAAGAAGTCTTATACAAAAGGAACCACGATTCTACCATGTTCCGATGCGTAGATGCCTCTGAGGCTAATCATCTGATGGAAGAGATGCATGAAGGCCTACTTGGAGCTTATACCAGTAGACCCCTATAGGCCCGCAAGATCATGAGAGCTGGATACTATTGGCCCACCATGGAGAATGATTGCATTAAATGTGTGAGGACATGCCACCGTTGCCAAGCCTATCAAGACAGGAAGAATGCCTTTCCTTAGCCATTGCATTCTTTGGTGGCACCATGGCCCTTCTCAGCCTGGGGTATGGATGTCATTGGACCTATGATTCCTAAAGCTTCAAATGGTCATGAGTACATTTTGGTAAGCATTGATTATTTCACAAAGTGGGTGGAAGCCGCTTTGTACAAAAGCGTCACTCAAGCAGTGGTAGCTCGGTTCCTGAAACACAACATTATTTGTCGCTACGGTGTGCCAGGAGAGCTCATTAAAGATAATGGGACAAACCTAAACGGGAAAATGATCCAGTAAATCTACCAACAGTTCAAGATCGAGCACAGAAATTCAGTTCCTTATCGCCCTTAGATCGAGCACAGCAATCAAAATTAATTAAATAATTTTGTGATTGGTTGATAATTAGTGTTTAAAATAGGGATGCATGCATAGGAATAGAAGGGAAGATTGGATAACAATAAAATTGTGGATAATCTGAACTTTATCAAGATTTATTTTAGGGTATTTATCTACAAGATAATTGTTCCTGAAAAAGCCTGAATTATCCAGAAAAGAGATAAAAAAAATCATAGACTAAGGATGAAAACATGTCTAGGTGCGGGGACCGGATCAAAAAACCCTAGAAGGAGAGTCCAAAACGCACCCAAACACGGAAGAATGTTCGGTGTCCAAGAGCCCATTCAGCACTTTTGGAGCACTGAACGACACTTTAAAAGGCCCTTCGGGTGACAATAAGGCACACCCTTTTCGATCTTTTCACAAAAGGATTAGTCCTAATTCGCGTTCTACACATCGAAGCTATTTTTTAGAGTCTTCTAGCCTCTATAAATAGAGGCTTGGTCTCATAATTCAACACCTTTTTTTTCCTACGCTCTAAGAGGCATACGTTTTGAGGCTCTCAAATTGCTGATTTTTGCTGATTCTCTCTGAGATTTGTTGCTAAAATTAGGGTTTTTAGGTTTCAAAGATAACCGAACCCTAAAACATCCTCTCAAGAACAAGGAGTGCTCATGCAAGAGGTTGTTTTAAATCACCTTTTCTTTTTATGCTTCTTGTTTATGATGATGAATGTTTTTCTTTATCCATGAATTATTATTTATTGTTTTTTTAAAGCATGATCTTGATTTTTATACAATTGTTATGATCGTTTTCATAATTACAATAACTACATGTGAATAATTCTTTTTCTTAAAACAAAAGCATGCATCTTTCTTAGATGTAGATCTGAATTTTTCTCAATAATCAAAAGTAGATCTGCATCTTTCTTAGATGTAGATCTGATTTTTTCTCAATAATCAAAAACAGATATGCATCTTTCTTAGATGTAGATCTGAATTTTTCTTAAAACAAAAACAGATTTGCATCTTTCTTAGATGTAAATCCGAATTTTTCTTAATTCAAAAACATATCTGCATCTTCATTAGATGCAGATCTAAATTTTTCTTAAATAAAAACTAATTTGTATCTTTCTTAGATACATATCTGATTTTTCTTTAACATATGCAGATTTTTGAAATAAAGAAAAATATTAAACATGATTGTGTTTGTGTTTGTTTTATTTAATTCATGTTGCAAAAATTTAAATTATGAGTGAAACTTTCTTCTTAAAAAATCTTTTTCATTCTTTTAAAATATATAAAAAACAAATCTGATTTTTTGGTATTAAAAACCATTTTTTTTAGTTCTTAAAAAAAAGATCTGATATTTTTCAAATCAAAAGACTTTATTTCATGTGATAAACACAGATCTGAATTTTCTATCTCCAAAAACCACCTTTTTCTACATCCTACAAAACAAATCTGGTATTTTGACAAATCAAAATCAATTTTTTTTTTTTTTTTACTAATCAAAACAGATCTGAATTTCTTAAACAAAAGAAGAGACTTCATTCATAAATAAATTTATGTGATTTAATCTTTATTTAACATGTTCAACATATCATTCATGGCATGCATAAAAAAGTACATTGGTCACAAGAGTCTAGAAGACCAGACTTTGTCTAGGCGGAATGGGTGCCTAACACCTTCCCATTCCATAACCTAGCCTCCAGATTTAGGCCTTTGGTTAAGTAGATCTAAGCCACTCCTTTACTTTTTATTTTGGGTAAAATGTAACTAGGACAAAAAGCCATGTAATTATTTGGTAGTTTGTAACTAGGACCCAAAGCCACGTAATTTTTCAATTTTCCAAATATGTAATTTTTTTATTCAATCAATGAAGAGAATAATTCAGTCATGTATTTAGTTTTTTTTTTTTTTTGGTATAAAAAATAAGTAGCGACTCCATACCACTTATCCAAAAAGAGAGGTGCCCTAAAAAGCACTCCAAAAAGAGAGGTGCCCTAAAAAGCACTCCAAAAATCTCTCTTTTTTTAGAGGAAAATTTTGAGGTCTCTCACAGTAGAATAGACAAAAATAGCTGACTGAAATGGCAGACTAAAGCTGAAAGCACGAACCCGCAAAGCTCTAAGCGCTCTAGGAAATTTTTGTGGAGAGTGAGGAGTAGAGAGGAGATGAGAAATGAGCCAAAAAGGGGCCCAAAGGGCTTTTATAGGCCCTGAGTTGCCTAGCGGCCCTTCTAGGACCGCTAGGTAGGTTGACCAGATTGGTCAAACCCAAAAAAAAAAAAAAAACCTCTCCCTCCTCCTCTTTTAGAGCTCAAAGGCACGTCTGGAAAATATTCCAATAGCAGTCACAGTAGATCGGGCCAAGCAGGTAAAGTCTGGTTTCGAGCCATGAGCAATCTCCGCACTCAAATTTGGGGGCAACCAAATTTGAAATCACGTTCTTTATCCGACACTTCTCATTGCACTCGGATATCAGATAAAAAAAGGGGCAGCTATTGATACCGTATTTTTTCTGCCCTCGATTTGCGTGCCAGACCCCCGAAAATCCAAAAATATTATTTACTCTCTACAGGGCCATGAGAACATCTAGAACGACGTGGTGCAACCCATTTAAGCACCGGAACACCTGAAGTACCTTTTTTCGCTAAAATGACCAAAACGCCCTTAGTCAACCCTAGGTTTAACCGAAGGTCAAACAAGGTCCAAACTTCCACAAAACAACGTTTTCATAGATTTACACCAAACCTGAGTTTCTTGAAGGTTTTTAACAACTTTGACCAAGTTTGACCCGAAGTCAACTCGAGGTGGGCCTAAAAACCCTAATTTTGATCCGGCTATCAAAACGGGTTGAAACCAAAGCCATTGTGAATATTATTGAATTCTTGTTCCAACGACTGTTCATGGATCGAAATCAGAGTTAGAATGGCCGAGATATCACGAAAATCGGGATGATGCACCGATTGACACACTGCAAACTTCAAAGAGCCATAACTTTTAATCCAACCGTTGGATTTTCAGGTTCCACACCTTTTTAGAATCAGGAAGCCAATATCTTTTCAGAATCAGGAAGCCTTTGAGGCCACGTCCCTTCAAGGGCCGCCGCCTCGAAATTCATGACTGGGGCTATAAATAGCCCTAGCACGCCCTAGACCGAGGACAGAGATTTTTCTAAAATTTTCCTTCTGCCTAGCCTCTCTAGATGTTTTTCTCTCTTCCAAACACCAAAAAAACACCTAAAAAACACTCTAAAAAAACACATCAAAGTTTCTTGATTTTTGCATCTTCATTAACAACACAAGGTAGTGTTCCTATACCCAATCTTCTCTTCCTTGGTTCTACATCTTGGATTTGGGGTTTAGGGGTGTGGGTGTAGCTTTGTTAGCTATCATGATAGCTAACAAAGCTACATCCACACCCCTAACCTTCTAAATCTTTTTCCTAGCATGTTCTTACTTTTTTTTGCTATAATAATATGTTTTATTGCCTTATTTGACATGTTTCTTGCATTATCTTATTTCTAGCATGTTTTAGCTTAGATCTGTGTTCTTTTATACTTGTTCACATGTTTTTTTGTCCCGATCTACGTGCTTTGTGCTTTGTGCTACATGTTTATGATTAGATCTATCGTTTCTATGTGTTGTTTGGCTAGATCTGCATGTTTCTATGCTTGTTTACATGCTTACATGTTTAGATCTACATGCTTAGGGTTTTATGCCATACTTTCCTTTGTTTCGCTTCTCTTTTTGCTTTATTTTGATGTTAGGGTTATGTGCTCACATGCTTGATATCATTTCTATGGTTATGCTTTGTTCGGATCTACGTGTTCTTGTACTTTTCGCCATGTTTTATGCTTAGATCCGCGTCCGTACATGCTTACGTGCTTGGATTCATGTTCTTCCATGTTTATGTGCTAGCTTGCACACGTTCACACACGTTGCCATGCTTATATGTCTAGATCTATGTTTTCACATGCTTGTGTGCTTGGATCTATGCTTTATGCCATCTTCTATGTGCTTGTGTGCCTAGGCCTAGACTTGTTTGTCATGCCATGTGCTATTGTAGCCCTTTTGTTCCTTTTATCACATTTTCTTGTGTTTTGGTCTTTTGGTTCAGACTCGATCTAGGCCCTATGGTCTTTGTCAACATCCATACACCTTGGCCCATATCAAAGGATTTGGGTCACCCATTTTTTATGTCTGTGCTTGCTTGCTTCTATGCTTTATGCTTGTGTTAACCTCTCTTGTTCTGGGCTTTGCCATGTTTGGCGCCCTTAGCGGGTTCGGGGTTATGTGGTTACATTCAACGCCCATGAGGCCTTGTTTGGATGTAACCATTTGGGAGGTATCACCATGATGCCGATTGCTTCGTGCACACCTATCCCCTTTTTCGCTCCATGCGACGATTGCTTACCATGTTTTTTTATGCCACCCATTAGCTTTATGTGCATCTTTACACGCTTGTTTACATATTCATGCATGAGTCTTGCTTGTTAGTGTGTCGTCCATGCTTCAACACAATAAGGCTATGGACATCCGATCCAAACCTATATTTCTCCCTTACGGACACTACCTTTTGTTTGCTATCTTGCTTGTTTACCCTTTGCTTGTTGTTGCTATCTTGCTTGTCTACCCCTTTGCTCATATGTTTGCTCACATCCTGTATGCTATGCTTGTCATTGCTATCTTGCTTGCTCGTTTTGCACCCTTTTGCTATTATCTATGCGTTTCTCCCTTTCCATTGCTCGTTTACTGGTTTCTTGTCTTTGCCTTTGCATGTACACATGGAGCGAGGACACATGGAGCTAGGTAGCGATCTCCTAGGTGCAAGCAAAAAGGGCATGGATGCAAGCTTGCCAACATGAATTGAGCGGTTGTGTTCAGTAGGTTTAGGATTTAGCTTTTCCCTTTGGTTATGTACTCTTTTTAACCCCTTCTTTCCTCCTCCCTTTCTCCCTTAGATGGTTTGTATTAGGTATATCATGTTTTGTACCATTCACCCTCATCTCTAGAGTATGGCAACCCATGTTTATTTTCCTACACTTATATTTTGGGCCATGCCCTAGGGATGTAGGCATTTACTTTCCTGCTCGGTGTGCTAGCATTGTGCATGATGCATGTATATATATATATATATATATATATATATATATATAGCTGCTTGCCCCTTTCTGGTGTGATTGACACAATCTGTGTCATTTAAGGCTATCAATGCCTAATTTCTACCACGAAAGTAAGGTGACTTCTCGCCAGATTTGCGCAGTAGAAATCTGGCACTTTGCTCGAATGCCTTAGGAAAGCATATATTGGGACCACACCCGTTCGAAAGCCAAACCTCAAAACCCCTCATGCATGCAAAGCCCTGAAAGCCAATGCCAAAATCATGTTTTTACTACCAATCTCCAAAAATTAAGATTTTATCAAAACAAAGGACTGTCCTTGGACAGGCATTGTGGGGTGCCTAACACCTTCCCCACATGTAACCAAACTTTCAGACCTAAAAATCAAGATTTTTTGCCATCCACATTAGATTAGGAAAAATGCCATTTTTTCTTAGCCTAGGATCGGGTATAAAATCAACTAGAAACAAGTGACCAATCACACATTAGAAAAACCCAATGATTGGTGGCAACTCCACTTACCTTTGGTAATCTCTTAAAATTTGGCCCAGATTCTTGCCATAGTGCCAAAGGTAGAACTACCTTCCTTCAAAGAGAGAGAGCACCCGAAGCTTGACGTGAACAACACGCATATACATCGAGAGGGGCCTCCAACGGGCCCCCCGCACGCGGGAGTTGTCGCTACGGCAGGTGGTCGATTGAAGGCACGACGGCGGCGGTCTTTTGCGCTTAGCCAGTTGAGGCCGAGCGTCGACACTTACTTTTGTGGGTAATGAGAGTATATATAGTATGGGAGAAGGGTAAGAAAGTTACACTTAAAATCCTCCAGGCAGAGTGTTTCGCGGGTACCTCGCGAGATGGCCTGTCACGCAAAGCACTCTCGAAATGCAACTGGCATTTGACTCTTCAGCTTCCAGCATATGCTTCTCACGTGCCCGTTTTTGCAGGAACCTTTACTCGCGAGCTTCTTGTGAGTTAGTCGCGAAATTGCACTAATTCTTCATTTCATGCTTGATTCTTCACCAACTTAATACTAAACCCAATACAATAAAATCCCATAAAATACAAGGAACAAAATTAATGCAATTACAATACTTTTTGTCATGAAATAAAGCCAACATAAAATATAGTTGTAAATCTCAATTTTACAATCTCTCTATTTGGCTATTTCGTGACAAAACACCCTATAACAGACTTTAGACTTAAACGTGAGTTTGGGAACAATGACAAAACTCACTTATACCTAAATCTAAAACTTGTGATGAACTTGGAACATCTATACCTGTAACCTGAAACACTTGCACAAAACACATTAGTCCCTTAAGGAAAAACAAGTAATAAAAGGACAAGTAAAATGTAACAAGTAAAAAGTGATCAAGTAAACAAGATGTGAAACATATGAGTAGCTTGATCAAACACATGACAGTCATATGGAAATAACCACAATGATCACATAGCAAAGCAAATGATCATCCAAACATGCAACCAACAAAGCACAATAGCATAAGGATGTACACATGTCCAACACATAAACATGATGCGATGAGAGCAACAAAGCATAAATACTAAACATAATTCAAAGCACTATAAAGCAACGAGAAAACAAGCATATTGTAAGGCAAACAAAACAAGGTTTTCTCATAAAAAGAAGTCTTCTCCCCCTTGGTATATGCATCTCCCCTATGGCTTTCTCCCCCTACGAATGTTGTCGACGCCTTGCCTCAATTAGGAATGGCAGCGGAAAAACTGCAGCCGCCATCGCAAGCCCTCATTCGACCACCCGCCGTGGCGATAGCTCCCGCGCGTGCGAGGCCTCGATGGAAGGCCCCTCTCGAAATGATGGTATACGTGTGTTTGCGCGGAGCTTCAGCTGCTCTCTCTCTCTCTCTCTCTCTCTCTCTCTCTCTCTCTCTCTCTCTCAGTGGAGGTAGGTAGGTCTCCCTTTGGCATTATGGCAGGAATTTGAGCCAAATTTTAGGTGATTACCAAAGGTAAGTGAATTCGCCACTAATCATTGGGCTTTTCTAAGGTGTGATTGGTCACCTGTTTCTAGTTGATTTTATTACCGATCCTAGGTTAAGAAAAATGACATTTTTCCTAATCTAATGTGGATGGCAAAAAATCTTGATTCATCCAGAAGTTTTGTTACGTGTGGGGAAGGTGTTAGGCACCCCATAACGCCTGTCCAAGGACAGTCCTCTGTTTTGATAAAAACCTTAATTTTTGGAAATTGGCAGTAAAAACATGATTTCGGCATTGGCTTTCAAGGCTTTGCATACGTGGGGGGTTTGAGGTTTGGCTTTTAAATGGGTGTGGTCCCAATCTATGCTTCCTTAAAGCATTCGAGCGAAATGCCAGATTTCTACAGCGAAAAATATGGCGAGAAGTCGCCTTACTTTCACGGCAGAAATTAGGCATCACCTATCTTAAGTGACACGGACTGTGACAATCACACCGAAAGAGGGCAAGCAGGTATATGTATACATACATCATGCACAACGCAAGCACACAGAGCAGGAAAGTAAATGCCTACATCCCTAGAGCATGGCCCAAAATATAGGTGCAAGAAAATAAACAGGGGTCACCATGCTCTAGATATGAGGACGAATGGTACATGGCATGATATACCTAATACAAACCATCTAAGAGAGAAAGGGAGGAGGAAGGAAGGGGTTTGAAAGAGTACATAAGCAAAAGGGAAAGGCTAAACTCCTATATCTACTAAACCTAGCGGTTTGACTCATATCCACATGCTCGCATCCTTTTTTGCTTACACCTGGGAGATCGTGCCCTAGCTCCATGCGTCCTCTCTCCATGTGTGTACATGCAAAGGCAAAGATAAGAAACCAGTAGACAAGCAATGGAAGGAAAAGATGCAAAGAGTATATGAAAGAGGCATAAAGCAGATAAACATGGTAGACATGGCAAATAAAGAAACAAGAAAGCAAGCAAACAAGCGAGAAGGCAAACAAGCAAGAAAGCAATCAAACAAGCAAAAAGGCAAACAAGCAAGAAAGCGAGCAAAAGGTGGTGTTCGCGAGGGAAAAATGTAGGTTTGGATCAAATGTCCATAGTTTCATTGTGTTGAAGCATGGACGACACACTAGCAAGCAAGACTCATGCATGGATATGTAAGCAAGCGTGCAAAGATGCATATAAAGCCAACGGGTGGCACAAACAAGCATGGTAAGCATATCATCGCACGGAGTAGAAAAGGGGAAAGGTATGCACAAAGCAACCGGCATCGTGGCGATGGATCCCAAATGGTTACATCTAGACAAGGCCTCGTGGGCGTTAGATGTAACCATACAACTACAAACCCGTTGAGGGTGTCAAACGTGGCAAAGCCTAGAACAAGAGAGACTAACACAAGCAAGCATAGAAATAAGCAAGCATAGACATGCAGATAAGGATGATCCAAACCATTTGATGTGGGCCAAGGGGCATGGACGATGACAAAGACCACAGGTTCCAGATCGAGTCCGAACCAATAGGCCAAAATACAAGAAAGAAAGATAAAGCAACAAAAGGGCTACAATAGCACATGACATGACAAACATATCCTAAGTCTAGGCATACGAAAATGGCATGGAGTGCACAAGCAAATGAAATATAGCAAAAAGCATGTAGAAAACATAGATCCAAGTACATAGGCATGTGAAAACATAGATCTAGACATATAGGCATAAAAACATGCATGTAAACATATAGAAATTTAGTGCAAAGACATGGTAGAACATGGATCCAATCATACAGACATGTACAGATACTGATCTAAGCACAAAACATGGCAAAAAGCACATAAACACATAGATCCTAGCAAAGCATAGCCAACAACGCCATACAAGCATGTGAGAAAATAACCCTAATCATCAACCTAGAACCAAAAAAAGGCATAAAACATGGGAAAACATGGCATAAAACCCTAAGCATGTAGATCTAAACATATAAACATGTAAAAAATGTTGATCTAAGCATGAAGCATGGCATAAGACATAAAAATCATGGAGATTTAAGTTAGAGACACAAACAAAGCAAGAAACATGCTAGAAAAGTAATAAATCGTGTTATTAAGGCAAGCAAAATAAAAGCTAGAAAAAGATTTAGAAGGTTAGGGGTGTGGATGATGGCTAGAAAAGCTACATCCACACCCCTAAACCTCAAATCCAAAGTGTAGAAACAAGGAAAGGAAGATTGGGTATAAGAACAATACCTTGTGTTTTTGGTGAAGAGAGAAGAATCAAGAAGCTTTGATGTGTGTTTTGGGTTTTTTTTGGTGTTTGGAAGAGAGAAAAAAAGTGTAGAGAGGCTGGGCAAAAGGCGAATTTTAGAAAAAAGTGTGTCCCCTGTTTGTGGGGTACCTGGGGCTATTTATAGCCCTGGGCATGTTTTTTGAGGTGGCGGCCCAGCCTCGAAAGGCCCCAAAATGAATGGATCCTGACACCCCTAGAAATATTTTGACTTCTGGTTTCTGAAAAGGTATGGATCTTGAAAATCCAACAGTCGGATCAAAAGTTATGACTCTTGAAAGTTTGCAATGTATTGATCGGTGCGTCATCACGGTTTTCGTGATATCTCGGCCGTTCTAACTCCGATTTCGACCCATGAATAGTTGTTGGAATGAGAGTTTGATAATCTTCGCAATGGCGGATCAAAATTAGGGTTTTTGGGCCCACCCTGGATCGACTTCGGGTCAAACTTGGTCAAATTTGTTAAAAATCTCTGAAAAGCTCGAGTTTGGTGTAAAACTGTGAAAAACGTTGTTTTGTGAAAGTTTGGACCTCGTTTGACCTTCGGTCAAACCTAGGGCTGACCAAGGGAATTTTGGTCATTTTAGCTAAAAAAGGCACTTCGGGTGCTCCAATGCCCGAACGGGTTGCACCACGCTATTCTGGATGTTCTCACGGCCCTATGGAGAGAAAATGATATTTTTGGATTTTCCAAGGTCCGACACGCAAATTAAGGGCGGACAAAATACAATATCAACAAATGTGCATGATATAGAATTTTTCCTCCTGAGAATGTGCACATAAGTCATATAGAAATGACGAAACACTTTGGTATACACTCTAGTATACTCTCCCTCTTTTTGTCACGAATAGACAAATGAATCAAGAGGAAGGAGGGAAAAAAAAGAAGATATGAACAAGAATAAGATGCATGAGGGGTGCAAGATGAATGAGAAAATGAAGCTCAAACATAAGATAAAACATTTTAAAATACATTGTTACAAAGCATAAAGAAAACATGACATGCTAAGGATGATGGAACAAGATATAGACCAAGGCATAACATAGACATAAGAACATGTTATATGTGCTAAAAGGTTTAAAAATACTTAACTAGCATTAGTGAATACAAAATATGTCAAGTGATAGAGTGTGTGCATCAATGGTGCATCTAGTATGCATGTAAGATGCATGACCAATGCATAAGCAAGCACTTATGGGGCAAAGTGTGTAAACCACACAACCAATGATCAAAACATGAATAATTATGGTGATCCCCAAAAATTGGTACTCATCAGAGTCCAAAACAATGAGAAAATGTCATTTGGACATTTTATCAAACACTTAGAGTGCATACAAACCACTAACATGTAAAAACAATGCATGAACATTTTGAAAACTTGCCTAGATACATGTTATTTTTGCCACAAGGGGCCAACATCCAAAGCAAATCATCATTTAAAACAAAACCCAATCAAAAAGATTGACAAAAATTAAGTTTTCCAACCCCCATTTGAGAAAATCTCAAATATGAATATAAAACCCCTAAAAACATAATCTAAGGATCAAAATCAATGAAAAGAGTTAAAGATTACCTTAGATATGTTAATTGAATGAAAAACAGTTGAATTTAGTTGGGTTTTGATGTAGAAACATTAAAATAGGGGTTTGGGAAAAGATGGGAAAAGTTTAAAACAAATGTCCCACGAAATGCCCTTTAAAAAACTGATCTGGAAAATCTCGCAAGTAGCTAAGAATTTTCACGGGTAGCTGGGAATTTTCACTGGTAAGCCCTTCTTGTGAATAACTCGCAAAATACTCGCGAAACACTCGCAAAACTCTCTGTCCAAACTCGCAACCGAGTTTACTCGCAAAATAAGTCGCGAAAACACCCAGAAAACATGTTTTTCACACAAAATCAATTTGAAAAACTTTGAAAAACATGGGTGATACAAATCACTTCCAAAAGCAAATAAAAAGAACAAAAATCTTTTTGATTTGATCCATATATGGTTGAGTACACATACATCACATTTGAACATGTACAATCACACAAATGAAATAAGCATTCATTGAACATTAAACTTGTGTGTTGTGTGTGTGAATCAAGTATGAACTAGTTCATAGTCTAGCATGAAACTTCAATGATCAATTCAATCAAGTCATACACAACTAGCACAAAGTCAAGTGACTTATCTCATTTGTAGAAATGAACATATATGACCCCCCACTAAAGTGTTTACATTTGATTGAAAGCTTTTCATTTGGCTACCATTTTTCATACTTTTGATAAAAAAAACAACTCAAATTTTTGAGAAACTATGCCATGAACTTTTGATATATCTTTGGCAAAGTAAGCATTTGGCTTTGGCATCATACATTTTAATACATATAAGCTCCACCTTTTCCTAATCAAACTAGTTTTCGAAGCAAGGTTTTTTCAGCTCTTTCTCTTTTTAGAGATTGACATTGTAGAGCTCTTTGAAAAAGAAAAAAAATTGTGAGAAGATATATAAGCACAAGTCTATGCATGTATCAAGATCAAACAAGACTATTGACCAATCATTTATGACAATCTTAAAGATCTATTTACAACAATCAAATGTAGATCTCTAGATGTCGCTCACACCTAACAAAATCTGCATACATAACAAGCTAAGCTCGTAAATGCACTACACCATTAGTACGGAGGTACTCGGCCAAACTTATATGTGATATGTGCTCAAACATATACGATCAAACTTTTTTGAATTTTATTATTATTTTTTTAATACTTTTTATGTGTTTTTGAATTTTTACTCACACAAAACAAATGCAATAAAGTAAGATCAACAACTAAAAACAATGCATAGAAAGAGATGCAAGATGCACAAATGCATGAGTTTGAAGCATCTAATGCATGACGGGTCCTACAAAGATCGAAAGAATTATATCAAAGATAAAAAAAAAGCACAAGTTCAACCACAGGAACCCTTCCTCATCCAAACGGAACAATTATTTGGAATAAGTGTCTCATGAGAAGTGAGACGAGGGTTGCAAGAATAAGAACCGGAGATGCACATAGACAAGGAGGTAAAAGCATTAACCACATGCTTTAACAACTTACCACTTTTGATCAAATCCAGTTTAGCTTGCAAAGCACAACTTCCAAGAAGCTTAAGTTTATCTTTTCTTTTAATTCTTTGAAGAGTTTGAAACTTAGAGCAATGTGGTCTAAAATGACTAAAGGCACCACAATGGTGACAAACAATGGGTTTAGTTCCGCTAGGCTTTTTAGGGAGGTGTCTAGCAATATGGTTTTGTTCTCTCTTCAACATGGAACATTAAGGTCTTATGTGACCAATCACACCACAATGATGGCAAGTAGGAACAAACTTAGATCCACTCAAATCCCTAGGATGAGACCTAAACGAAGGCTTAAGCTTGAGAGCCTTTCTCTCCACTTTTTGGTTTCTTTTATGTGGAGAATGTACACCGATTTGTCTTTAGAGATAGAACTCACAATAGTCACAAAATCGGATAACACAACATGATTGCAACAAAGATTTTCTTCTTTTTTAGCAATAGGTTCAGCAATCAAACACTTGGCATGCATCTTAAGAGATTCATTTTCACATTTAAAATCATCAACAAGTTTGTTAGACAAAACAAGTTTAACATCCAAGTCCACATTCAAACACTTTCATCTTTTCAAAAGAATTTTCAGCAAGTTTCTTATATTTCTCAACCAATTTATTGGATTCATTGAGCTTAGCAATCAAATCATCATTTTCACTAGTGAATTTGCTCAAATTCTTATGAAACTTCTTAAACTTTTTCTTTAAGAGTTTGACATTTGGAATTTCAACAACACCCATAGATTCATGTAACATTTCATCACAATTATGAGGATTAACACTCATAGAGGCATTTTCACAAACACATGGCATGTTACACTCAACGACATTCAAAATATCCATAAAAGCATACAAAGTACTATCCATGACAAAACAAACAAGGGGTCAAGGATCATACTTAGGTAATGAAACCAAAATAAGTGTACACGCTCTGATACCACGTGAAAGGGTTCAGATTTGTGCTAAAACACACGAGCTTGTTTAGACCCCAAATTTTAAATTACGGCTAGCTTGCTTTTACTCTTACTTAATCAAAGTGTAGAATAAGAGTAAATGTGCGCAATAAACCGATAACTACTTTAGTGCATAAACATGAACAACAAACGATAAATGTAACTCAAGAGTAAGGGAAGAGAGATGCAACCACAAGATAACACCAAGACGTGTTATCGAAGAGGAAATCGAAGAACTCAGTGAAAAATCTCTTCGCGACTCTCCAAGTTGGAATTGATCCACTAGTGAATAAGTTGGAGTACACGAATAACAAAAGACCCTCCAAACCTAATCTACACAATATACTTGAGCCCTACAAGCTCCTGCTACCAATGGACTTCTCGAAGTCTTGTCTTCACTAGCTTACCGGATCTCGCAATACAACCCGATTGCGTTCGTCAAGCCTAACCGGCTTCTTTTGGCAAATCCCTAAAACTTTTCAAGCTCCAAAACACTCTCTACACTCTGAAAATGTGTGGGTTGTGTTTGGGTACAAATCTCCTCTCAAGGTATGACAATGAGAGAAGGAAGAAGAAGATGCTACAATGATTTCTCTCTAAGGATGAGTAACTCTCGAAATGATGGGTGTGTTGTGTTGTAGAAACCTATCTAGAAATTTTTTCTCTGAATAGCCTCTCTTACTTTTTTGGGTAATGAGGTTATATATAATATGGGTGAAAGGTAAGAAAGTCATACTTAAAGTCCTCTAGGCAGAGCGTTTTACAGGTACATCACGAGATGGCCTATCTAGCGAAGCACTCACGAAATGCAGCTGGCACTTGTCTCTTCAAGTTCCAGCATGTGCTTTCTCACGTGCCCTTTTTCACAGGAACCTTTACTCGCGAGCTTCTTGCGAGTTAGTCGTGAAATTACACTGATTCTTCATTTAATGCTCAATTCTTCACCAACTTAATACTAAATCCAATACAATAAAATCCTACAAAATACAAGGAATAAAATTAATGCAATTACAACACTTTTTGTCATGGAATAAAGCCAACATAAAATATAGTTGTAAATTGGAAAATTTGACTAACTATGATACCATTCCACCACCTTATTCATGTGTCATCACTAAATGGTTGAATAGGAATTATTATTCCATTCTATCGTATTTTATTCCTTATAATACTTATTCTTATTATACTGTAATCATCATTACATTGTATCAAACATGTCCTATATTTTGCTCATTTCTCCACCTTTGTACAAGTAGTTTTCATTCCATTTGTTTATTTCCCTTTATTTACTTATTTGAATTCAAAATTTATGTAAGTTGCAAATAATTCTTCATATCTTTTTTTTTTTTTTTTTAATTTTTTTAAGCATATGGTCTTATTGTAATTTAATTTAATTTCATCCAAAAAAATGGTCTTATTATAATTGTTCAAAATTTTGAGTACTATTCTTTAGACATCACAATGAAGATTTCTTATTTTATTTTATTTTTTAATTTTTAATTTTAATAGTTTTTAATTTATAGTATTATTTAAGGAGCTTCTTCAATTTGTGATTCTCATTTTTGTTGGTTTAAAAATACTCATTATAACTCTCACATATTACCTACAAAATAAGACCACTCTAACTCTTCTATATTCTCTTAGTCACAGAAAAATTCTATACCATTATTTTGATGGGCTTTTCTTGATTGGAATCCTCATTTTTCGTTGGTTTAAAAATACCCTTACTCTCAATGTTTAAGCAGAGACAAAACTGAAGGACAATCGATAAAAATACATTTATAACCCTCACGTACGATATTAACTACAAAATAGTACCACTCTTATAAAATATATATATATATATATATATATATATATATATATATATGAGTTGGGTTCAAGTTACACCTGGTATAACTCTAAGTAATGTTACACCATCCAATAACTTGTTAATAAATTTATATTTTGAAAATTCCACCTTCGGATTACATGTTCTATATGTTCTAAATATGCATGCCAATTTTCATACCAATTGGATGTTATTTACCATTTGATTCATAAACTCATCTTTTATGCATCATTTCAAACTACAAAAACTTGAATTTATACAATTGATAGATGGCATGACTATTAATCTTTGATCACCTTGAAATTTTGCAAGTATGGAGAATATACAAGATAATGTAATCTAATGATCGATTTGTCAAAATTCACATCCAATTAAAAAATATTCATTGGTATAACATTGCTTAAAGTTACACTAGGTATAACTTGAACCTAACCCTATATATATATATATATATATATATATATATATATATATATATATATACTACTACTACTACTATTACTACTATTTAAGTGGCTTCCTCTGTTTGGATTCCTCAATTTAGATGCCCAATATATCCTCAAACTCATTTGTTTCTAAGGCTTAAATCATAGGGTTAGACATGCAAAATTAGTAATTTAAAAATTCCTAATTTTTAACTAAATTAAAAAGAGAAAAACACTTTTTTTCTCCCAGCTTCACATTTCTCTCTAGGTTAGTTTTCCATTTTTTTTTTGATAACTTTCCTTTTTTTTTTTTTTTGATTGAACGATTTTCAACACGTTTTCCACTTATACAATTACTAAACTCTTCTTTTTTTTTCTTTTTTCTTTTTTTTTTTTTTCATTTTACAACAAATTGTAAACCAAATTCTCTAATAAATTAAAAAAAAAAAATTGCACTTTCTTCTCATCTCTTTTTTATCCTGTAACCATTTTGTTTTTACGTGGAAAGAAGAAGAGGCTACCAAAAAGAGATTTGGCCAGTGGGGATAGAAAGCAAATCTTGGCCATTCTTCTTTTCTATCGCCACTTTAGAGCCATTCCGAATCAACTCATCTACTTGACTTGGTAATTGGTAATGTCCTCTCACTGAACAACCTCTTCTTATTTATTTTTTAGTCTCTTTAATATCTATTTTCTTTTAATTTTGTGGTACTGGTTCATCTTTTTTTTTTTTTATAAATATTTTATCTAGCCTTATGACATTACTGACCATATTTTTTTGAGAAACCATTTTTGACCATATTAATGGTTCTAAATGACAATTTTTGTAAGACTCAAATTGAGATAAGTGAAAAAAAAAATATATATATATATATAAAACCAACTCTCCTGTATTCCCTCAGTCACACACGATATATATATATATATATATTTTTGTGTGTGGTGAATAGTCACACACGAATTTAAACTCACCCGGCAATGGCTTCTCATCATAGTTTAAGTTTAAGTTGCTTGCCAACCCCAACTATATCTTGTTTCATTTCCTCAAAAACCCAATTACAAATTGGCTTCAAGTCGAAGCTTTTTGTATTGGGTTCACCAAAACCCAAGAGGGTTTCGTTATCAATCCGTGCAATGGGCTCCTCAGCTTCTTCCCAGAAACCAGACAACATTCAAGGTTTGTTTCTCTTATTAGTCTCTCTTATACATTTGTGTTGATTGTTCTTGATTATATATGGTCACCGTCACCAATTTTACTTTCTTTCATATATATATATATATATATATATTAAATTTCTTAGTTTGGTTCATTTAATCTTAACTTGATTTGGATGATAAGTTGTGTTCAATTCACACGCACCCATGCACTTGTCCTTATTTTACTTGGTGAAGGGAGAATTTGATTTCAGTGTAACGACTAACGATCATGGTTTTGAGGAGGGTTGCTTGTGTGAGAGTTAATCTTTAGACAATTGGGAGAATTTATAAATTGTAAAACTTCTATATATGATCTGGGAGTGACCAACTGAGTGAAGTTGGGTTAAGAATGAATTGGTGTACCTCCTGCCCCACTCCAGTGGGAGAAATAAATTTCCAAATGGATCATCTTAATGAAAAATTATATAGGGTATAGGAAATAGATAGTATAAGCAAACCGGGTTATGTTGAATAGAGAAAGGGGCACTCCAAAGGAAGAGGTGCAAGGAAATTATTGTCGAGTATAATTTGAAAGTAACTGCTACGACTACTTTCTTTGAAGGTCTTAGAAGTTGAAATATGAAGCAAGAACTGATCATATATGTTGGCAATCTCACCGCGACTAAGTATTGATTAGTCATAAATACTGCAGTTCACTTTAGCATATTGTGTCATTGTCAAATTGTTGGCTGTCAGATTTTGACGTTAAGTGCCCAGAAAAAAGAAAAAAAACATATAGTTGAATGAATTAGAAGGAATGAAACTGATGATATTAAAAGTATTAGAGGTGGTTGGGGAAGAGTTTCTCAAAATATCAGATTCGAGGTAGGAAGGGGTGTTCGAATTCATTTTTGGGACAATTTATGTTGTGGGGAATTACCTCTCAAGGAAGCATAACTGATGTCATACCACATAGCAAGGAAAAAGGATGTGTTTGGAGCAGAGTATTTGTGCTGGCATAATGGGATTGTGCATTGGGATATGCTTCTTATTAGATTGATACAAGATTGGGAATTGGCAAGTTTGGAACCTTTCTTTGCTCTTCTTTATTCTTCTAATAAGGTGGATTGGAATGAGGAAGATAAAGTTTTGTGGGTTGCTACTCAGATTGGTTCTTTTCAAGTGAAGTCATTTTATTCTGTCTTATCTAACAGTGGTAATCATTCCTTCCCCTGGAAAAATATTTGGAAGGTGAAATCTCCTCCTAAGATAGCTTTTTACACTTGGACAGCAGCAAAAGGGAGGTATCTAACTTTGGATAGTTTGTGGAAGAGACATATTTGTGTTGTTAACAGGTCTTGTATGTGTAAAAATGATTGGGAATCAGTGGACCGCCTGCTCATTCATTGTCCTTTTGCCTGTGATTTATGGTCCTTTGTATTTATTTTATTTGGCATATCCTGAGTTATTCCTAAACAAGTGGTTGAGTTGCTTGCTTGTTGGCATAGTGGTGTTGGGTGATATAGGTCAGCATCTGTTTGGGGTGTTATTCTGCAGTATATTATGTGGAACATATGGAGAGAACAGAATAATAGAATCTTTGAATGGGAGGAGCGTTCTATTATGAGTTGAAGCGCATTTTCCTTCAGACTTTTTTTGAATGGAGGACCGCTTTGAGTGGTCTTGCCATACCTTCTGTTTTAAATTTCATAGATTTATGTAATTTTGGGTAGGCTTTTGCTTTCCTTGTACACTCCCTGTGTACCAAGGAAATTTTTTTCTCCTTGTATTTTTTCCTTTTTTCAATAAAGTTTTTATTTACTGATAAAAAAAAAAAAATTTCTGATGTCTTTGAGCCGGAGACTTGGAAAATGAATACAAATAATGATACATATTTAGGCTTTGTACTTAATTTGTACCCCAAATCTTGTTGTCTCAGAAATTTATAAACAATGCTTAATTCAGCTCTGGACTTGCTTTATTTTAATATGTAGAAGTGTTCTAAAAGTTCATAAGAAGTTGTTACAGCTTCTTTTGTAACATATGGAAATTAGCTTCTTATGGTGTGATATCAGCTTATAGGCTATACTACACATGAGATCTTTAACTGTTTTGTTTCTGATCAGATATGTCTGATTCTTGGTTTTAATTATTTAATACTGTATTATGTTGTTTTGGTTGCCTTTTAAGTCAAATTGTATAGAGTGTGATAGTAGTTATTCTCAAAGAACATTGGAGATGATTTTGAATGCTACTCAATGGAGACTTGGAGGGCCAGAGTTTTCTTCAGTTAATATTAGTTATTGTCAAAGATTTTGTTGCAACAGATATGGGCATAACATTTTTAATTTGTTAAATATGTTATGGATAGAGAGTTCTTGGAGTGGCGTTAAGTATATGGCACTTCTGTTCTAAGTTATGATCAATTTCTGATCTAACTTGCCTTTTCATTTACCTTGAGGAAGTGAGAAAAGAAATACCCAGTATTACTTTGATCTTGAAGTCGATTACAAATGGTTTTCTTTTTAGCTCATTTATTTTTCTAGATCATAGATAATCAGTCTATTGTATAATTTGATACTGACATTCCTGTGTTCATATCATTGTGGTTGAACCGGCTGGCCCTTATAATTTCATTCCACAAGACTATAGATCTTCCTGAAGTCTCTAATAAAGAAAATCTATTCTTTAAGATATTAATTTCAAACTATTTACAACTGTGTTTTGATCGAAATGTATAGTCCTGGTTCCTTTGTGTGGATAAGAGTAGCTTTGAGCTTTAGATAAACACAGTTGAGAGTAGCTACTAGGATATAAGTTTACAACAGTTACAAAATTATCTGCCTTTTTGCGGTCCAACTCCTTTCTGTTCCCAACAAAAGTTTAGCTCAGAAGTTAAAAATAGACCAATGCAGGTTGTATTAATATCATTCTTGTGAATTTGAAATAAGCATCCTATTTTAGGCAGAAGAATGTGTATTCTATCTCTTTAGAGTATAAAATTTTGAAGTTCATATAATCTGAAATAAGCACGATCACATTATCTAAATTCTCATTCTGCCTGTTAATTCATCTTTAATAGAAAAGATAATTTAAATTGAGAATATGACAGCATTGCAAGTGAAAATTGGACAAGAATGACCAACTCCCCATCCCCCCCCCCACCCCCCCCCCCCCCCCCCCCCAAAAAAAAAGAAGAAAAGAAAAGCAAAACAACTCCTCTCTATACTACATCAATTTTAAAGGGACACCTGGAGTGACTGGTCCTGTAAAGACTACAAAAATATGTTTAGATCTTAAGGATGTTCTTCAATCTTGTGTTGGCATAAGGCTACTAAAGAGTCATTTGCTATGTCGTGTGCAGAGGCAGGAAGCATTGACTATAAATCTCTAAGTGATGAAGAATGGAAGAAGCGGCTCACAGGGGAACAATTTTACATTACTCGTCAAAAGGGGACTGAGAGAGCTTTCACTGGGTATGATCAGTACAGACTACGGGTTAACTTTTTTTCTCACTGCATTTATATATTCTTACCTTTTTTCTGGACAAAATAATTGCTGTTATAATAAACATGTGAACAATTTGACTTCTTTTGATGCTTCCAAAAGCCCACGTAGGATGCCGTGAATGCCTCAGACTTGATTGTGAAAAATAAAAATTCTGGGATAACTGCATATCTAATTATGACATCATAAAAAAAAAAAAAATCTTGCAAGTCAAATAAGACGCTATAGGGACTAGTGGTTACCTGTTGACAATAATGGGAATTCCAATTAGTTCTTTGATGACTCTGAGGGGTAAATGAGAGGAAGAAGAATGGAAAGAAGATTGTCAAATCACCAAGGGTCCTCCCTTTTGGGAAATGATTGAATTGCTGAGGAATAAGAATAGGAAAAACCTCCAAGCCCTTGGAGTACTTCTGCATATGGTTTATTGGGAGAGAATCTGGAGGTGGCTCATCCATTCAGTTATGAGGCATGTAGTTTGGGCCTATAGTACAGATATGGAGTTAGCAACACTTTGATTACCACAATAGTTACTGGAGGTTTTGTTTGTAGAGAAACAGGAACTAGTCAAGGGCCTTGATTCACCCTTTTGTAGATGATGTCTGGTCTTAGAATTGAGCAGTTGCAGCGACACACATGAATGTAAGCCTATACTTGCAACAGGATGGTATTCATGCATGTACTAAAATGGGTTGATCCTACTCTGGAAAGCCACTATCCATAGCCCTTAATGTTCTTTATAAATCAGGAGAGCCTTACCTGTGAATCAGCCAGTTTCCAGAGAGAGGCTTACATACTTGGTTGACAGGAGATGCTGCTTATGCTGTATGCATAAGGAAAGCTGGAGCTAATGCTGTCAAGACAACTGCTTCTTTTGATGTACCATTTGTCTTATTCATCTTCTAATTTTCCTTTTCATGTTCAGGGAATACTGGAACACCAAAACCCATGGAACTTACAATTGCATATGCTGTGACACTCCTCTATTTGAGTAAGTTTTCAATTCTCAATGAGACTTCTTTGTAGAACTAACATGTTTTGCTCTCTCAACTTTCTCCTAAACTGAGTGATATGGATTCTCTCCCTCAGATCATCTACTAAATTTGATAGTGGAACTGGCTGGCCTTCTTATTACCAACCTATAGGAAGCAATGTAAAATCAAAGTTAGATATGTCAATTATTTTCATGCCTCGCCAGGAAGTTCTGTGTGCTATTTGTGATGCTCATCTTGGCCATATCTTTGATGATGGTCCACCTCCCACAGGAAAGCGTTATTGCATCAATAGGTAAATATTTCTGTCCACAGTCTATTTTATTTTGCTCCCCCTATATTCATCTTTATAGTGGACCCAATGTTAAATATGGCTATTTCTGCAGTGCTTCCCTGAAATTGAAACCGAAGCAGTAGAGAGGGGCATACAAGCAAACCAGAAAGATATTATTGTTGAAGTTGCATTGTATCTGTTCATTCTCTAGCCCCTGCTCTTTAAGTCTTGTGACAACTACGTAAGCTTTTTTTATTTTTATGAAAGACTTGTAACTTTATTAAGTTGAAGAGAAATTCAATATATCTTGAGCCAAAGCCAACTCAATGATACCTGAATTTTTCTCCACCCAAGTTACATAATTACCAATCCCCTTGGCATATTGAACCAAAATATGCGCTGGTTTGTTACCGTCTTGCTTAACATGTGAAACTTGTATTGATCAAAAATCCTGTAATCTATGACAAATACTATGTTACAAATGGCCACTTGTGGACTGCTCAAACCTATAATTGCATTGGAGACCAGTTGTGAGTCACATTCAAAGTGTGCATCCCAAGCAAAATCTACAGCTTCCTCCAGTGCCTTCACTTTAGGGATATTTGGAATAAAGCTTCTTGCTTAATGCCCGCCATGACCCTACCTTCTTAGTAGATGATAGAATATAAAGGGTTAATTACAATTAGACACCTAAACTATAGGGATATTTGGAATAAGTACCATAAACTTCAAAATTTTGCAACCAATATGCTAATCATGTATCATATATAATTTATTAAAGTCAAAGCACAATTAGAATCCAAATCAACTCCAAACTAGCTTCTAATCATAGTCTAATTTTGTGCTAAGTGTCCATTTTAATTTTTTTAAATTTTGATCCCAAGTAATCCTAATGCTTAGCATGAAAGTTAGGATGACCACTTCACTCATTTAGGTAAAACCGAATCAAGACTCTATTCCACTTCATGTACCACGATTTAGAATCACCCATCTGTCAATTAATACCTACTTTTCTGGCCTTTATTCTACTTGCCAAAAATAAGAGAGAAAAAAAAAAAAAAAAAAATCCCAAAGAATTCCCAACATTGCCAACATCCGGCAAAACCACTAGCAAGAGACAACCACAACAACAATCACCCTCATTCTTTAGTTCTCTAACCCAAGCAAGCCACACCACCAAAAGAACTCCATTGGACATTCTCCAACCCAAGAGAACCGATTTGATGGCTACATAGGGTTTGCCAATCGAATCAGCCCTTAAACTTTCAGAAGTCAAGCGGCAACTTCATGACTACAATAAAGGTGGGCACATCTGAGCCTAAGTGAGATTGCGACCCCCTTGCTGCAATGCTTAGGCAAGAAGATGAGAAGCAAGGCAGAGGTGGTGGTGGTCCGAGAGGAAGTGAATTCGACAACAATGGTGATGGGATTGGTGTTTATGGCAAGAAAACAAGGAGGTGGAGGTGGTGGCAGTGGCAGAGTCAATCTGGTACTAGTAAGGATGGTGGTGGTTGTCTCTTGCTTGTGGTGGTGAAGCTAAAGGGGATGACATTTTTGTTTTTCTCTTATTTTTGGCAAGTGAAATAAAAGGCAAAAAATTAAGTATTAATTGACAGATGACAAGTTATAATTCATGGTACATGGAGTGGAATATAAACAGTGGAACAGAAATTGTTGATTCGGTAAAACCACCATATACGCAACCTAAATTAGTATAAAAATTAGAAAATTAACAAATAACTATTCACCCGAAATCATGAGAGCATTATAAATGTGCAACCCTAAAATATGAGAGCATTTACTTGTTTGGATTTTGTTTTTCATCACTCATCACTCCTTACTCAATTTTCATCACTCATCGCTTATCACTTATCACTTAAAATACCCTAACTTTCCTAATCCCACCCGTTTGGCACTCATCACCCAGTTTTGCAATACTTTGTTTCCAAAAAAAGAAAAAAGAAAAAAGAAAAAAGAAAAAAGAAAAAAGAAAAAAGAAAAAAAAAAGAAAAAAAGTCCAACATTGCGGCTGAACAGTGGGTTTATTACAAACGGACAACTAATTCCACCTCCACCTCAGCCGGCGATGACGAGCTGATACAGAATCGATATGGCGACAATGAGCGGATAAGCACTGTGATGTGGTGGATCGGATTTGAAAGGTGGTAGATGAGGACTGGGCCCATCGCAAGATCTTCGTCCACGGTCTTGGCTGGGACACCACTGCCGTGTTCACGGAATGGGTATTTTGAAACCCATTCATGTTTGTATTTTGAAACCCCAAATCCAAATCCAAACCCATCCTTACCCGGTCATGGAGTGCAACGAAGACCAAAAAATTCTGTGACGAAGAACCAAAAAAAAAAAAAAAAAAAAAAGAAGAAGAAGAAGAAGAAGAAAGAAAGAACTGCATAGATGAGACAAAAAAAAAGAAGCTTACAACGAAGAATAAAAAATTTCGTGATGAGGTAGAGGAAAAGAGATAGTCTGAAGGATAGGTTGTGTTAATGGCAGATGGGTATGGAGAGAAGAGAGTGGCTTGGGAAGAGAAGAGGAAGAGGGGGAAAAAAAAAAAGAAAAAAAAAAGAAGAATACGAAGAAGAAAGAAAAGAGATGGTCTGAAGGATGAGACATGACATAGAAAATGGGGGCCACCATGTCAATATATTTACGGAAATGTCATTGAAAACTGAGTTACGGAAACTAATAACACCTAAAATGTGTTTTTAGTTTCTATAACTTATCACTCAAAAATCAGAAAATTGAGTGATGGAAACAAAAACTGAGTTATGATGCCAAACATACTTCTCAATCGTGGGATCCACATATTTTGAGTTATGAGTGATGAAAACAGAGTTATGAGTTATGGAAATCATAAATCCAAACAGCCCCTTAGAATGCCAAACTAATCTCCACCAATTTACCTTTGGCAACTTGTATCCAATTGCACTTTTGGTTTTAAAACTTTTTTAATGACATGACTCCAAAGGAATACAAAGAGGTTGATCAGTTTCAACTCCGTGCAGCAAGCCTCTCACGATATGCAAGACCCACTGATATGTGAGGCCCATTGCTGTGAGAGGCTCGTTGTATAAAGTTGAAACACAAAATACTTTCACTAGTTTCACCAAGCACTAATTGGTATAATCCGGTAAAACTAACATTAATACATTATGTATAAATCACTTTTTTTTTTTTTTTTTTTTAAATTTTTAACTTTAATATTAACAAAGCATTATTGCAACAAAAGGAAAGAACATATAGGAAGCAAACTCCCTTGAAATAACTTTGGCTAAACACAAGTGGCAAAGCCTTCATTAAAATAAATAAATAAAACCAGATATAGAGTTCTTGAGAAGTGAGTCCATCTAGCCATAACATAAGCAACCTTGTTATAATCACGACTAATATATAAGAAACTAAGGCCTTGTTTGGTATGTCACTCACTCATATCCCAACACTCATAACTCAAATCTCCTCACTCAAACTTATATCCCAATATCTCACAACTTTAACTCAATAAAACCCATAACTCACTCTCACGCTTGTTTGCCGAAAATTTTCACAGTTATCTCAAATTCAAAAACCCACCTTTCTGTCACTCATTGGGTCCCACATAGCATTGATTGCACTGCAAAAGCACTACAACGGCAACATACTACCCGCATGTAATGAGGAAAAATATCTGTTGCTCACAAAAGCCTGTAGTGATGGGACGAGACACTGTTGTGAGACCCGTGTTTGCTAGAAATTTACAAAACTGCCACTAATAACTCAAAACCCTTAACTTGAAAATAGCCTCATCGTGTTTCCAAAATTGCTCACCTATCACTCAAAATTATGAGATATCATCACTGAGTTAATGGTTTGGAAATTCATCCAAACAAGCATGCTACCTATGGGCCCTATCGATTTTAGGTTATGAGTTAACAAAACTGGGATTTGTTAACTTAGTTCAGGGAAATCCAAACAAGGCCTAAGTGTCTGTTTGAGAACAGCTTATTTAGCTGAAACTGAAAACTTTTTGCTGAAAGTATTGTAGATAAAGCTAAAAGTCAGCTGAAATAATACAGTGTGACTCATAAAGAGTACCAAAAAGTGTAATAGGACCTATGAATAGTAGTAAAAATAAGCTAAATAGTAAAAGAAGCCGCCCAATATAAGTATCTCAAACGCAACCTAAATTGCACAACAAGAGTTTGAACTTCATTTGCAAAATTAAACAGCTTTTAGGGGATTCGCTGCTTGGGAGTTATGATTGCATCAGTGTAGGTTTTAGAATCACTATTCACTCTAACATTATGCATATTTAAGCAACTTGCCAAGATAATCACCTAGTGAATTGCTTCTGCCTTGCTTGGATAGGATGTTGGTGTTGACCTTTTTTACATTGGCAAACATCAAAGCTCTTCTCTAGTTTCTACTAGTTCTCACAGAAAAGAAAAGGACATATAAGTCTCTTCAATTTTCTTTTTTAGTAATTAAAATCAACGTATTAATTTACTAGCTTTCTTATAAAAAGTTTAGATAATACATGTGGTGGGTCTTTTTGCAATGTTGGGTTGGGCTGCCTTCTGCTGTACTGGGCCTAAGTGTTCTGAGTAAGGGAGTTGAGACCGGTCCAACTGCAACTCACTTTGGTCCGGCTTGTGCACAAACTATGCCTCATTTGCCAAGAACTTCGTTCACATGCACATGGCAGGCGGAGCTATTTCGGATGAGTCATGACAAGCAAACATGATAATAATAAAAAAAGAAAGTACTTTTGCCTTTGGACAAAGTGAATAAATAATTCTCAATTAAAATGATAATCACAATGATAAGAAACACCTTGTAAAGAAAATGGTGGAAATAAATAGGTAAGACATGAATTAGCAAAAGAAAGAAAAAGATCAATCTGTTATGCCAAGTTATGTCACTAGACCAAGACCAAAGAAGGAAATTGTTTGCCTCAATGCGAATAATCTCCTAGGGAAAATCTTGCAGTAGAAATTAATCATTTTGAGGGAAGTGGACTTGAATGGCTTGTGTCCAAAAGAATCCTTTGCTTTTGGCAAAGAGCAGGACTTTTAGAGTGAGAGAGGGGATCAACCTATTGGTGCATGCCTACCATTTTATCTCTCTGTTTTCTTTTCTTATTTCTAATTTTCCATTTCTCTTTCTTTTCCTCTTCTTTTCTCATTATTTGTTTCCGTGTTGTGATTTTCTCCTAGAGGTTACTATTACTGTGATTGTGATCCCCCTACTATGCATGGCAAGGGTCCTTTATATAGTGCCTGCCGTGATTAGCTTTTACTATTTTAGCCTTTAACTACCTTTGTTTGATCTGGGTGTCCTTGCTGACCACCACTGATTTGTTAGCCGCTCAGCCCGCAACACTTACCTATGCTGGTTGTGCCACTCCCTATCACCAAACAAAGAAGGCTATTTTGTTCGTTTGTTTGTCGTGACACTCTTACCTACTACGATGTGGGTGCTCTCTCTCTTTCCATCCCTCATGACATGCACTTAGTGGTTCCAACTTATCATTACTTCTTTTGGGCGGTATATCATCCCAGCAGGACATTTCCCCTAAAAGAGCCTGAGCAGGAACCCTAGAATAGGTTTTCCCCTCTCCCCACCACCAGACCATACCCTCTTACCTCTGACCCATAACCCACCACCTCCTGTATTGGCTAGGTACATGCTGGTGAAGTCTGGGCCTTGCGTGTGCTCAACTTCTGCGTGTGTCCAAAACTTGCCTGCTGCATTTGCCATGGTTTGAAGGCTTGTCTGCACATCCTACCGCCTATTCTTGACTTCTTATGGCGTGAGCTATTTTCTGATTCCTCATTCTCTATGGCCTACTCCCTTTATGGGCCGGGCTTTGCTTGATTGTGGGCTTTTCTTTCTTCAGCATATTCTTTTGTTCCTTTCTGCAATCTTGCTACCATTTCCTACCGTACCATTCTACCACTCCTACTGTGGCGTTATTTGACCCCAACCTGCTGGGCCTCTTTAGGTCTGCTACTTATTCTTCTCTCAATGACTCAATGTGGTCATTTGGGCTTTGTATTACATTGCTTGTGGGCTCTTTTGTCCCATTTATTTCCTCTTGGGCATCCTTGGCCCATTTGCTTTCCTTGGGCTTCCTTGACCCTTTTTCTAACTCTACGTTCCCATCGGCTTTTACTAACTCCTTTGGGCTTCCTTGTCCCAATTACCTTATCCTTCATCCTTAGGGCTCATGGGCTTGCCATCAACCCCTTACTTTCTTTGCTTGCATTACTTCGGGCTTGCTGTGGCCCATTTTCACTTTTCTACATCACATACTGCCCATGGATTTGCTACTTCTCTCTCTCTAGGCTCCTTTAGGCCATTTGCTTCCTTAAAGCCCATTTGTTTATTTTATGGGCTTATGATCCATTATTCCTGTCACTTGGGCTTAATGGTTTTTCTATCCACTTACTAACTCTTTTCTGCCCATGTTGCTGGGCTTCTTCCTTCTACTGGGCTTCCCAAAATGAGCATCAACAATACAAAAGGTTCAATCTAACAAAAAGATAGGGTCAAAGAAATTTTGTATTGTAAATGATTGTTCCGTATATAGATTTTTTATTTTTATTTTTAATTTCACTCTAGTTTAAAATTACTTTCATACTATTGAAAACATTTCACTCAAGAGCTATGTAACTCAATTAGCACATCTTTGTGTTTCTAATAGAGACGTCTAGGGTTCAAATCACCTCACTTTATTGTAACCATAGTCAGTAAAATATGTTACAAGTAAAGTGTGGTAAGTATACATATGGATATAATTTGGCATTATTTTAAAAACTATGTTTCAAAAATTAGGTAGAAAAATTTAGAAATACGTGTATAGAGTATAATATGTTTATATTTTGAAACTTCGCCTAAAAAAAAAAAAAACCAGAAATATTTGTCATGTGCATTTTTTGAGATAAATACAATAATCCAACATATTACAATCATATAAAAATAATCCACTTAACAAAGAAAAATATTTCCATAACCATATAAAAATTTCTCAACAATTTAACACATTACAAAACAAATGCAAAAAATATTAAATAAATAAATACAATAGATTTAATAAAATGATACTAAATGATATGCAAGTATATGAGAATGGATGCGTCTATAATAGTAGCGAAAGAGATTTAGCAAAAAAAAAAAGGTAATAGAGAAGCACTTATCTTGGTCAGCGTGAGAGATGGAGAGAGAGTTGTAGTTGATGTTGTCTAATTAAGTGAGTTCCACACTTTTCTAAATATTTACAAAAATGTCATTGAACAATGTTATATGAAAACTAAAAACTGGTATGGAGAGTTTTTCTAAATATAGTGTTTAAACACCCTAAATTGAGAATCATGACTCAAACACTCCTAAAAAAACACTCCTACCAAACAGATTATTTTATTTTTTACTTTTTTTTGGGTCCACAATTTTTAGTGTTTAAACACTGAAAACTGTTGTTTAGAATCACTTACCAAACAAGCCAAAAGCCTTAGAATTTAGAAACAATAAAATTTAACAATAAAAGAATAGTAGGATATTAGGATTTAGGCTATTAAAGTGCGTATTCGTTTTGACATATAGAACAGTAGGGTGTAGTGGAATAATATAGGCAAAAATACCATTTTGGTTAGGGTCACAGTTAATTTGGTCTTTACATTTTGAGAACATTTAATTTAGTCCCTATTATTTTCAAGTCACAATAAATTTAGTCACTACTGTTAGATGATTAATGGAATTTTCTTATGTGGCAGATGAAATGCACACGTGACAGTAATTAAATTAAAATATTAACTAGCCCATCCTACATGTCTTAAGTGGTCCTACCATGTCAGCTTTCATCCACTTTTAGTCCCATGTGATCCACACGTGATCAACTTACTAAACCCCCAGTCCCCACTGGTCAGACCAAGATCTCTCGCAAATTCCAGACCCAAACCCCCATTGATAAACAACTCTATTACTCTAAGTCTTCGTGTCCACAGCTCACTCTCTTTGCTCTTTAACGAGCTTATTACATAGTTTGATTTGTCTAGCTCTCTCAAATATTTCATTGTTTTTCCATCAATCATAGCTTTTGAAAAATGTCGTGTTATGGAGGAAATTGTGGTTATGGATCTGGCTGCAAGTGCAGCAATGGCTGTGGAGGATAATCTTCCAAAACCTCTTATGCTTTCAGGAAATTTTCATTATGTTTGTGCTTTGCTTTCTGATGATGCTAGAAAATCAACAGTGAGCCGCACAGTAAACACGTGATCGCGATGACACGCACAACATAAAAAAGAAAGGACCTAACAGAGAGCACAGGTGTGGTGTCGGCCAAATACCCTCCGAAGGTCAAGTTAGAACTTCTCACAACTCTAGAGTGCTAGAGAGGGGTAAATTATGCGTACCTTGGTTGGTGAGGGTATTGCGGCTTTTATAGTAGTAGGGCATGAACATCCCTTAGTCGGATTAGAAGTATTTTCCTTTTAGGAATCTCCTTGAAGCGTACTTTACGGGATCCTTTCCTTATGGGAATCCCTTTGGATTCGACGAAGCGTGGAGAGCAAGTTATTTCCTTATATACATGATACGTGGGTGGCAAGAAAACATTAATTAGTACCGTCGGCTTGTAATAACCCTCAAGCTCTCATCTCGTCACCTTATGAAGGCGTCAACCTTTTGGAAACGTCAGCCTTTAGGGAGCCCTATGAGGCTTCCCATGGCCAATGACGAACGTTATGGGAGCTTGGTTGACGCGGCACTCCCGTCAGCCAATATCGTCGCCGTCGCCCTACGTTGTTGAAGTAAAACGTCGGTCTACTTATTTTTATCCCACATCAGTTGCCCCCTACTCCATAATTCCGTCGATTTTAAACTGACGGTTTTGTGGAGTCTTGTCGAATTACTGTTTTGGGCCCAGAGAAGCGGGAAAACTATTGTCGCCCTACGTTGTCGAAGTAAAACATCGGTCTACTTATTTTTATCCCACATCAGTTGCCCTCTACTCCATAATTCCGTCGATTTTAAACTGACGGTTTTGTGGAGTCTTGTCGAATTACCATTTTGGGCCCAGAGAAGCAGGAAAACCATTGATTAATTCCTCGTCTCGAGATGCATTTAATGCCCAGAACACGTGTCGTCCATTTGTTGGCCCCGTTTCTGGCAAAGGCGTCGCTTCGTCTTCCGTGCGTTTTTCCTTCCTATATATATAGTGCTTCTTCCTCATTTTCCTTCATTTCATCCTTGCTGATTATTGAGAGAGACAGAGAGAGATACTGTCGCTTGCTACTCCGTCGACTTAGCTTCCGTCACTTTATCTTCCGTCAGTCTTCAGGCCTTTCTTCAAGGTAACCTTTAACAGTAAGTTTCCATTTCCTTACAATTTTGTTTGTAGTTAAATAATTCTTTTAGTGAGGACGTCAACTTAGGTACTTAGATTGGATCCGTCACTTGTAGGTAGTCAGATGTCAAGTGACGCGATGAGTGAGGAGTCGTCAGTCCGGGAAGGAGTGGGCTACGACGAGGCCTTCGGTTTAGGTGATGAGTTTGAGGATTTCTCACCTTCGTCAGGGAGAGAGACGTTAGCCCAGTCCCTCGACGGCGAGGATGAGTGTTATGATGAGGAGAGTGAGGAAGTAGAAATTGAAGTAGGAAAAGAGGGAAGTTGGGTTGACGGTGAAGATGCCCATGACAGGGAGGATGGTGACGGTGACGGTGACGAGGATGATGATAGAGAAGGATCTAGTGAGGGGGCCTCAGTAGGTCCTGGAGATAACCATCCCTTTATTCTTCCTGCAGAGTGGGTCGTCAACAAATTTCTACCATCGATGAGTGACAAAATTTTTAGCGAGTTGCGCATTAGGTACCAAATCCCAGAGCACATCCCAATCCGTCTCCCTTATGAGAACGAAAAGTGTTACACGGGGAGGACAGCGGACGTTGGTATATACAACGCTATGTTTGCTGCCGGACTTAGGCTTCTGCTGACAACACTTCACCGTCAGCTGGTTGACTATTTAGGTCTGTCCGTCAGCCAAATTGCTCCCAACGCTTGGAGAACTTTTATTGGAGCAGAGATTCTGTGGGTAAGTCTGAGTGGAGGGAACCGTCAGCTCACGCTAGACGAGTTCTTTTACTGTTATAGGCCTCATCACATATCCTCATCCAAGGGGACATACCATTTTGCCGTCAGGGAGAAAGACTTGAAGTTGGTGTTCGACATGCCAGATTCCAATAGGAACTGGAAGAGCAGGTTTTTCTTTGTTGAAGGGACGGATTGGGTGTGTCGTGAGGAAGAGTGGGCGACGATGCCTTGTGGTTATTTTGACAATACATGGGCTTTCGTCAGAGAATCAGGTTGGAACCGTCAGCTACCCCTTTGTTTGTTTTATTCTGACGTTTCTAATACCGTCTTCTTTTTCTTGATTGCAGCCAATGCGCGTCCTAGCATAACTGACAAGCAAGTGGGGTTCATCCAACGGGTTCTTGAAATCCCCTTGGATCAGAGAAAGTGCCGGGATTTAATCAACCTCGACACCCTCCATTTGTATTGCGGAGGTCCTGAGCCGTTGCCAGAAGCTCGGAAGTTAGTCGAGTACTCCCGTCGGAGTAAGTGAATTTTTTACAAAACTTCTGGAACTAACGTCTTGCTTTTTCTAACGTCTGTTGGTGTATTTTGTAGAGATGGACGTTGCCAAGCAAAGGATCAGGGCGACAGCAGCCCGTAAAAAGGAGGAGAAACTGGCAAAGGGGACGGAGGAGGGAGACTCGTCAGCTCCCAAATCCGTCAACAAGGCTTCAAAAAGAAAAGCTGACAGAGATGACGCTCGTTCGTCCAAGAAGACCGTCGTCATCCCAGGTGACGGCTCTTTGAAGGGGAAGTCGTTAGTTAAGCCAAGTCGTGGTGTGGGCAAGGGGGCAATGACTTCCTCTGGTCCTGTCCATGAGGGCCCAAGTTGCCTCCTGACTCATAAGGCATACGCCGTCGGGGAGGTGGGCTTTTTTGTGAAGCCGACGGATCTCGATCCTTGTGACTTGGTGGGGATGGAAGATTTGGGGGCGTCAGCCCTTTTTGATATTACTAGGGTATGTTTGATTTTTATTAGCTTAGTTTGGTTTTATCTCCTTCTTACCTGAATAACGTTTGTGCTCTTCTCTTTTTCAGGCCTTGGTTCGCGTCAAGGCTCTTCAGGAACGTTGCCTTGCCAAGGTGGAGGTCATCACCCGTGTCAGGAAGCATAATGCTACCCTAATAACGAGCAAGGTCAATACAAGGAGGCCATGCGTACGTTCAACAAGGAGGTGAAGGAGCTGAGGGAAAAGTTAGCAGAGGTAGGCTCTCAAAAGCAGAAGCTCCAGGAGGAGGTGACGGCTTTGTGAGAGAAAGTAGAGATGGTTGGAACTAATGTCGTCCAGAAGTTCAAAACATCACAATTGTTCATTGACTTTGGTGCTGATTACTACGACACTGGTTTTGACGATTGCCACAAGCAAGTGGCGTCAGCTTTCCCGGAGCTGGACTTGTCTGGGATTTCAATGGACGCGCCTGAGCCAATGACGCTTGCCAGGGACGTCGCCATTGATGATGATGACGGCGTCTTAGAGTCCTAGCCTTCGCCCAAGGTTGACGGCAGCGTCGTTCTAGCCCAGCCTACTATTACCCCTCTAGCTCCTGTTTCTAAGACCTCCGAGCTAACTGTTGATGCTGACGGCGCTCTTCTCCAGAAAAGTGGTAGGACCGCTGCTGACGTCCTTGACATGTGACGTTTATTTTATTTTAAGAGTATTAAGAATATCGTTTAAGTGCCCTTTTGATTTTGGGCTTTTGTATGTAAACAATTTACTTTATGTATGATATTTCTTCTTGTTTTCATTTTTGTTGATATGTTGCCTGTGGTATCATTTTTACAAGTTCTTATTTCTATTTGCTTATGGAACCGTCAGCTTTATTGGCTGTCTTACATGTTTATTCTCTCCGTTTGGCTTTTTGTAGCCTTGCCCATTTATGGGGTTCTAAAAATTTAAGGCCGTTGTCGTTGTAGCTAAGATTCTGTGAATCCGTTAGTCTCGCCATTATAGACTTTAAGGGGTTGTCGGTTTTTAGTCTTATCTTTGTTTAGGATTTTTATTTTTATAGGGTCGTCGGCTTTAAGGCTTTACCCAACTGGATTTCATTAATCCGTCACTTTCGTGGGGGCTGTCAGCCTGCTTAGTCGTCAGCCTAATTATAGACTTCATAGGTCTGTCACTTAAGTGAAGGCCGTCAACTTATTAGGTCTTGTATTTATTCGAGGCTTTTAGTGAACTTGTCACTTTTTAGTTGTCAGCCTAATTATATACTTTATAGGTCTGACACTTAAGTGAAGGCCGTCAGCTTATTAGGTCTTGTATTTATTCGAGACTTTTAGTGAACTTGTCACTTTTTAACTGTCAGCCTAATTATAGACTTTATAGGTCCGTCACTCTAGTGAAGGCCGTCGACTTATTGGGCCTTGTATTTATTCGGGGCTTTTAGTGAACTTGTCACTTTTTAGCCGTCAGCCTAATTATAGGCTTTATAGGTCCGTCACTCTAGTGAAGGCTGTTGGCTTATTAAGCCTTGTATTTATTCGAGGCTTTTAGCCGTTAGCCTAATTATAGATTTTATAGGTCTGTCACTCTAGTGAAGGCCGTCGGCTTATTAAGCCTTGTATTTATTCAAGACTGTTAGTGAACTTGTCACTTTTTAACCGTCAGCCTAATTATGGGCTTTATAGGTCCGTCACTCTAGTGAAGGCCGTCGGCTTATTAAGCCTTGTATTTATTCGAGGTTTTTAGTGAACTTGTCACTTTTTAGCTGTCAGCCTAATTATAGGCTTTATAGGTCTGTCACTCTAGTGAAGACCATCGGGTTATTAAGCCTTGTATTTGTTCGTAGAAACTTTGACTATTTTCTGAATAAACTCCTCTTATTGCCATGCATCCGTTAAAAGTAGTTCTTTAAAAAGAAAAATAAAATCCTGCCCTCTTGGGCTTTAAAAAGTTACTGTAGAGAAAACTAAAGTAAAATAAAGAACCTGAGGAGTGTAGTTATAATTAAACAAGAAATAAAGGGGTGTTGCTTCTTCACGTCATCCTTCTCACTGGTAGTACTTTCGTAAGTGCTCGGTGTTCCATGGATGTGGCAGCTTATGTCCGTTTATCATCTCTAGGTGGTAAGTGCCCTTCCTCTGCCATGACGTGATTCGGTAAGGTCCTTCCCAGTTGGGGCCGAGCTTCCCTTGCGTGGGGTCTCTAGTAGCGCCCATGACTTTCCTTAGGACGAGGTCTCCTACCTTGAAATCTCTGTGTCAGACCCGGGAGTTGTAATGCTTCGCCATGCGGTCCTGGTACCGTGCGAGCCTTTGTTGTGCTATTGCCCTGACTTCATCTACCAGATCGAGCTGAAGGCGTATTGCCTCGTCGTTCCTTGTTTCGTCATGGTTATCTACCTTGTAGCTTGTGAGTCTGATCTTGGCTAGGATGACGGCTTCATTTCCGTATGTCAGTCGGAATGGTGTCTCTCCTGTAGATGTCCTTGCCGTCGTTCTGTATGCCCATAGTACGCTCGGCAATTTTTCAGGCCATATGCCCTTTGGTCCCTTGAGTCGAGTCTTGATGATCTTGAGCAAGGATCGATTCGTAACCTCGACTTGCCCGTTAGCTTGTGGGTAGGCGGGGGAGGAGTAGTGGTTCCTGATTCCTAACTGTGAGCAAAAGTCCCGGAATGAGTCGTTGTCGAACTGTTTTCCATTATCCGAGACTAAGACCCTAGGAATGCCAAACCTGCATATGATGCACCTCCAAACGAAACTCCGTATGTTCTTTTCTGTAATGGTGGCCAGAGCTTCAACTTCTACCCACTTTGTGAAGTAGTCAATGCCTACTACCAGGAACTTTAGCTGTCGGATCGCTGTAGGGAATGGTCCCATAATGTCTAGCCCCCACTGGGCAAATGGCCAGGGGGCCGTCATCGGAGCCAGCTCCTCAGTTGGTTGCCTAATAATGTTGCTGAACCTTTGACATTTGTCGCAGGCCTTAACATAAGCTTCGGCGTTCGCCTGCATGGTAGGCCAATAGTATCCCGCCCGTACGAGCTTGTATACCACCGACCTTGATCCTGAATGGTTTCTGCAAATCCCTTTGTGTACCTCTCTCATGACATAATTCGCCTCTTCATTACCTAAGCACCTTAGGTATGGGCGGGAGAAGCCTCTTTTGTATAGGACATCTTTTATCAAGACGAACCTTGCTGCCCGGACCTTTAGCTTTCTTACGGCTTCCTTCTCGTCCAGCAAAATGCCGTCCTTCAAGTATGAAGCTATTGTTGTGGTCCAGTTGCTTTCAGAACCTATCTCCTGCACGTCGCTTGAGTCTATTAGTGGAGAAAGTTGAACAAAAGAAAGTACATTACCATGGGTGATCATGTGTTCTGCTGAAGCGGCCTTGGCAAGGCGGTCGGCTTGCTCGTTCTCTCCTCTAGGGACCTGGATGATTTTGGCCTGTAGGTCGTCTACCCTCCTTTTCACTTGATCCAAGTATAGTTTCATCCTTTCGCCCTTGCACTCGTAATCCCCATTTATTTAGTTAGTAATGACCTGGGAGTCGCAGTAGATAACTACGCTTGTGGCTCTTGCGGCTCTGGCGAGGTCAAGGCCCACTACTAACGCTTCATATTCTGCTTCATTATTGGTGGTGGGGAAGTCGAGACGAATCATGCATTCCACTACATCTCCTTCAAGTGACAGTAATACTACGCTGGCCCCCCCAGCCTGTCTATTAGATGATCCATCCATATGCACGCTCCACTGACTGGATTCTTCTACCCCCCTGTCCTCGTCATGAGTAAATTCTGCTATGAAGTCTGCAACGACTTGCCCTTTGATAGTGGTTCAGGGACGATATTGGATGTCGAACTCGCTCAGTTCTATGGCCCAGAGTGCTAATCTTCCAGCGGTGTCAGGGTTGTTCATAGCTCGCCGCAAGGGCTTGTCGGTTAGGACGACTATCGTATGGGCTTGGAAGTATGGTTTGAGTTTGCGAGCTGCCATCACTAGCGCAAAGGCTAGTTTCTCCATGGGCGGGTACCTCTCTTCTGCTCCGCAAAGCGCCCGACTGGCGTAGTATACGGGTTTCTGTACTTTTCTTTTTCCCTGATCAAGGCTGCGCTAACGGCGGCGGGTGAGACGGCTAGGTAGAGAAGAAGTTCTTCACCTGGTTGCGATGGACTTAGCAACGGTGGGGCAGAGAGGTAGGCTTTCAATTCTTCGAACGCCTGCTGGCACTCGTCCGTCCATTCGAAGGACTTCTTCAGTGTGCGGAAGAAGGGCAAACATTTGTTCGTTGCCCTCGACATGAATCTATTCAGTGCTGCCACTTTTCCATTGAGGCTTTGTACCTCCTTTACATTTCTTGGGGGCTTCATCTCTATTATGGCCCGGATCTTGTCTGGGTTTGCTTCTATCCCCCTTTGCGACACTATGAACCCTAGAAATTTTCCCGCTGTCACTCCGAAGGCGCATTTTCCTGGGTTGAGTTTCATATTATAAGAGCGGAGGGTGTCAAATGTCTCTCTGAGGTCTTCCAAGTGATCTTCCTCCCTCCGGCTTTTCACTAGCATATCGTCCACGTAGACCTGTACATTTCTTCCAATTTGCGGCGCAAACATTCTGTTCATGAGCCTTTGGTATGTCGCGCCTGCATTCTTCAATCCGAAGGGCATTACTCTATAGTAGAAGAGGCCTTGACTGGTTACGAATGAAGTTTTCTCCTGATCATCTTCGTGCATCCGAATTTGGTTGTAGCCCGAGAAGGCGTCCATAAAACTTAGCAACTGATGCCTGGCGGTAGAGTCTACTAGTACGTCGACTCATGGGAGGGGGTAGCTATCCTTGGGGCATGTTTTGTTTAGGTCGGTAAAGTCTATGCACATCCTCCACTTCCCGCTAGCTTTTTTGACCATTACTACGTTCGCCAGCCAGTCAGGGTAGTATACCTCCCTTATGAAGCTCGTTTCCTGAAGTTTGCGGACCTCTTTTGCAATGGCTTGGTCTCACTCCGGGGTGAATATTTGCTTTTTCTGTCGGATGGGGGGAAAGGAAGGCGATACACTAAGCCTATGTACGATGACTGATGGATCTATCCTGGGCATGTCTTCATGAGTCCAGGCAAATACGTCTCGATTGCTTCTCAGAAAAGCCGTGAGCTCTTGGCGGATGGCGAGACTGACGAGACTCCCAATCTTGGTTGTTCGTTCGTGGTTCGAGTCGTCAAGAAACACTTCTTCAAGTTTCTCCACTGGTTCCGCCGTTGTTCGGTGTTCTTCTATGTTCATTGCCAGGAGGTGGTCATCCATCTCCATCATGGCCACATAACATTCACGCGCGGCCACTTGATTTCCTCGCAACTCTCCCATGCCGTAGTCGGTAGGAAACTTAATCATCAGGTGGTAAATTGAAGTTACGGCCTTCCACGAATTGAGGGTGGGTTGCTCGAGGATAGCGTTGTAGGCAGATGAGCAGTCGACCAATAGGAATGTCATGTCCTTGGCGATTTGTTGGGGGTAGTCGCCTACCACTACGGACAATGTGATTGCACCTAGGGGGAGCACCCTTGTTCCTCCAAAACTGACAAGAGGAGCGTTCGTCGGGATCAACCGTTCCCTGCCAATTCCCATCTACTGGAATGCTAGATAATACAGGATATCTGCTGAGCTTCCATTATCGACCAACACCTTGTGCATGTTGTAATCTTCTATCCGTATGCTGATGACCAGTGCATCGTCGTGCGGGTGGTGAAGACGCCTTGCATCCTCCTCCGAGAATCTGATTATGGGGCTTTCTCTCCATGCTATCTTCGGCACATAGCCCGTCAGCTGAACATTCTAGACTATCCTTAGGTAAGTTTTCAGAGCTTTTTTGGATGATCCAGCGACTGCTGTTCCTCCCACGATCATTCTTATGTCCCCTATGGGGGGCCTCGGTCATTCATTGTCCCGTCGGGGGTTCTGCTCCTGAGGAGGTTGATCCACTCTCTCCTTTCTGACAAACCTCTACAACTTTCCTTGTTTAATAAGGGCTTCAATCTGCTGTTTCAAGTCGTAACAGTCGGCCGTGTCATGATCGTGGTCTCGATGGAAGCGGCAATACTTATCTTTCGAGCGCCTGTTGGGATCTCCCTTCAGATTCCCGGGGTAATTCAGAGCTTCCTCGTCTTTGATCTGCATTAGAACTTGATCTACCGGGGCCGTAAGTGGGGTGAAGCTTGTAAACCTTCCCCCCGGGGGCTTGGTGTGACAATCGTCCCGTCTGTCTCCCATCCGGGCCTTCTTGCGCCCTTGGTCTTGTCGTGTATCATCCTGCCTTTCCCTTTTCTAGGTTTCTCCTCTTGGGCTGACAGCGCATCTTCAGCGTTCATGTACTTGGTGGCCCTGTAAATCACTTTTGACATGGTCTTTGGATCATTTTTGTATAAGGAAAACAAAAACTCACCCTTTCGTAGCCCATTTATGAAGGTTGCCACAAGTATCTTATCATCGGCTTCGTCGATCGAGAGCGCTTCCTTATTGAAGCGAGATATGTAGGATCGTAACGTCTCGTCCTTTCGCTGTTTAATGCTCATCAAGCAAGCTGTGGACTTTTTGTATCTATGTCCACCAATGAAGTGCGCGGTAAACTAAGCGCTCAACTCCTTGAAAGTGCTGACTGAGTTGGGCGTTAGTCAGCTGAACCAGATTCTAGCTGCTCCCTTCAGTGTCGTAGGGAAGGCCCTACACACGATTTCATCGGCTACACCTTAAAGGTGCATCAATGTCTTAAAGGTCTCTAGGTGGTCTAGAGGGTCCTTGACTACGTCATAGCTATCTATGTGCGGTATGCAAAACTTGTGTGGCAAGGGGAAAGAATTGACGGCGGTAGTGAATGGGGAATCAGTGCGGTTGACGAGATCATCAAGATCGCTGGATACCCATCCCTTGAGAGCGTTCATCATCACCTCCATCTACTCCTTCATTGCCTGTATCTCTATGAAGACAGAGGGTGGAGTTGCGTCCATGAGGGATGGGATGCTTATATTTTGCCGCTCATATCAGCTCGAGGCGTTGCTTCCTTCTGGTCCTTCGCAGTCTCGCCGCTCAGCACTGGAATCTTCTAGGCCTTCTGCAATATTATTGCCTGCCTTCTGATGTAGCTGCTCTTCCAAAACCTGATTCTGTCTTGTGAGGCGTTCGACGGCTGCAGTTAGGACCTGCACTTGCTTCTCTAGTGCAGTCGGTTGCGGCTCGTCTCCCTGAACATTGTTGATGGTTGCCATTGATCGAGTGAGTACCATGCAACTCTTTTGTCGGGGGAGCGTTAGTTGTGGCTTATGACACTACTTGCGATGATGTCCCCACAGACGGTGCCAACTGATGAAGCTAGAAAATCAACAGTGAACCACACAGTAAACACGTGATCGCGATGACACCTGCACAACACAAAAAAGAAAGGACCTAATAGAGAGCACTGGTGTGGTGTCGGCCGAATACCCTCCGAAGGTCAAGTTAGAACTTCTTACAACTCTAGAGTGCTAGAAAGGGGTAAATTATGCGTACCTTGGTTGGTGAGGGTATTGGGGCTTTTATAGTAGTAGGGCATGAACATCCTCTAGTCGGATTAGAAGTCTTTTCCTTTTAGGAATCTCCTTGAAGTGTACTTTACGGGATCCTTTCCTTATAGGAATCCCTTTGGCTTTGGCGAAGTGTGGAGAGTAAGTTATTTCCTTATATACATGATATGTGGGTGGCAGGCAAACATTAATTAGTACCATCAGCTTGTAATAACCCTCCAGCTCTCATCTTGTCACCTTATGAAGGCGTCAGCCTTTTAGAAACGTCAGCCTTTAGGGAGCCCTATGAGGCTTCCCATGGCCAATGACGAATGTTATGGGAGCTTGGCTGACGCGAAACTCCCGTCAGCCAGTATCATCGCCGTTGCCCTACGTTGTCGAAGTAAAACGTCGGTCTACTTATTTTTATCCCACATCACTTTCTATGGTAGAAATTAATGTTGCTGTTGTTGTGCCCCCCCCCCCCCCCCCTAATTTTAAAATTTGATAACTTCTTAATAATGATAAAGATAAAGTTTATATGACTTTTTTCTTAGAGGAAAAATCGAAAGGGGTTTTATTTAGTGTTCTGATGGGTTCTTGCGCATAATATAAACTAGTCACTAGCTCATGTGATGCACAGGATAGTTAAATAAAAATTAAAAGTGTTTATTTTGCTTAAAGGTCTATGACTTGACTTAATGTATAACTTGAAAATGAATGAAAATAAGTAATTTTTTGTTCAATATAATGGTTTAGAATTTATTTTTTCTTTCATATCATTGGTTCCACATAACACATGCTGGCGTGAGCTATTCTATGGTGATGAATTTACACAGTACTTAACTGCAAATAAATCTAATATCTACTACCAATCTAATCGATGTTATCTTGATAGTAGATCTACAAATTGCATTCTCATATCCTCCATCATTTAGAAGGTAACTGAAGTAATGATTGTATGTAATGTATAAATTTTATTCTTTTATAATATAAAATTATTAAAATGATTAAAATAAAATCTAATATTCTAGAAATTTTTTGAAATAGAATTTTAAATTTCTTAAAACTTAGTTAATAGAGTTTCTATTTTACCCAAAAGTGAACTATCACAATTAATGAGAATTTAACCATTTTTTGCAAAGATAAGATAACCATAGGCCCAATTTTTATTTTATAGCATAGGATGTTACAGTTAGATCTATACCATGTGTAATACGTTAGTCCATTATGATAGTTCCAAATAATATGAGAAGTCATTTAAGATCCAACGTATCCAATAATTATTTAAAAAAAAAAGTAATTTCAAAAGTATTTTAATTGTAAATTTTTTTAATTATAAAATAGACTATCTAAACACTAAAGGAAAGCATTCGGAATGATCACATCATTTATACCATATCATGATAGTTGCAAATAGCAATACTATTATTCATGATTAATGGATGAACAATGAAACTGTGAATTAACAATTTAACAATTCAAATACCAAGTTTTTAAACTACAACACATATACAAAAGACTCCAACTATTGGAACATACTTCTTCTACCATTTTCATTATTTAATCAAAACCAAAGTTTCAAAGATAATTCCAATTCAATTAAACCCAATACATAAATACACATGAACATAAAGAATTCCAAAATTAAAAACAACAGTCTCCAAAAGCCTCTGCCTAATACAGTCACTATTTATTTATTTATTTTTCTTCAGATTGTGCGTTCTTTTTCCTTTTTCCTTTTATGTTTCATCAAACCTTTTCTAATAACATTAAACCTGATAAGAAAACTCTACATAAATTTTGTTTTAAAGGCGCTCCAAAAACCAAAATCAATGCAAGAGACTATACAGCAGAGTGGTGTTGGAAGAATGATCCAAAAAAAAAAAACTATTTAAAATATAATATAGGAATGAAAAGCCGAGTTGAAATTGTAACAAATAATCCCTAAAAAAAATTTATAATATAATATAGGGTTATGGATTCCTAATCAAATTTGGTTATATAATTTTTTTTTTTTAAAGATGAATATGTTGGTAGAGTCCATTTGATATAAAATTTAAATCTTATTGAAATTAAAAATGATATATATTTGTTGAGTCTCATTTGATATAATTATAGAGTTTAAATCCTATTGAAATTATAATTTCTAATCAACTTTAATATATAAAAAAAATGAAAAGAAAGAAAAGAAAGAAAACGTGATTGATAGATATAAGGAAATGTGGTAGGTCAAAATTGGCTAAGCTAAATTTCAACCTCACACAATTTACTTATAGAGATGGGATGTCAATCAACCTTAGTTACCTTTTTTTTAAACAAGTTAATCAATTGATATTGGAATATGTGCTTGGTATATATGTAAGTCAGGGAAAACTGAATAATACAAGTCTTGGATTGATTTAATAGTGCTCATCGGTTTTAGTTCGAGGTGAAGGTTTACACTTGTTCTTGTGCAACAATACTATCACTCTCTTTTTCTTTCTCCTTCTTTCTCTTCCTCACAATTCTTGATCCCGTTCTTTATAGGGATCTTTTTTTTAATTTTTTAATTTTTTTTAATATAGTTATCTAGGTTGTATCCTAGATTTCCACTCGGAGGGGCAAGGCTTAATTCCTCTAATACTTGTCCCATCAGGGCCTTACCAAAAAGTTTCTTTATTAGGCTATGAGCTGTGATAACACTGTTCAGGGGTCATTCTACCATTAATGTGGCTAGCTAAGTGGATGTAGAGCATTGAATGTGGAGGTGATGAATGCTTTATCTGTACTCTTCCTTCATTTGCTTAATGATAAACCTTCCTTCCTTCCCTCAGTACGTGCTTGGTGGTCTGCAGAACTAGACTTTGGCCCTTCCGAGGACGTATCAGTATCCTCGGGATCCTCGGGCATTCTAATCTTAATGGGTTTATGGTTATGTTATCATACTTGCTTTGAGGACTCTTTGATAGAACTTCCTGAGGTGTGCCCCTTTGGTGTTGATCTCTTCTCAGTCATTCCTGTCCTCGATTTCTCATCTTCACACAATAGCCCCCCAAAACCTCACTTCTCATTCCTTTTAGGGAAGGCTGATTTTGGTAGTCGTGGGGAGTTATTTGGCATGTTCCAGATGCGTTCCCATGTAGGGACGTCTTTTCAATTGATTGAGACATGCTTCTGACGCTTTGAAATCCACGACGTGGCAGTAAATGCTACGTATGGCTCCCTGTTTCCCACGTTCTATGGTGAGATCACGATCCAACCGTCCTAATTCTTTTAGTCAAAGGAGTGGGAAAATTGCGTCCCTTTTTTACCTCTATATAAAGAGGAGTTGGAGTAATTTTTCTTCACTTTTATTTTAAGCGAAAGTCAGTCTTACTCTAGAAAACTCGTCCAAGGAGCCCCTTTATCTTCCATTTCTTTGTAAGTGTCTCGAGATTATTCTTTTTATTAGGATCAAGACATTCCTTCTTTCTTTCACTTCTTAGAATAGATAGGTTCTATTGCTTAGTTGATACCCCCGAGCATAGGGAAGAATTTAAAAAACAATACAAAATCCCAAGTGATGTCACCATAGAACATTGTAACTTAGGAAAGTGGCATGAGAAGAGGCCTTTCGGGGGCGTAGCAATCCCTATGATTGCTTTAATAAAGGGGGGGATGAGGATTCCCATTAGTAAAGTAACCAAAGATTTTTTGTTCCTTTTTAGGCTCTATCCTACTCAGTGCACCCCTAATATGTTTAGGATACTAGTTTATGTGGATGCACTGAATGATAAGATGGGCATAAAACTAACTCACCATGATATCAATTGGAAATATAGTTGTCAAAATAATAAAGAGATGAAATATTACCTTAAAACTAGGGTTCCCTCCGTTAGATTAATTTCTTGCCTTCCCAAGACCAATAAAGGCATGGACAAGAACTTCCTTATCGTTTCGGGAGAGTGGCATGATGGGCTGCATTGTCCGACCAAGGATGGTACACCAGGTGGGGTGGCTTAGGAATACCCTTAAAGTTGAACCTTATTCATTAGGAAAAAATCCCCCTTTTTTTTAATATTATTTTTTTATATCTCTAATTTTTCTATTTCACATTTTTTTTGTTATGTATAATTTTTTTTAGATAAGAAAGAAACCGCTAAGAAACGAAGCTTGGTAAATTTCACGGACCTTAACAGAATCTTGAAATCCGAGATCTTCCTCTATAGTGATGGCCAACTCTGAGCTGTACACGTCATCCTCAAATTTGAGCCAATTTCCTCCCGCTTTCAAATTTCAAAGCATGTAATCAAGGCCAAGGATGCTTGTCTTGCAAGGATTGTTTATCTGAAAACCACCACCCACCGGAACTCGTTACGTGGAGCTCTCTGCATATTAGGTGCCCAACTTATTGCAGAGGGTGAGGAACCTATACCCTCTGAGGATGAGGCCAAGGACCAACCTAAAAGGGCCGAGGAAGAAGATTTCCAAGGCGTTGTCCATGAGGAGGATTTTGAGGTTTTTTATCATCCTAACGTGACCGTGGTCATGACAACAACTTCTACTTTAGCTGTCATTGCAATTAGTGCCAACCAGTGAAGGCATGGTGATCGAAAAAAGGGTACTCGACCTGTTGTCCTTGCTAGAACCCCATACTAGTGATGCTACCTCGGAGATTCCGGTGGTACCGAGGCCTCCCTCTCGTACTCCTCCTCCTCCTCCTCCTCAAACTGATCTCGTAAACGAGGAGAGAAAGAGGGATAAAAAAGCTAGAAAGGGGGTTTTTGAAGAGGGGATGATCCAAGAAGAAGCCCCCCCCCCCCCCCAAGAGTAAACCAGGGGTTCCAAGGCCACTCGAGCGCAGCAAAGGAGGGGTGGGAAGGTTACTGAGACCGTACTTGAACATCGGTTTTGGGTTCTATTTTGGAACCCTCCTTTGGTTTTGGATGGAGCTCCTTTTCCCTCAGATTCCTCCATTCGAGACTTTGACAACGGGAGGTTGGGCTACGTGGCCAACACCGTGGAACAAGCACTTCTATTGCCTAGATATGGCCATGCATTGAAATTTGAAGAAGCATGAGATGTTTCTATCCCTAAAAAGGGATTTAGCCTTGGTATACTCATACCCCTTCTTTCTTGCACACATACATATATATATATATATATATACACATAGTTATTTGATCCTTGCTTACAAGCTTGACTAATGATTTTTTTTTTAAGGCAACACAAGCAACCCACGTTGCTGAGGAATGGGTGGACCAAACTATGTCTAAGAGGAAAAAGGAGGAGGCCAGTCTGAAAAGAAGTTGAAGGAGACTCTCGCCAAATTGGCTGAGTGTGATAAAGCTTGAAAAAGTGCCAAGGCATCCATAGAGAGCTTTGAGAGGCAAGCCCGAGAGCAGCTTCATCATCTGAAAGAAGCTGAGGGATAGCTTGCCATTGCCCGAGAAAAAATTGGGGAACTGGCCAAGGAGTTAGAGCAAAAGGATAAGGCCATTACTAAGGCCGAATAGGCGGCCTACAACTTGGGGCAGACAGAGACCGAGGCTCATCTCAAAGCTCAGCTTGCTGTTGTATACCGAGGTTTCTACCTTCGGACTTGGGTTGAGGCCCTGAATGCTGCCAGTGTAGATCAGTCCTCGGAGTTAAGGAATTCTAAGAAGGTGGTCTATCCCCCTGCTATCAGGCTTAAAGCAGCCATTCCTGCCCAAGGCAGCATTGCTCTTTCAGCCCCATAGGCTTCAACCGAGGCATCGGGTCCTACACAAGGTAATGCTGCTCCTCTAGCCCCATTGGCTTCCACTAAGAAAAAGGTCCTTACTTAAGGTGACATTACTCCCTTTGATTCATGGGCCACTGCCGAAGAACAAAGTTCCCAAGAGACTGACAAAAATGAAGGGCCAAAAGAACAAGAAAAAGAGAAGTAGGAGTAGGGCTTCCTTAGGACTCTTGTAATAGGGACTCAGTTGTCTTTTCATTTTGTAAAATCTAGTCCACGAGGGGCCTTTTTGTTGCTATCCTTCTTTATTTTCAGTCCTTTTATTTTTATTTTTTATTCTATCAATCAATGAAGATCTTTATTCTATTGTTGGACTCTTCAATTTCTGCACTCTTTTTCTTTTTCGCTCTACTGGCCCTAATATACACTACTTTTGAATAACTTGTATTACAACGCCATATTCCTATACTTTTACAAGGAAACTCTTTAAGCCATCAATGTTTACTATATTTCATGGCCTTGTCTCATTCATCCATTTAGACACTGATTTACTCGAGGTAAGTGATCTGAAGAGTCTAGTCTGAGCAAGATTTTATTTACCCTTAGGCTTTTTAGGTATTAATTTACCCAAGGCAAGTGATCCGAGGAATCTAACTTGGCCGAGGTTCTGTTTAACCTTTAATAGTTTTAGGTGTTAATTTACCCAATGCAGGTGATCTGAGGAATCTAACTTGGCCGAGGTTTTGTTTAGCCTTTAGTAGTTTCATTCCGAGTTTGTAGGTAGGATTCAGATAAAAAAAAAAAATGAGAGAACAAATTCTATAAATACGTCAAAGTTAAATATATGAATGTAAATGTACATAAAAATTTACATTAATAGTAATACTTTCGCAAGTTATTTACATTCTGGGGTTGAGGAACCGGGATTTCATCTAGATCTTCTAAACGATAGGCTCCCATTCCGGTTATAGAAGTCACTTGGTATGGTCTTTCCCAATTAGGCCTTAGTTTTCCCCAAGCATGATTCTTCATGCTTCCAACAACTTTCCTCAGGACGAGGTCCCCTGTTACAAAGGCGCTTATTCTAACACCCTTCTCATATCCTTGCCTGAGTTTCTGTTAGTGTTGTGCCAGTTTAACAGTGGCAACTTCCCTTCGCTCTTCAGCTAAGTCTGGACTATTGGAACGAAGTTGTTCATTCTTACTATTATCAAATTGGTCAGTTCTCATTGTTGGGAGGCCCGTCTCAAGGGGGATGACTACCTCAAAACCATATGTCATGGAGAAGGGGTTTTCACCAGTTGATCTTCTCAGAGTGGTGCGATACGCCCATAGAACGTGAGGTAGCTCATCCACCCATTTACCCTTCGCTTCTTCCAAACCTTTTCTTCAATCCATCCATAATGACTTTATTAGTAGCCTCGGCTTACCCATTGGCTTGTGGGTATGTTGGAGTAGAATACCTATTTTTTTACTGAAGGTCGTTGTTAGATATGTATTTGGGATTCCAAATCTTATAACAATATTCTGCCACACAAATTTCTTCACATCCTGATTTTAGATGTTGGCAAAAGGTTCGGCTTCAACCTACATGGTGAAATAATTAGTTGCGACGAGGAGGTATCACTGGTTTCCAATAGCCTTAGGGAATGGCCCAACAATATCCAATCCCCATTGTGTAAAGGGCCATGGGTTGGTCAGGGGGTTGAGTGTTCCTCTTGGCTGATGAATGTTCAGGGCATACCTTTGGCGTTGATCACATTTTTTAACGAACTCTTAGGAGGACTTCTGCATGCTTGACCACCTATATCCTTGAGTTAATGCTCTGTGTGATAAAGACCTTCCTCTAGTGTGACTACCACAAATTCCCTAATAAAGCGCCTCTAACAATGTTTCAACTGCCTCTGGGTGGATGCATAACAGATCAGGTCCTGAATATAAGCGTTTATGTAGCTTCCATTCTTCTAAAAGCCAATACCGTGGCACCTTTCTTTGAGCTTTCTCTACTTTGGCTTTATCACCGGGAAAGGTTCCATCCTTAAGGAATGAGACTATTGGATCCATCCAACTAGGGCATACACGTACCGTAATCAACCCAACTGCGGTCTGGTTGTCATAAACAAGGGTCACTAGATTTTCCACCAGTTAATCCTTAGTAGGCTTCCTCCAACTGAGGTAGCTAAAGTTGCCAATGAATCAGCGTGGGAATTTCTACTTCGAGGTACTTGCTTTAAAGTGAAAGACTCAAAATCAGATTGCAACAACTTCACTTGGTTTAAGTACCACTGCATCCTCGAGTCCTTTGCCTTGAACTCCCCCCAAACTTGCCCAATAACGAGCCTTGAATCACAATGTACTTTCACAGATTTATCTCCAAGCTTCTTAACGGCATTTAGCCCAGCTCAAAAAGCCTCGTATTCGACCTCATTGTTTATGGCCGAGAAACCTAGTCTTACAGACTTTTCTAGAGTAACTCGTTTTGGGGAGATTGTTACGATTCCTATCCCTAAACCCTTCTGATTGGCTGCCCTGTCAACGAATAATTCCCAAGGTTGCCAAGGTGGAATTGTGTTTATCATAATTCCTCTCTCGGGCATATTTGTCTCCTCGGGATCAACCTATTCCGGGCCCTCAGTAAATTCTGCTACTAAGTCAGCAAGGAATTGCCCTTTCACTGCCGTTCGAGGTAGGTAGCAGATGTCGAATGCTCCTAATATTGTTCCCTGCTTTGCCACTCTTTCGTTGTAATCTGATCTCCGAAGCAACGCCTGTAAAGGTAACTGGGTGAGAATGACAACAGTGTGAGCTTGGAAGTAATAAGGGAGCTTCTTCGTGGCATGGATGATGGCTAGGATAGCTTTTTCTAAGGGAAGGTATTAGATTTTGGCTTCTTGGAGGGACTTGCTGACATAATAAACCGACTTTTGGGCCCATTCTTCAATTCGTACCAAGACTAGACTCACTGCATGTGCTGTGATGACTATATAAGCATACAAGACCTTTTCTTTCTCTGGCCTGGACAGGATTGAAGGATAAGCTTGATATTTTTTTAGCTCCTCAAAGGCCTTGTCACACTCCTCGAACCAGGAAAAATCCTTCCACTTATGCAACAATTGGAAGAATGGTCTACACTAGTCGACCGACCGAGATATAAATTTGTTTACGGCTGCCGTCATCCCGGTTAAATGCTGGACTTCTTTTGAATTTCGAGGTGGGTGTAAATCGTGGATAGCCTTAATCTGGTCGGGGTTGACTTCAATTCCTTGGTGAATGATCATGTAACCTAGGAACTTTCCTGACCTAACAATAAAAGAACACTTTGATGCATTCAAGTGAAGCCTATGCTTCCTTAATATTGAAAAAAACTTTGTCTAGGTCCCCCAAGTGCTTTGATATCTCCTTACTTTTCACCACCATATCGTCAATATAGGCCTCAACATTTTTGCCTAATTGAGCTTCGAACATCCTTGTCACCATTCTTTGGTAGGTGGACCCAGCGTTTTTCAAGCCGAAAAACATCACTCGATAATGGTAATTCCCTGTTGGAGTAAGAAAAGCCATTTTCTCTTGGTCTGATAATGCCACTAGAATCTGATGATAACCTCTAAAAGTGTCTAAGAAGCTCATTCTGGGATGGCCAAAGGTTGCATCCACTAGCTGGTCAATCCTTGGAACATGGAAAGGGTCCTTGAGATAGGCCTTGTTGAGATCGGTGCAGTCTACACACACTCTCCACTTGCTAGATTTCTTTTTAACAACCACTGTGTTGACCAACCACTTGGGATAGAAAACTTCTTTGATAGCCTCAGCCTGTTTAAGCTTGTGAACTTCTTCTTTGATTGCATCAGAATGTTCTTTAGATAATCATCGAGGTTACTGCCTCCTCGGCACTGCATTTGGGTTGACATTCAAATTATGACATATGAATTTCAGGTCCACTCCAGGGTCTTCATATGCACTCAAGGCAAAAACATCCAAATTTCCCTTTAAAAAGTTCAACAACTCATCCTTCTTAGGCAGTGGGAGCTGAGTTCCTATTTGGAAGTACATCTCCTTGTCATCACTAATCATGATCCTGTCCAGCCCCTCACACTGTGCTGTTTCATCTAAGGATGTTGACAGGTCAGACATTGACAAATATAAGGTGGGATTTGAACCCGAGAAGCTAACTTCTAATGCCTGATTCCAGACCACCGCAACCATACACTGCCTGGCCACAAATTGAAATCCCAGCAGCTCACCAACCCCTCCCTCATTGGATACTTCACCTTTACATACAGGGTCGAAGATACAGCCCCCATGGCGTGAAGCCATAGCTTTGCCAGGATTGCCATATAGGGAGAGTAAGCCTCCACCATAATGAAGTCCACACTCACCACCTCCTTTCACGTCTAGACTAGTAGTCTGACCATAACCTTAGGAATAATAGTCTTACCATCAAATCTGACTAGTAGGACATCATACCTATTAAGGTTTTCGAGCTTCAATCCCAAGCCTTTGTATAAATCCGGGTACATGATATCAGCCCTACTTTCTGATCTATCATTACCCTTTTGACATCAAAACTACCAATTCGTAGGGTTACTATAAGTGCATCATCATGTGGTTGAATTGTTCCATCCTTGTTGGCCTCAGAGAAACCTAGAATTGGCGACTCCTTCAGTCTAATTTTCTTATGTGGACCACCTTCTTCATTAACTTTTGATTGCAGAGATATCGTCACTACTCTGCTAGCAAGGCCAAAATCCTTCCTTGGGGTCGCAAAGATAAAATTGATCATTCCCAGGGATGATCGAAGAATAGCAACCCTCTAGGACCTTGACGTGGACTGCTCTCCTCGTCTAGTGGGTTAATGCATAAACTGTTTCAACTTCCTAACTCTAACCAACTAGTTGAGAAAAACTTGTAATGTCTTGCAGTCCTCCGTTGTATGACCTCGGTCTTGGTGATACTGGCAATAGAGACTTTGATTTCTTCTATTGGGGTCTCCCCCATCTTGATACTGTTTCATTCTCTATTTTTTCCAACACACGATAGATCAGCTCCTTAAATACCAAATTCATCACTTGGGCATTGGTGGGATTGTGAGAAGCTTGGTTGAAGAATTCTCTCCTCGGACGGGATGGTTCGTACTGGTCTGACTGATTATCTTTTCGGTTGGGTGTGAAGATTTTAGCCTTCCCCTTACTTTGGCTCTGGTCATCCTTCACCCTCTTATGCTCTTCAATATGGTTCATCAACTGGTCCATGCTCTGAGAAGGTTTCATGGTGAGGGACTTCCATAGGTCTGATTGTGTAGGGAGCCCCACCTTGACGGTTCTAATAGCTACATCCTCAAAATCCCCATCAATTTCATTATACATCTCCCAATATCTATCGGAGTAGTTCTTAAGGGTCTCTCTTTCTATTATGGCCATCGAGAGTAAAGAGTCCAAAGGCCTTAGAACTTGGCTACAAGTCATAAACCTGGCTCCAAATGTTCTTGTTAATTCCTCATAGGAGCTTATCGAACCTTCCTCAAGTCCGTCGAACCACCTCATCGCTACAGGGCTGAGGCTCGAAGGAAACACTTTGCACATCAGCACCTTATTTTTAGAGTGGATGGTCATCCTTTGGTTAAAATGACTTACATGCTCTACAGGATCCATCTTTCCATTGTATATTGTGAAAGTAGGCTTGTTGAAATGGTGAGGGAGCTCGACCTACTTAATGCGTCTAGTGAAGGGTGAACGAGATATTTGGAGAACTGCTTTACCCAAGGCATCATTTCCTATGTTTCTCTGTGGTGGAATTCTAGATCTTTTATGAAGATTCTCTCCTAAAAGTTAAGTGGGATGATGATGTAAATGATTCACTGGGCGGAGTTCTGCTTCTTTGTCAATAGCTTTGGTCATCATTAGAGCTAAAACTCTGGCTTGGGGTAGGAGTCCTTTCTTCCGCACCTTATGGTGAAGATGTCGGTGCAAACGATCCACTTTTCTTCTAAGGTTGTGCACTACCTCGTCATGCAAGTGACGACTGGCATGATTTTGACCAGTTGATTTTTATGCACAGATGGTTCCCTTTGGCTATGCGTGTGGGCCACGTCACGGTCCTTTCTTCACTTAAGGTTTACAAACTAGTCCTTCTGCTGGGACCCCACAAATTCCAAGGAACCGCTCCTTCTAGGATTGGCCATTTCACTTAAAAAAAGTTTGTGTGTAAGGGTATTAGATGATAGTTCCCACAGATAGCGCCAATTGTGGCGGGTTAAAACTGGCTAAGCTAAATTTCAACCTCACACAATTTACTTATAGAGATAGGATGCCAATCAACCTTAGTTACCCTTTTTAAAACAAGTTAATCTAGTGATATTGGAATATGTGCTTGGTTATGTGTAAGTCAGGGAAAATTGAATAATACAAGTCTTGGATTGATTTAATAATGCTCCTTGGTTTTGGTCCGAGGTGAAGGTTTACACTTATTCTTGTGTGAAATGAAAGGGTTAGATGAGAAGCAAACTTTACATGCATTTCCTCTCTCACTCATCGGAGGTGCGTCAAGATGGTACTATAGCTTGGATCTAGATAAGACTAAGGTGTGGAATGAACTAGTAGAGTTGTTTGTGGATCAATTCATCTTCATTACTATGATTGATGTGAGTTTAAGAGACTTGGAGACCATTAAACAAGGGGTGGGGGAGACATTTTCTGAATATATGACTAGGTGGAAGGGAAAGGCATCAATGATGGTTAATAGGCCAAATGAGAAAGACTAAATCAACATGATTATCAAGAATTTGCTTTCGACATATGATAGTAGGCTCTTGTCATCACCTATTAGTTCTTTTGGAAAATTGTGTGCTTATGGAACTAGAATTGAAGATGCCATCAATAATGGGCAATTGGAGATTGGTGAGAGCAAACCTCCAATCAAGAAGACATATGGGGGAGGAGTAACTACTTCTAAAACACCTAATCCTGTAAATGTAAGTGCGATTATACCCCAATAAACCTTAGCCTACACAAAGAAAGCTCGCCGAGAATTTTTCAACCTAGGAATGACCCACACCTAAGCATATGAAAATCTGGTCTCCAAAGGATTCATCAAACCTCTAGATCCCAAACCTATGCTCAATTCGGCATGTTAGGACATATGTGGTTCACATGTTAAGAACATATGTCATTCTTTATTGTAATTGGCTAATCCTTTGACAAAACGCACTTTACTTGTAACTGGGTAGTTCTAGGTGTTTTTAATACTTCAAGAAACAAGGTTTCAAGATCAAGTGTTGAAGTCATCAAGTCTGTCCAAAAAACAAGCTGAAGAAGTGCGCATTCATTAAAGCTCGATAGCTAGCATGTGTCGAGGTTTAAAATCTGTCTCATGCCTGTGTGCTTGACACCTGCTCGACAGCTGCTCGACACCTTTTATTTGTCGAGGTTTATGAATTTCAGAATTTTGATCTAATTTTCTTGGGATCCGTGATTATGTGTTTGGGCTTTCTTTTCTCCTAACCTTAAACATATAAAAATATTTTTTTAAGGGCCGTCAAAGAGTTCACAAGTTGCACAAGCATTGAGCAAACTTTGTTCAAGCATATTGTGACCGGAGACGAAGTTCTTGCCCTAATTCATCTCTTTCTCTTGAAGAAGTTGCTGTGTATTTGCACCGTAGGGTTTTGTGACCAAGCATTTTCTTGATTTTCATCATGTGGATGAATTGAAGAACTTTGCAACCAACAGCCTTCCTAGTTGGTGATTGAAGTCGCGTACTAGGATCCGTGCAATTGGTTAGTCAAGTACTTGGGAGCTGTGCATCAAAAAGGGGAACTGTCACTACAGAACAAGTCTATTTGGGTATTGGGGTAAGGGTTTAACTGTAGGTTGGTAAGGCACTTGGGATTCCTTTACTTACAACCGCTTATTGTGATAATAGTGGAGTTTCGAGAGTGGTGACCTAAAAATCACCCGGTGGGATTTTTGCCGTTAGGTTTTCCCCATTCGTAAACAAATCACCGTGTTATTTATTTTCCGCTGCATAATTAGTTTCCTGGTGATTTGTTTGTGCTACCATGCGTTTGCATGATAAATTGATTAATTAATAATTGGTTAATTAATTAATTAATTTCTATTACAATGGGTCATTCAGTTTGTGGCCTATCATGGCACCCCCCACTTGGAACCTTAATGAGTATTGCCATTCCCACCAAATATTTGGCCATAAAACTGACTATTGTTTCCACCTCAAACATGAAATACAAGACCTTAAAGACAATGGAACTCTTCCAAATCCCAACATCATCACCAAGCCTAACATTAGGAAGAACCCCTTACCTGATTATCATCGAGCTCCTCCTCCATATCAGAATTGGGTGCAAAGATATGAAATTGAGTGGAATTGTTCAAAGTTGATAGAAACCGTAGAGGTTAATGCGGTGGAAGTCCAAGGGGTATGAGATGACGAGGATGAGATTTTGAAAAATGCGATGGCTATGTGAGGGATACTCCCTAAAGGAATGACCAAATTAAGGAAAAGAGTCGTGGAAGACAATGTGGCAAACATCACTAGGAGTGGGAAACACTACAAGCCTTCCTTTTTGGAAAAGGATCATCCTAGAAGGGACATAGGAGAAGGGTCCAAGATTATGGAGCCTAAAGGGAAGGAAGAGAAAGAGGAGGAAGATAGAGTTTTGACTAAATTGAAAAAGACTCAAGCTTATGTGTCTGTATGGGGCTTGCTAATAGCTTCTCACAAACACCATAGTGCTCTCTTGGATGCCTTGAGTGGGAAGGAAGTACCCATAGAAACCACACCGTAAGAAGTGCTATCTCTCCTAGGAGTTGAAGCCCCATCTTATCCTTTCCTTGCCTTTTCTGACGAAGAACTTCCTCCCGAATGAGCCATTCACACTAGGCCATTGGAAATCACCATTGTGTGCATAGATGCCAAGATTCCAATGGTACTTACTGATAATGGGTCCGCATTGAATGTATGCCTTTTTAGGAACGCTCACACCATTGGCCTAGATGTGGAGACAATCATCCCCTCTCCTTTGATCATTAGGGCATATGACAATACTTTAAGGAAGGTTTTGAGAACTATCAAGGCTCCTTAGAAGATTGGTCCATTGGAGACGATTATTATATTCCACATGATGGACATCACCCCTAACTACAAGCTTCTCTTAGGAAGGGCATGCCTTCATCCCCTTGGAGCTATTCCTTCTTCTTTGCACCAAAAGATGAAAATCCTGTGGAAGGGAGGTATTGTTGTGGTAATTGGTGACAGTGAAATCCTAGCTCCCGTCTGTGGGCTTGAAGAGGGAGGAAGTAAGCTTCAAATGAGTGGCTTTGAGTTTGTGAACATGACTGCCTATTGATTAAGAGATGAGAGGTACACTACGGACTTGCTTCCATATTGTAGCCATGAGGTGATCGCAATGATGAAAAGATGGGGAATATGCCTGGTATGGGTTATGGAAAGGAAGGAAAAGGGGTGGCTGAATTCCCCGATTTCAAGACTCAACTGACCAAGGAAGGTTTAGGATTCTTTGAAGGCTGCGATGGAATCATAAGGAACCTTGGTACCGTTAATGTAAACATTGTGAAGGAAGGAGGAGACTTTCCTTTTTGTGGCTTTCCTAAACTTTGGGTAGGTAAAGACGGAAAAGAGTATCAGGTTGGGCGATGTTCTTCAACAAGAAGCTTACTTTCAAGGAGAAACCTACTATGGTGATCAAGGAAGTTCAAGAGGAAGTTGACTTGGTGGACTACATGGATGCTGAAGCAATGGAGACTAATGTGAGTTGAATTAAACTCATTTTGTCCATATGGTTGTCCATGACTAAACCACATCCAAGTTAATTCATAGGTAAAGAAATCAAGTAAAGTATCACTGGAAGCGAATAAACATGGTCCAGAGGTTTATTTGAATGTCCAAACTAGATTGGTTATCCATGTCAAAAGAGAGTATGGATGACCACTCAACACTTAGCAAATTTCAAAGAATTTTCTATAAATACTAAGAAATCCGACCACGTTCCACTATTTTGAGATGTTGGGGTGAGTTCCCCGAAATCTGCTCTAACTCCCCCCCCACTACACCCACACATCTTCCACGATGGAGGTGAAGCCTAACAAGTAGACCTACTCAAGAACTCTCTATAAAAGGAACCTAACCCTATTAGCCCAAGGTACATTTTCACTATTCCTACACTTAGAATACCTGAGATAGAGAGAAAACTGACTTAACTATTGGAGGGTCCTTGGCCGATTCACCCCGGTTACCTTTGATAGTTCATTTCTTCCCTTTCAGGTCATCTAACCGCCGTTGAAGCCTTGAGCATCCAACTGTCGACACCCAGCCAGAATGGAGAACCGTTAAGCCTTCGTTCGAACACCCGTCGTGGTGACACTCTCGAGCTAGTGGGGCTTGTTGGAGGCCCCTCTCGATGATTTGCATGGTTCACACAAAGCTTTGGGTTCTCTCTCTCTCAGTGGAGGAAGGGTAGGTCTACCTTTGGAGGTGTGGTAGGAATCTTGGCCAAATTTTAAGAGAATTACCAAAGGTAAGTGAAGTAGTCACCAATCATTGGGTTTTTCTAAGGTGTGATTGGTCACCTATTTCTAGTTGATTTTATTACCGATCCTAGGCTAAGAAAAATGTCATTTTTCCTAATCTAATGTGGATGGCAAAAAATCTTGATTATTGAGTCTGGAAGTTTGGTTACGTGTGGGGAAGGTGATAGGCACCCCACAACTCCTATCCAAGGACAGTCATTTGTTTTGATAAAATCTTAATTTTCAGAGATTAGCAGTAAAAAACATGATTTTGGCATTGGCTTTCGGGGCTTTGCATGCATAGGGGCTTTGAGGTTTGTCTTTTGAATGGGTGTGGTCCCAATCTATGCTTCCCTAAGACATTCGGGCAAAGTACCAGATTTCCATGCCAAAAATTTGGCGACGTGTCACCTTACTTTCGTGGCAAAAATTAGGTATCGGTTTGCCTTAGTTGACATGGACTATGACAATCACATTGGAAGGGGCGAGCAGGTATATATATACATACATCATGCACAATGCAAGCATATAGAGCAGGAAAGTAAATGCCTACATCCCTAGTGCATGGCCCAAAATATAGGTGTAGGAAAGTAAACAGAGGTTGCCATACTCTAGAGATGAGGACGAATGGTACATGGCATGATATACCTAATACAACCCATCTAGGAAAGAAATGAGGGAGAAGGGAAAGGGTTTTAAAAACTACATATAACCAAATGGGAGAGGCTAGACCCCTAAATCTACTAAACATAGCCACTTGGCTTATATCCACATGCTCGCATCCTTGCCCTTTTTACTTGTGCCTGGGAGACCGTGCCCTAGCTCCATGCTTTCTCGCTCCATGTGTGTATATGCAAAGGCAAAGACAAGAAACCAGTAGACAAGCAATGGAAGGAAAAGATGCAAAAAGCATATGAAAAAGGCATAAAGCAGATAAGCATGATTGACATGGCAAGCATAGCATATGGCATGAGACATGACGAGCCATAAGATAAACAAACAAACAAGAAAGCAAAAAGGCAACCAAATGGTGGTGTCCACGAGGGATAAATGTAGGTTTGGATTAGATACCCATAGTTTCATTGTGTTGAAGTATGGGCGACACATTAACAATTAAGACTCATGCATGAACATGTAAGTAAGTGTGTAAAGATGCAAAGAAAGCCAGCAAATGGCACCAACAAGCATGGCAAGCATATCATTGCATAGAGCGGAAACGGGGAAAAGTATGCACGAAGCAACCAGCATCATGGTGATGCATCCTAAATGTTTACATCCAAACAAGGCCTCATGGGCGTCAGATGTAACCACACAACCATAAACATGCTAAGGGCGTCAAGCGTGGGAAAGTCTAGAACTAAAGAGGCTAACATAGAAGCAAGCAAACATAGACATGCAAATATGGATGATCCAAACACTTTGATATAGGCCAAGATGTATGGACAATGACAAAGAACATAGGGTCTAGATTGGGTTCTAACCATTAGGCCAAAACACAAGAAAAAAAGAGACAAAAGTGCTACGATAGCACATGGCATGACAAACATAGCCTAGGTCTAGACACATAAACATGGCATGGAGCGCACAAGCACATGGAAGATAGTATAAAGCATGTAGAGAACATAGACCCAAGCATATAGGCATGTAAAAACATAGATCAAGACAAGTAGCCATAGAAACATACACATCAACATGTACAAGCCTAGCACATAAACATGGAAGAACATGAATCCAAGCATATAAGCATATGAAGACAAGGATCTAATCATATATCATGGAAATACACACATAAACACATAGATCCAAGCAAGACATAGCCAACAACATCGTGCAAGCATGTGAGTTTGTAACCCTAACATCGACATAAAACAAAAAGAGGGACAAAGCATAGTAAAACATAGCATAAAGCATAAAGCATGTAGATCAAGACAAATAGACATGTAAACAAGCATAGAAACATGCAGATCTAGACTAAGAACATGCTAGGAGCAAGATAAAGCAAGAAACATACTAAGGAAAGCAATAAATCATGTTATTAAAGCAAAAAGAGCAAGATAAATGCTAGAAAAATATTTAGAAATTTAGGGTGTGGATTGATGTTGCTTCACTTATCAGTGGGCTGAACTGTCTTCGAAGTTATCAATCAAAGGGTCGCAAGTGAATCCTGAAAGATGAACAGTAAAGTTAGAGGAGACCGGTGGAGGCCGGCCAAGAATCCTCCGATGGCAAAGTTAGTATTTTTGTGGTTTTAAATGTAAAGGAAGTGTCTGAATGTCTACCTTTTTCCTAGATCAGTGCTTTTATAGCACACCCACAGAACAGTCATCTCCCTTCATGTAAGTCGACGGTTTCGGAAGTAACCGTTATAACTGTTTTTGATACCGTATCGTTTGGCCTGATTGATCTAATCGTCGTTGGCAACGGTTCCCATCAATTTTGTCGATTACGGAGCGAGGTGTGATGCCCTATGTCGAAACAGTAATGTTGACTGTACAGTTTGCTCAGGACGAAATTCTACTCAGGACGAGATTATCTCAAATCTCGTCCTACCTGTTTTGCTCAGGACGAAATTTCCTCGTCCTGACTTTCATGGGCTGATGTTATTGATCAGGACGACCCATCATCAGTTGCCCCCTTGTCCATGGGTTGTCCAGAGAAACGTGACTTCTTTTGGACGTTCTGCCAACGAATTGGTGCCACGTGTCATGACCTTATTGGTAGGAAATCATGTCGATTTACCTGACTGAGGAACATGCCACGTGTCTCTTATTCATTTGCTTGTGTCATTTCAGATGTCAGGGTCCATTGCCTATAAATAGTTGATTTCCATCGTTACCCTCCTCATTTCTAAAATTTCCTTCTTCAATCACTCTCGTCTTAGATCCTCGTCTAGAAGTATCCTGCGTCCATAGCTTTCCCTCGTCCTAGATCCAGGTATATTCCTATCTTCGTCCTTAGTTTTCTTTTAAGCTTTCCATAAAAATGTCAGAAATTGTTCTTTCCTCGTCTAGCGACAGTGTAGATAAGGCTATAGACGAGTATACTGATCGTAGTAGTTTTAGTGGGTCTAGTGATAGCAACAATAGTAGTAGTGGTAGTAGTAGTGAGGGAAATACTTCGGACGAGTATACGTCTGGTGTTCCTGGGGTTCCTTTAGAGGTTTTCTAGGAAGGGCTCAAGACGAGGTTTGAGTCCGGGTCAAAAGCTAGAACTAGTGCTCCCTCGTCCACAGTTTAGGACGAGGAGGAGGAGGTTGTATATAGTTGCGCCATAGGTGTAGATTCGAAGACAGATGATAGGAAGATAGAATTGCTTAAAACATGGTATCAAATCCCAGACGAGCTTAACCCTAGGTTAGTCATTTGTGGAGAATGGTGTTGTCAGCCTCGTTTTGGGATAGGTATCTACGAGGCTTATCTTTTGGGAGGACTTAGATTACCTCTAAACAGTTTTGCTAGGGAGTTGCTAACTAGGTTAGGTTTAGGAGTTTGTCAGTTTAATCCTAACGCATGGAGGTTAGTTGTCTCTATGCAACTTCTATGGAGGGAGGTGTTTGAGGGGAACCGTCCTCTTACTGTGGACGAGTTCCTATATTGTTACAAGCCCTCCGAGATTAACCAATCCCTTGGCTTTTATCAATTTACAGCCAGGGGGAAAGATTATAGACTAATCAAATCCTTAGTCACCTCAGATAGGAACTGGAAGACGGAGTTCTTCTTCGTCTCAGGTTTCTGGGCTGGACGCCCCATTGAGGTTGACAAGGACCCATTTCCTCCATACACTGGGGAATTGGGGAACCTTCGTCCTGAAGGTATGTTCGTCCCTACCCTTCTATTTATTTTTTTATTTTTTATTTTTTATATTTTTTATATTTGTAACTTGAAAATCCTAACTCTTGTTTCTTCGTCCTTCTTTTTGTTTCAAGTGCTAGACGACCTCACTTGGATAGATTTTACGTTAAACGCATCCAAAAGGCTCATCTATACACTGACAGGACGTTTCATTCATTAGTAAGTCTTCAGCGTCTTGTTGCTTGGGGTTTAGGTCCTATACCTTCTTCTGAAGCCCTTGCACATGAGATCACCACTCGTAGACATGAGTTTTTTTTTTTTTTTTTTTGTGTTTTATATATATATATATATATATATTGTTTGAAATTAACGCCTTTCCTTTTAGGAATGGTGACGATGAAGGAGAATAAAGGCAAGGAGGTTATGGACGAGGGAGTTAAGTCCCAACCTCGTCCTCCCACAGGTGAAAAAAGAAAGAACATTTCATCGAGAGTGGACTTGGGTGACGTCCCAAGCAGATGTGGTAGGGAGAAGAAGCACAAGTCCTCCAAGCCTCAAGACGTCAAATCTCCTCCTGCCTCTAATCAAGAGTCTCTAGTACAAATTCTTGCTCTTGATCCTGAGCCTAAGGATCCTCCATCCAAGAAGATCTCGTCCATAGTCCATGCACCCACACCGTCTACCCCTTCCAAGGAAGTTCCTCAGCACCTCTTAGGAAATGAGGACTTGGCCTGGGAGAGGTTTTCGACGGCAGTGACGGACGTGGACGTGGGTGCCTGCTACAACATGTCCTTGAAAGATTTTGAGCACTCTGGTGTTCATGATCTCTTCAAAGTAAGTTTTTTATTTATTTATTATTTATTTATATATATATATATCTCGTCCTTAACTAATGACGCAGACATGTACTTAATAAAATTTTGATGTGCAGGCAATGTCTAAGTTCATTGCTGCATCCAGGCAGGTAACTGAGCTAGACAAGACGAGGATCCTACTGGAGAAAAGGATAAAGGAGGTGAAAGAGGAGGCCCGTACTACTACCACAGAGAGAGAAAGAGTGGAGCCAGCTTCAGGGTGAGCTAACCATGCTTCATGGTTATGCCAGGGTCTTGATAAGGGAGCTGTGGGCATTTCGGGCCTATATTCCACCTTCACCTCACATGCTGGGTCGGAGGCCCATTATTCCACCAAGCGAGACAGAGTACATGCCAGGTCCACTAGACAATTGGGGTTCTTTTGCCCAAGCTCCATGGCCTCCTCAGGACCCAGGGTACACTCTAGGCACTTCAGGCGAATCAGGTCCTTCCATCGACCCTCTTGCAAGCGATGGCGATGATGATGATAATGTCGACCAGTTTTTTAGGGATGATGATTCTCAGTAGGGTTAGCTTTCTGTTGTAGTATGATGTAGCCCCTACGTGGGCATGTATGTATTCTTCATGTATCTTGTAGACATTGCCCCATGGTGGGCCAATTATGTATGTATATTGTGTATCGCCTTTTGATAGGCCTAGACATGTGTGTATTATATTGCCCACAGTAGGCCTTGATGTATGATATTATCTCTCTGTAGCTTCATGGTGTATATATGAAACAATGCCTCTTGTTAGGACTTACATGTATGATTTTGGAAACTACCTTTGAGGGGGCTGATGTATGACTTTAGGAAAAGTGCCTTTGAGAGGGCTGTCGATATATGTGAAAAACAATGCCTTTGATTAGGACTTACATGTATAGTTCTAGGAAGTCGCCTTTGAAAGGGCTGGTGTATGACTTTAGGAAAAGTGCCTTTGAAGGGGTTGTCGACATATGTGAAAAGCAATGCCTCTGATTAGGACTTACATGCACAGTTTTAGGAAGTCGCCTTTGAGAGGGCTATTGATGTGTATGATAAACAAGGCCTCTGGTTAGGACTTATATGTATAATTCTGGATGTCGCCTTTAAAAGGGCTGCTGACGTATGCATGAAACAATGCCTCTAGGTAGGACTTATATGTACAGCCATAGAAAATTCGCCTTTGAGAGGGCTGATGTATCACCATAGAAAAATCGCCTTTGAGAAGGCTACAGATGTGTATGAGAAACAATACCTCTAGGTAGCACTTACATGTATGATTCTGGATGTCGCCTTTAAAAAGGTTGTTGACGCAATGCCTCTAGGTAGGACTTACATGTATAATTCTGAAGGTCACCTTTAATAGGGCTACTAATGTATGCATGAAAAAATTCCTCTGGGTAGGACTCACATTTATGATTCTGGATGTCGCCTTTAAAAGGGCTGCTGATGTATGCATGAAACAATGCCTTTAGGTAGGATTTACATGTATGATTCTGGATGTCGCCTTTCAAAGGGCTACTACTATATGTATGCATTATCGCATTTTCATCATAGATGGTGGTTTTGAACCAGCTTATGTCACATTCATTTGTATTGAATTGTAGTTTCACGGGTTTATTAATGGATTTTGACAATGATCGTCCCACTGGGAGGAGAAAGAATGGAGAGACTACGTGAAATAAATTGTCCCAGTTTAGGGTTTCATGCGATTCTTGACATGGACACATCCTCAACGGGACAAACCCATTCTTGTATACTGGATAGAGTGGAGGGAACCGCGTAAAATAAACTGCCCCAGTTTAGTGTTTTGCGAGGTTCCAAGCTTGCAAACTGGCTGAAAATGGCCTTGACTTCGTAGACCATACCAAATGCTGGTAATGAATGCGGATATTCTAAACGAAATCTTCTTAGACATGCCATGAGGCGGTATGCACTGATTGCTCTTGTTATTGCCTGGGTCGGCTATCAATTCAAAGACAGGTTTCTTGGGGCAACATCATGAGAAACGACTCCCTCTGTCGTCCAAATAAGCTAAAAAAGCTACCGGATGGCTGAGAACGAGTTCTAGTGCCCTTCTGTTGTGAGTAGGGGTGTTCACCAAACCGCATAAACCACACAAACTGCAAAAACTGCACCAAAACCGCCCGCAAAATGGCATAACCGCACCGCACCGCAAGTAATCTTGCACCGCACCGCACCACACCACACCGCACCCTTCTATATATTAATATATTTAATTATTTTTAATATTAAATATATTATTAATAGTTTAATAACCCTAGTTTTCCCACACAAAAAAAAAATAGTTTGATAATCCTAGCAAATGTTGATTAAGAAAGCCAGCCCAAAATAAAGAAAAACTAGCTTAATAATTTAAAACTTGGACCAAAACAAAGGGAAAAATTAGTTTTGGGCTAGGTAGAAAAAGCCCAAAAATTGAAAAATATACCAACTTCAAATCATTCAAACTGCATCTTATATACCGCACCGCATATGTGACCGCAAAAATGAGATGCGGTGCGGTTATGGTTTTGGCTAAACTTAAACCGCACTGCACCACACCACACTGCATATGTAACCGCAAAAATAAGGTGCGGTGCAGTTATGATTTTAGATAAACCGCACCGCAAAATGCGGTGCTAAAAATGGCCCAAAACCGCACCGCGAACACCCCTAGTTGTGAGCTTTGATTACTGGGGCTAAACCGACCCTTGAACTGGGTGAACTGGGCTTAGAAAAATGAGGTTCAAGATGTCTGGAAATGCTGACCGAGACGCACAAAGATAAACTAACCCAATGTAGGATTTGTGCGATCTTGGATGCACGAGAGAAAATTTCTGACAATCTGGTTCACTGTCGGGCCGATCGCGCACTCAACGAGTGCTAAAATAGAGGAATCTTTGCTCCAAGGTGGTCAAAAACATCCCAAACAAGGGGCTAGTGGTCAAAGTACATGGGGGCTTGTGCCTGGGGGGTTGAAAATCCCCAGCGCATGTCCTGAAGGTCAGCGGCCATTGTAGGTGCGCCAGCGGCCCTACAAGGTGTGTGGCCTCCGTTTTCGTGCATAAAAGCTGGGTTCAGCGCAATTTCAACTCATTTTGGTCTGCGATTTTCTAAGGTCTTCTTCTACCCTTTTCTTCACTCAAAATGTGTAGAAAACACTATTTTTCATCATTTTTCGCATAGATTCTCATTAGATCATCAGATTCAATAGGATCCATTCATGGATGCTCTTAGTACTCACTCCTATGACACTTTGGTCGAGCTTGAGAGGGAGTCTTATTATGAGAAGAAGCTTAGGAGGTGGTTGAGCTTCTTTTCTTGCGGTGACCGAGCATTTATCTGGCAACTTCTTGGAGATGCCACTACTCTTCTTCACACCACACTAGATTGGCATTTGTTTGAGGTCATTACTTCTTGTTGGGATCCCATCTTGAGATGTGTCACCATTGGGGATGTTGATCTGGTGCCCACCTTGGAGGAGTATGATTGTTTTCTTTCTCTTTCTACCCCTCTGAGCACTATTTTTGTTCCACCAATGCAGCCACGCTACCGTAAGAGACTCACTGATCTGTTGGGCTTCAAGAGGCCCGTTATGGAGGCGTTGACTTGGTATGGCAGCGGGATAGAAGGGAGCATGTCCCTCGATTTTCTATATGATCAGTTCCACTCATTGGAGTGTCTTGTTAGTTACCGAGATGACTTTGTGGACTTAGAGGAGCGGTGGACATCCTACCGGCGTCAGGCCTTCCAGGTGGTCTTCTTTTGTGCGGCGTCGTTTCCTTCATCGTCAGGAGCTATCAGCTTTGCTGTTCTCCCTTTGGTGAGTGCCCTACCTCAAGGTACCTCTTTCATTCCTACTCTACTTTTTGAGACCATTAGGTCCTTGTCTTTGTGTCGGGAGACCGGTAGGGGTAGGCTAGGTTGCTGTGTTCATCTGTTACAGTTGTGGTTTTTTAGCCACTTGAGTGTTATTGCTAGGGATCAACCTGAGGGCTTTGCCATTAAGAGTAGAGTTCAGGCTACTATAGTTCTTAATCTTCCTTTTTCTGGGGATATTGAGGGCTAGGGTACTTGTGCTATAGTGACCTAAATATTAGACCAACGGATGAGAGGTTTGATGTATACCCTCTCAATAGCTTGTGGGTCAAATATGTATCCACATTCCACAAGGAATCTATCCAAATTCAATTAGATTCTACAATTGAAGTCTAATTTTACGTCATGTGTCTTCAAATTATTTATTTTTAGAGAGGGTTTCATTTCTTAATTTTGGAGTCAAATGTGGAACCATATCATAAATATTCACCCAAGTGAGTTATTGCGTACAAAAACCAAAAAGTCTAGAATTAATGAACATAAAAAAAAAAATTTTAAAAAAACAATTTACATTTTCTACCTAATAATATTCTTACAAGACTTTTTAAAAAGTTAAAAAAAATATATAAAAATTATATATGTAAATTATAATAATATTTAAATTATATATGTAAGAATTATACTGTGCATCTTAACGTAAATATTTTAAGTATATCTATGCATATGCATGGGGTTACAAGCTAGTATTAAATGATGATTGTAGATTTGTATTATTAATTATTATTATTATTATTATTTTTTAATGTCGTTGTGGGGAGTGGAAGAGTCCCCATCCAGGCCTGGGGCCCAAAAAGTAGTTGGGCTGCGGGAAATGAGTTGGGCCCATCTTATATGCTACAAGGAAGGCCCAAGGGGTAATGGGTTGGGCCCATCTTATATGCTACAAGGAAGGCCCAAGCAACTAGTCCATCCTAAGTACTACAGAAGAAGAAGGCGTCGTGGGAAGGTGGTTCCCATGGAGAAGTAAAGAACTAGTCTTATCCGAAGGATGCTGCATGGATTGTCCATGTGTGGTTTCCAGGAGATGCCTGGAACCATGGGAAACTTTCGGAACAGGCAATAAGGTAGAAGATCTTTGCCTCCGCATTAATGATGTGATTCTTACCTAACCTTTGCCGCATTAAATACAAATAAGACAACCTAGACAGTACAAACAACCCCTAAAAGTTAGAGTTCCAGGATAAGGGTAGGGAGGAAATCGATAAAGTTAAGGAAAATATCCATGAGACTCTAGTAGGCAACAGGACAGCTGTAGTGATAAGAGTATGGACTAAAGCTATAAAAGGGGAGGGAGAGGCAAAAGGCAAGGGATCCAAAAAAAGAAGGAAGGGAATACATAGAAGAAAAATCAATCAGAGAGAGTGTGAGGGTAACACTGTGGGAAGGGGAGAGTTACCTATTGTAATATCTAGATAGAAATTGTAACATTTGAGGTCAAATAAATCAATTGCTTGAGTTTCCCATTGTGGAGTTTGTATCCCTTGTTGTTTACTTATATATAGGTTGTTTGAATAATTGTAGTGGTAATCCACGAAGAACTCCTCGGAGGCCAGTTTTTGTGTCCCCATAGTTGTCAAAGTAATTCGTAATATAAAAGGTAGTTTGTATTTAGACAAAGAAATTCATAATATAACAAATAAATTGCATTTTAAACACCATTCTCAGGGATGATTTTAAATTAGATTGTCTGTTTGGCAAAAGCTAAATAGTTTTTTACATTTTGTTTTTGTATTAGTTTAATTTTCTTTTTTTGTTGTTAAATTTAACAAAATTAGTTTTTATTTTATTTGGCTAGCTTTTAGCTTTTAGTCATACATTTATTTATTTATTTGATATGTTTTGTCATACATTTATGATTTAACATAAAAACCATCAAAAACTATATATTTTTTAGTAAATATTATGCAAATTAGTTAATGCAAATCATAAACTTATTAAAACAAGACTTAAATAAATCGTCATATGACTGAATTTTAACATATATGTCTATTTAAAGATTTCCCATTGAGAGAGTTACAATGATAGGCGTATGGTTAACTTTTATATATATATATATATATATATATATATATATATATATATTGTGAGGTTTAATTTGAATATAGTTCCTTCTCAAAAAAAGAAAAGAAAAAAAAAGTTAAATTGCAAATTATACCCCTATAATTTGGGGGTGTTTGGATTTTACATCCTAAAATTTTTAGAATTTGGATTTGACCCCCTAAATTTTCGGGGTGTTTGGATTTTCACCCTAAAATTTCTGAATTTAGATTTAATCCCCTAAAGTTCAGGGGTGTTTCGATTTTACATTCTCAAATTCTAAAATTTCGGGGTATAAAATCCAAATACCTTTCCAAACTTTAAGCAATAAAATCCAAACACTTCTGAATTTTAGGGGGTAAAATTTAAATTCTAAATTTCAAAGTGTAAAATCTAAATACTTTGGCTAATAATCTACCCGTAATTGATCCACTAGACAATCAGTTGGGATACATGAGTTAGCAAGAGACCCTCCAAGCCTAATCTACCCGATGTATCTAAGTCATACAAACTCCTACTCCAACGAGGTTACGCCGAACCTTTGTCTTGTCTAGCACTCTGAATCCCGCAACAAGCTCCATGTTGCATTTGCCATCATTGGCTTCTTCCAATACTTCCCAGCAGCACCAAAACCTCATTGAACACTCTGAAATGGTGTGGTAAGTGTTTGGGCTATCAACAACTCAATGGTATGGAAATGGAGAGGTAGGAATCGAGGAAAATCCACAAGCAAATGTGTAGAGATATGTGGGTATAGCAATCTCTAACTCTCAAGGTTTGTGACTAGGGTTTTCTCTCAGAAGCACTCCTCAACATCTGTGGGTAATGTGGGTATAAATAGTGTAGGCATAGAAAGTGTGAATAAAAAATGACAGTCTGGCAAAACAGAATGTTTCGCGGGTGTCTTACGGGAAGGCCTTACCTGCGAGAAACTCACGAAACACAGCTATCTCCATCTGCCCTGACTCTTCACATTCCAGTCATGTGCAAGGCACATGCATCATTTCGCGAGATGCTTAGTCACGGGCTACCTGCAAAAACTCTTCTGTCTTCAATTACTTGAGTCTTCACATACTCTTTCTCTATCACACAACCCTTACAATTAAATCCCACAATAAATACAAGGTATAAAAGATTGAATAAAATTACAATAAAATTTTGGCACAAAATTAATGCCATCAAAACACATAGTTGTAAATTACAACTTTACATAATCTTTAATAAAAATACATAAAAAAACATGTTTAATTACCGTTTTTGTCTTTAACACTTGTACTATGTATCAAAAAGTTTTTTAACATCTTAAACGTGTCAATTTTGTTTCTAAACTTTTGGTATTGTGTCAAAATAATCCTTATTATTAAGCGGTACATGAAAAGAATTGATGTATCTAACATTAATATCAAAATAATATTTATATGCCATCTAAGCTATCCTTTGAATTATCACGTGTCCTTAATTAGAAAATACAATAAAATATTTGAAAATATATTAATTGCATCTCCATAAGTAAATGAGATGTCATTTTATTAGTAGAAATTGAAAATTTCTTTTCATTTCTTTTCCTTTGCTTTCTCGGCAACCAAATGGGGTTTAAGTCTTGACATTTTAGTTAAAGTAATCATGAACATCATCTAAAAAACATACTATTTACCTAATTTTAAAATGAAAATTTTAAAAAAATAAAAGCCAAATGTCAATTTTTTACATTATCATTTTTTTAAGAAGTTAAAGTTATTACCAATTATATTATAAAAATCTTGTAAACTACCATGATAATGAATATAATTCATGTCATGCCAACAAGTTAATAAATCAATTTCCTAATTATTTTTCTATTCTGTGTTTAAAAATTGATACATTCATTTAAGAAAAGTAGTGTATAACCCTGTGCATATGTACACGTACATTTAAAAACAATCACGATTATATATATATATATATATATATATATATGATTTAGAATCTAATTGGATCCGGACTCTTTGGTTTTTGTACGAAATAATTCACTTGCTACAAAAATTAAAATATTAGATGAGATACATGGCGCAAAATTGACCTCCAATTAAAATTCAATTTAGAATCTAAATGAATTTAAACTCTTTGATTTTTGCATCTAATAATTCACTTGACACACAAATTTAAAAATTAGATAAGACACGTGGCACAAAATTAGACTTTAATTTAGAATTTAATTAAATTTTCTCTCAGTTTTGGCTATATATATATATATATATATATATATATATATATATGTATGTATGTATGTATAGCAACCTACCATCACTCTATTTAAAATTACATGTTATTCATGAAATCACAGTCCCATATATGGCACTTTTTTAGGAGTCACTATCTCATAAAAAAAAAACCATTTCATAAAAAAAATAAAAAAAAGTTAGTATATTGCAATGTATTTAGAATGGTGAGTCCATTGGTATTTGGAATCAATGTTTTTTTTTTTTTTTTTTTTTTTTTTTTTTTTTTTTTGTTTAAAAAAAAAAAACTTAAATTGGACACGTGGCACAAAATTAGACAATAATTGGATTTTCTTTGAGTTTTGGCTTTAATTTTATATATATATATATATATATATATATATATATATATATATATATATATATATATATATATAGAATGGTTACTGGCTTGTGTGTTGTACGATTGTTTTTGGTATGATCTTTTTTGGTAAATATTATGATTGGAGAACAATTTTTTGGGAAAAAAAAAAACTTCTTTCACTTTTATGTTGTGATTTAAAAAAGAAAATACAATGAAGGGTTTTATGATAAATTTTGTTAATTTTATGAAATACATTTATATAAAATAAAACTTGTAAAATGCATAAGATATACGTAAAGGTATAATTCATGACTATGCGTGAAAGTTATTGTATTTTTTTAATTTCTATTAACTAGATCACATTTCTTAAATAAACTGAAAAACCATTTCATCACCTCGTTATGCACGTCATGATTGGAATGTTATTAGTTAGTACATGATTGTTTGATAAACAATATTGTGTAAAAATTATTTTAATTCTATTTAAGAAATTTTTTGTGAAATTTTCATTTTCTCGTCCATTTTTTTAATCTAATAGATTAATTTTTCACATTAGTTTAATTGAAACAATCAAAGTTATAGATAGCAAAATCAATAAACCAAAAATTTTAGGAGCCTAAGAGGGGCCATTACTCATTTGAAACAATCCAAAATACTCAATGACTAAAAAAAAAAAAACCATCCACTCCACACTTCCATTGCAATTGGTTTAGCTCAAGGAAAAAGAAATATATATCTCTATATCTTTATTTTATTATTATTATTATTTTTAGAAATAATTACAATATGCTGCTAACCTCGCAACTTGAACCTTTTTTCCCTGACTCCTGCAATTTGAACCTTTTCTCCCTTAAACCCCAGACACTTTGTGTATGGTGAGGTGCCATTCAGCCACATGGCCCTCAACAAATATATATATATCATTTAATAAATATAGAACTTCTTTTAAAAAAAATTAATATGTTTATCATAATTAAGGGAAATCCTAATGGGTACTTCACTTGAGCATATGTGAAAGTGGAGGAAGAAAAAGTTGCTAATCCCTTTTAATATGCTTAACTACTTTGCTTAATTAGTCTCCCAAACAACATACTGCTTATTCATATCACAACCACAAATGACAATGCAGCATTAGCCATCTATAATTGCTAATTTGAAAGAACGCATTTCTTTAATAGCTCTACCTTCGTTTCTTTTGGCTAATATGTCTTTACTGAGTCAAAATCAAACCACAAAAATCATATAAAAATCACCAAATTAGAGTTTAAAATTATAATTAAATTTTTAAAAGAAATCTAGGCACAATTGCACAAAAATTCCATGTAACTAAGTCACACTTAGGAATATTGGACCCTTTTTCCTTTGTATAAATAGGGGGGTCCCAATGGGATGAGGGGGCTAAGAATTTTCTCTTCAAAACATTTATTGTAGGACCATAAAAATTTTCCATTGTAGACTTTTCACAATTAAAAACATGACTTGCCAACTAATCAAACTAGAGTTTTTAGTACCTACAACAATTTCACAACATCAAGAACAAACCCCAGTATATACAGTGTTAAATTCCATAGTCTCCTATTACATCAAATGAGTGTTTAATTTTTCTCGCAAAGTATTGAATAGTAAAACTTCTAGGCCATAGTCTCAATTACAACTCTCAATCATGTTGGACTTGGATGACACCTATCAACATTGTATCATTATGAGATGCAAAAAAAAATTTGGAGTGTACAAAACGTTTAGTGTGGATGGGAAGAAATTTCATCCTATTCCAATTGGATAAGTTAGTAAGGGACCTATTCCAATTTAATGATCCTGGAATTTTGTATACAAGTAATAATTAAGGAAACTTCCGCCTAAAATAAGTCGGACTTTTGGCAAGAGAGAAAATTGATGTCTAGACAAATCAAGCTAAGGTTGACCAAAATGGACCATATTCTTAATTTCTTATCCCTATTTGTTCCATGTACAAGACTTACAATTAATGCTTGGCGTATAAAAGTTGAACATCTTATCTAAAGTCCATCTTCTGAAAGCTTAAGAAAAAATTCATTTAAACCAACACAATATATAAATTATAAAGGAATCAAAGAAAATTTGTCAAAAATAATGAAAATTTAATCTATGCTTAAATTCTTATAAGGATGAACACAATAGTAATATCCTTATTTTTTTTTTATAAATAAAGATAAAAAAAAATCTATACTTATTTTGTACGTATGATAAAGTCCTATCAAAAAGTTTTTTGAGACTCATTTTGATTAGTGATTAGGAGTTATAAAGGAATAATCATAAATATATATATATATATAAGCTGAGATCTCATACGGGAGTGCATGAGGTCTTGCCAAGTGATGCTCTAATTTTGCATTTAGCATTTTTTTACCTCTTTCATTAAGTTTTTTTTTTTTTTTTTTTGTTATCCAAAAGTTTACATTAACTTATTTTACTATTATCTCATTAGTCCCTCATTAATTGCCTAAGCTTATATCACACATTTTTCTCTTTTTCATGTTTTTTAGCATACCCACCATTTTAATATTTTAAAAAAGCAAGAAAATAATAATAAAGGACTAATAGTAATAACTAACCAGATAAGGCCTCAGAGAGAGATAGAGAGACAAAAATGTTGTGGATTGTTAAATAAAACGCATTATTTCACTACAAAATCAAAATGCATTGTTTCGCTATAAAAGACCTGAGACTGACAAAACATTTGAAAGAGAGAGAAAGAGAAATCCGAGGGGCCGTCGCCTTTGTCATATTGGCCTCCCACCACCATCAAGATGCTGAAACCCCTATGAGTATTTTTTTTTCTTTTTAATTAGGGGATTAAATATGATTTAGGTTTGGGTAATTTGGTTGGATAGTTTTTGTTTTGGGTATATAAGTAGAGAAAATATTTGGTACGCAATGTAAAGTCATATTCTACCATGGTTTTAAATCATCTATAAGACACGTGCATACACACTTGCCCACACTATGTTTTAATGTCGTATTATCAATGAGTGGAAGACAGTAAGAGAGTTGGATATACTTTTATTTTATAGTATTAAATATGTGAACACAACACAAATTATTTGATTTTCATGGTCGCATTACTCTTTTGCATTTATTTTTGGTTTCATGATGTAAAAAAAAAAAAAAAAAGTCTTACCTTGAGAAGGCTATAAATATGTAGTGAAACAACAATTATAAATTGCACACACATAACCATTATAATTATTTAGTTCAAGGAATGAGTAAAAAAAATAAAATTTGGAGGAATATTGTAGAATAAAAGTTGTTACAAAATGTCTCTCTCTCAGAGACCTCATGCGAGAGTGCATGAGGTCCTCTTTTTATTATTATAAAAAAGGGTATAATATAATGTAAAAAACTCAAAACGTATTCAATTATCTTTGGATAAATCTCTCAATTAGATTAGTAATGTAAATCTTGTTAAGAAGAAAGTTATCTCTAAGTGTCTGTTTGACATGATTAATGTTGCCAACTTATTTTACTATTCAACTTATTTTTACTACTATTTATGGGTTTTACCGTACTTTTTAGTACTATTCATGAGTTCTAATATACTATTTCAGCTAACTTTTACATTTATCTATAATACTTTCAGCAAAAAGTTTTCAATTTTAACAAAATAAGAGGATCCTAAACAAATCCTAACTCTCTAAGTCATATATGTTAAAAGTTTTTAAAAGAATTAACTAAAAAGAACATATATATATTCCATAAAAATAAAAATAAAAACATAGGGGCCATTTGGTACACGTGTTTAAATATATATTTTCAGTTTTTAAACAATATTATACTATATATATTTTTATACACTTTTTCACTTACGCGTATTTTTTAAAAATACAAACAACGTTACTAAACGACCCCATATATACTTGGCATCCTTTACGAAATTTCCGCGATTTTCCAAAGTTACTAAAGCCAAACACCCAAAAAAAGGGAAAAACAAAAAGAAATAATAATAATAATTTTCCTGAAGTTACTCGTTTGACTTTGACCACCTTGTCACGACGAAAAGCCTAAAATCTAGAAAGAAGAAGAAAAAGAAGAGCTGGAAAGGTGTATGACGATTCATAAATAAAAAAAAATTAAAAAAAAAAAACCGAAAAAAGAAAAAGGTGTGTATGACGGTTCCTCAAAGGCAATTTTCTTAGCACATCTTTGAAAACTGTCTTGTGTTTACACTTTACATCCCTTACAAAATTTCCTCAAAAGTTTTCTGAAAGTTGCACTTACAAAAAAGCGAAAAGGAATTACTTGTTCTCTCATTTTGAGTCTTTACGAGGGAACTACTCGCATATGATAATATTGCTCTAACCAAAAGCCACAGCTGATATCACACACACTGAAGCTTTGTAAGTTTCCAATGGCTTCCATAACCTCTAAAATAGCTTCTTCTTCTTCATTGCCCAAATGGGAGTATGATGCTTTCCTCAGTTTCAGAGGTGAGGACACCCGCAATAACTTCACAGGCCATCTATATGCTGCCTTGGATCAAAAAGGAATTAGAACCTTTAGAGATGATGATAGACTTGAGAGAGGAAAACCCATTTCCACGGAGCTCTTGAATGCTATTGAAAAGTCGAAGTTCGCAATCATTGTTCTATCAAGAAACTATGCGTCTTCCTCTTGGTGCTTGGATGAACTTGTAAAGATTGTTGAGTGCAAGGAAGAGACTAGGCTAACAGTTTTGCCTGTTTTTTATGGCGTGGATCCCTCCGATGTACGAAAACAAACGGGCAGTTTTGCAGAGGCCTTTGCTAAACATAAAGAACTTATCAAGAACGAAGAGAAGTTGCAATCGTGGAGAGCTGCTTTGACTCAAGTTGCCAATCTCTCTGGATGGGATGCACGGAATAAGTAAGAATTTCTTTCGGAAACTTTTGGAAAATAAATATTATTCGTCGTTACTTTGAACTCTTAGCCATATGACTTTTTCTTTTTCTTTTTTACCCTTTCTTTAATTGTATTCTTAAATGGAGAATTAGAGGACACGTTCAATTTTTACTGTATATTATGAACTTAAGAAATTGTAAGCTAAAATGGGCAACGACTTGTTAAGTATGTAATTTGACATTTCCACTCAATCAGATAGAAAAGAATTCTACTGCGAATGTTGTGTCCATTACTCAAATAACAGCTGCTTACACTTTGTTATGGATAAATTTTTTTAGTTGCTAGTGGACTTTAAGTCAATCACGGTCCAAATTTGGTCACTGATATTTGTTGGCAGAGTTTGTAAACAATCAATTACTCTACAAAGAGAATTTGATGAGTTTCCATAGCATTTATCAAGTTGGAATTATCAACTGGACCGCATAGGTTACCTTATTGTATTAATAGGCCTAAGTCTAAACTCTAAACAAGTTTAATTTCATTTTTGGAATGAACTGAGTTTATCTTTTAATACAACCAACAAACTGAACAAATAATAGATCAAAACAAACAGATTAAGCTGTAGTATCTTAAGTAGTAGCAAGTAACTATAACTAGCATAATTTCCTAGGACTCATTTTCCTCTGTGTGCGACTCCCCTTAACCATTTTTGCTAAAGGCAAATCCGGATTTTATATCATCCTTTATGGCTTTGAAATTGGCTTCTTCAATTTTATTTTGTGTGTGTATAAGATATTAGCAGCCTAGACTTCTACTATTCAGACAATTTGTCTGCACAATGAGCAACTATTCAAAATTCCTTTTCCAAATACGTCCTGTGACACTGTAGGCATAAAAATGTTCTCTACTTAGATGGAAAACATTGCAGAAAATTCACACTTTCCATTCTTTCCTCACTAAACTTGCGTAAATAGAGTAGTTGATCTTTTTCATTTTTTCTATATTTCATCATTAACTAAGCTATAAATGAATGCCTATGCATTTGAAAAACCAGATATTTTTCTACCAATCTAGAATAGGGTGAGAATATTTGATTTTGCTAGTATTGAAAGTGTCCAACTGAATTTTCTAGTATTGAAAGAGTCCAACTGACCAAATATATAGATTGATATATTTGAATCTCTGAACATTTCTGCTAATCCCAACTAAATTCTCTGATTTGCTATAAGGCAAACTAGGGCATCAATCTCTAAGATATGGATACTTTTGCTTCTGTGATAATGGCCAATCCTGAGACCAGAGCTCATGCCATATAACATGCTCTCAATGCCTCACCATTCTCTATATGACTCCTGTAATTTCTGAGTGAAAAGGCTCCTACCTCTGAGCACCGTATTTTTGAAGGGAAGAACTAGTGAAGCGACACTGGCATTAATTTATACTACGTTCTCCTAGGATGACACAGGCATCTTTTCTTTATTTTTCTATTACATTCTAAATAAATTTTTGGCATCATCATCATCATCTTAGAAATTTAATTAGTTGTAGACAAAAGAACCTCAAGTAATAAAATCCAGAAGAAGTCCAAAATATGAATTAGATATATAATGAAGCTACAATATAATATGATATATATGTTGTAATGAAGAAATCTAGAAATAGACACAACAAATAAAGAATTATGTAAAAATTGAAATTTTGCTATTAGAAGTTTTATTAAAGGTTGTTAATTCCAGATTTAAAAGGAGATAGGTACTATTCAACATTCCTGACAAGACCACTATATGTATACTTTTATTTTAATTGTAAGGTACCATTACACAGCTGAATTCCAATTAATGGTGATCATTTCCTTTCCCCCCATCCCCCCACCCCCCCCCCCCCCCCCCCCCGCGCCAATGGTTTACTATGGTACCGTTTGGATTCCACGTCTGCGTTTTCATGCTGCGTTTTGTTCTTTTTTTTTTTTTTTTTTTTTTTTTTTTTTTTTCACGCGTTTTGGAGTATTGCGGTTACTGTTCAATGAACAGTAACCGCAAATGTTGACTTTCTGCAGTGAACAGTGCATATATGCACTGTTTACGGACCCACAAATTTCATTTTTTATCAATTTTTTCATTAAAAATGGGTCCCACAGCACTATTCACACATTTAAAAATTATTTTGCTACAGTGTTTTCAGTTTTCAGTTTTCAGTTTCAGCAAAATAAGTTCAATCCAAACACACCCATATATAAAACATGCTAATATACGTTTTCAATAGAAATGTTAAAATGTGCAGGACATCAGGGCAAACAGTAGGCCAGGGGTCCTACTATGTTATAGCTTTTTCCATATTAGAACATAGAATTCCCTATTCTGTGGTGAATGAATCTAAAAACTGTACGCTTGCTGAGCCTATTCTTTCGTTGTGATGCAAGAAAATTATTGTTCTATTGTTTTGGCAGGCAAGAGTCAACAATTATCAAAGAGATCGTCAGAGAAATACTTGGTGACTTGAATTCTTCCTACTCATATGTACACAAGGATCTAGTTGGAATAAAATCTCGTGTTGAGGAAATGGAGGATTTATGTTCAAGTATGGGGTTGAATGATGTTCGCTTCATAGGGATTTGGGGAATGGGTGGAGTTGGTAAAACAACTCTAGCACGAGTCCTTTATGACAAAATTCATTCTCATTTTGATGGCAGCAGCTTTCTTGCAAATGTTAGAGAAAAAAGTGGAAATGGGGGATTAGTTACTTTACAAAAACAACTTCTTTCTGATGTCTTGTTTGAAAGCAATATTGATATTTTGGATGCCCAACAGGGAATCAATGTGATAATGAATAGATTATGTTGTAAAAGGGTTCTTGTAATTCTTGATGATGTGGATCAACTTATACAGTTAGAAGCATTAGTAGGCAGGCGGAGTTGGTTTGGTCAAGGGAGTGTGATCATTATGACAACTAGAGACCAACATCTATTACTCAGTCATGAAGTTGTTGAAGAGGAAATATACAAGGCTACATTATTAAATGATGATGAAGCTCTAAAACTTTTTAGTCTAAAAGCTTTCAAGCAAGACTATCCTTCAGAAGGTTATGAGTTGACATCTCAAAAGGTTATATATTATGCTCAAGGCCTTCCTTTAGCTCTCAAAATTTTAGGTTCCTTCCTGTTTCATAGAAGTCTAGATGCATGGGAAAGTCTCTTAGGTAGACTACGAGAATGTCCTGAAAGTAAAATTTCAGATGTGCTCCAAATAAGTTTTGATGGTCTAAGGAGAACAGAGAAAAAAATATTTTTAGATATTGCTTGTTTCTTCAAAGGAATGACTAAAGATCGTGTAGCAAACATACTACAAACTCCCCATTATAAGCCAAACATTGATATAGATGTTCTCGTGGAAAAATCTCTTATAACCATCTCTGATGGAACGTTATGGATGCATGATTTACTACAAGAATTGGGTAAGGAAATTGTTCGTTGTGAATCTCCTGACGAGCCTGGTGGCCGCAGTAGGTTGTGGTTGAAGGAGGATGTCCTTCATTTACTAATAGATAGTGCAGTAAGTTGATTATGCAGGGTTTTAATCTCTCTCTCTCTCTCTCTCTGTTAATAACTTTTAATATGCTTACTTTTTGTTCTTGGGTACTAGGGAACAGAAAAGGTTGAATGCATCTTCCTCAACTCATCTCCAAATAAAGAGGATAATGTTAAAGTCAATTTTGAAGCCTTCTCAAAGATGAGAAACCTAAGATTGCTTAAAATTGGTAATGTGCACCTTCTTGAAGGCCTCAATTTTCTTTCAAGTGAGTTACGTCTTATGAATTGGCTTGGATATCCTTTAAAATCCATGCCAAGAAATTTCCGTCCCAACAAACTTGTTGAACTCATAATGCCTCATAGCCACATCAAACAACTATGGGAGGGAGTTTGGGTAAGATTTTCACTCATGCAAAATGTGGGTTTTTTTTTTTTTTTTATTTGTTAAGAATCAATTATGTTCATAAGGTTTTAATTTTCTCTTTTTAATTGTTTTTCAATGCTAATAGAGTTTAGAGTGGCTAAGAATCATTGACCTTGGTGATTCTAGAGAGTTGATCATGACACTGGATTTTGCTAGAGTCCCAAATCTTGAGAAGTTGATTCTCAAAGGTTGCACAAAATTATCTAAGATTCATGCATCCCTTGGAGATCTCAAACATCTTATTTTATTGGATTTGAATGGCTGCACATGTCTTAAAAGCCTTCCATGCAAGATTAACTTGGAATCTCTTGAAATTTTTAGACTTTCAAGTTGTTCAAAGCTAAAGAATTTTCCAGAAATTGTGGGAAATATGTCACGTTTGCTACAACTTTATTTGGATGGGACTGCTATCGAAGATCTACCATTATCAATGGAGCAATTAACTGGGCTTATCAAATTGGATCTAACAAATTGCAAAAAGCTTTCAAGTCTTCCAAGAGTTATTTATAGTTTGACATCTCTAAATACTCTCACTCTATCTGGTTGCTCAAAAGTTCACAAAATGGAAGAGAATTTGGGGAATCTTGAAGGCCTAAAGAAACTAGACATGAGTGGGACGGGTATAAGAGATCTACCTGAAGCCATTTGTAGTTTGACATCACTAAAAACTCTCACTCTATCCGGTTGCTTAAAACTTGACAATATGCCAATGAATTTGGGGAATCTAGAAGGCCTAGAGGAACTAGATGTGAGTGGAACTGCTATAAGAGAGCCACCTTCCTCCATCTTTTACTTAAAAAATCTCAAAATACTATCTTTCCAAGGATGTAATGGGGTGTCATCTAAATCATGGTCATGGAAGAAGCCGCTTAATTTTCCGTCAATGACAAAAACTCCAGATCTCATGGGCTTGGTATTGCCTTATGTATCAGGTTTGTGTTCATTAACTACATTGAAAATAAGGAATTGCAATCTTCAAGCAATCCCTAGTGATATTGGCTGTTTGTCCTCATTAGAAGAATTAGATCTAAGTGGAAATAATTTTGTTCTCATTCCTGAAAGCATTAATCAACTATCTAATTTGAGAGAATTTTGGGTGGAGAATTGCAAGAGTCTTCAATTGTTGCTGGAGCTTCAATCAAGTCCTTACATATTTGTTTGGGCAAATGGATGTACCTCATTGGAATCTTTACTACCAATTAAAATGAAAGATAATTTACAAAATTATTTGTATCTTCTCAATTGTTTTCAATTTGTTGAAAATCAAGGTCGCTGTGACTTGTTCACTACAATGCTAAGAGAATATTTTCAGGTCCCTCTCTCTCTCTCTCTCTCTCTCTCTCTCTCTCTCTCTCTCTCTCTCTCTCTCAGCTTTCTTTAAAGATCATGGTTGGTTTTTACGTTTCAGGAATCAACTAAAAAAGAAAGATTTGATGTTGTTATTCCTGGAAGTGAAGTTCCGAACTGGTTTAGGCATCAAAGTGTGGGGGCTTCAATAAATCTGGAAGTGACTTCATATTTATTTAAACAATTTAGAGGAATTGCTCTCTGTGCTGTTTTTGGACCCCACCAGCATCGTCCACCTAACCATTGTAGTTATGACCTTCACCTTACGTGTAACTTAAGCACCAATGGAAATTCAGTAGGGAGTCAACCATGCGTAAGATTTTGGGAAAAGTTTGATACTGTCGAATCGGATCATCGTTGGTTCATGTATTTGCTCCCTAATTATTTTTCCAAATATTACTTTCGAAAAAAATTTCTTCAAATTGCTGATGGATTCAGCTGTCAACTTGAGATTGAATTCAAATCCCAGGATCCAAGAATAGAGATAAAGAAATGTGGGGCCCATATGGTATATGAGGAAGAAATGGAAGATCTGAAACAAAGCATGGGTCAGAGTGAGTGCAGCAGCAGCATAATTCCTTATAATGAGGGTGTAGATCATTTTGAAGAGTATATCAAAATTAATCGAAGTCGTGATGATGAGAATGAGAATGGAGCTAGTGGAGAAGGGAGCTCTCCTCACATACCACACCCTAAGACTAAGAGAGTACGACCCTCTAATGGTGAGTGAGGACTCTCACTCAGAAATCATATGGTGGCTTTCAGGAATCTGGACCCTCTTTATTTGAACTCTTTGTAAGTCACCACCTCTCCTTCTTACCATTTTTTTTAATAGTATTTTTTTTAGAGAGAGTTTCAACCTATGATGTCCGCTTTTGATAATAGTTCTTTATCATCAGACCAAGACACCAATCAGTTTTTGGTGTAGGCGGGGATTGAACCCTAGATCTCTTATTCAACCATTAGAGACTTTACCAGTTGAGCTAGTTGGAACCCACATGTTCTTAGCATAGTATTAAATATTTATGTTGTGGACATATCATTTCTCTAAGTATTAAAGTATATACAAGAATGAGTAGTAATTAACTAATTATTTAAATCTTTCTCAAAAAAAAAAAAAAAACTAATTATTTAAATTATTTTGTAGTCATATCTGATATAGTTTACTGATATATATATTATTTTACATTTAAAATCCTTTACAATTATAATAGTTGCAATGCTTTTATTGTACATTTGGTACCTGTTTGGTTTCGGCATTTACTGCGTTTTAACGTTTGCGTTTTGGGCATGGGACCCACGCTACAGTTGCACGCAGTAAACGCGTCCTTCTTTTTTTTTTTTTTTTTTAATAGTTGTTAACGTTGACTTTTCCTATGAACAGTGTACCTGTGTACTGTTCATGGGTCCACAAATTTCAATTTTCAGCAACTTTTTCATTAAAAATGGGTCTCACGGTATTATTCACACATTTAAAAATTATTTTGTTATAGTGTTTTCAATTTCAGCAAAAATAAGCTCAATCCAAATGGACCCTTAAAATCCTTTACAACCTATTTTCTCACGCTTTTTGGGTAACATGTTGCAATGACTTTTAATATTAAACTGGACTTTGGTCTTGATGGATGTGTTGATGATATAAAATCATTTTCACCATTTTTGAATTTTTTTTGGATGCATTAAACTCTGTTATATTAAAACAACTAAAAGGAAATAACGCAAATCCTCTCAGAGAAACTGCCCATACAATCAAAATACAACAAAAAGCATCTCGGAAGCAATGCTTAATCTTTACTCATGGAATCACAATCCCAACAAGTTCCTGCAATCTGAAATGAGAGAAGAATGAGCAATGTTCACAAGAGAAGGATCAGACACCCCCCTCCATCACAACTTTTGCATCCAATTCTATTTCTATATTCTTGGCTATAATCTAATTTAGAAGTATGTTTGATTTTAACGGACTTAATAGAGTCAATATCTTATAAGACGGAAGATAAACCTTAATAGGATGATCTTCTCAAAATACTTATCCAAAAAAAAAAAAAAAAAAAAATGCTGATCTTCTCAAAATAGTGTATATACCAAAGTTATGGTTACAATGATAGTGATCCTGTCATCATCCAGACCTTTTTGTTAAAATCAAGCTCCACTTATTGTTTGCCTACCAATGTGAATGTTTAGTTCCCTATAAAAATTTTCCTAGTTGTTTGTGAGAAGTAGTAAGTGACAGTTCTTAATGACCTAGCTTTCAATTAAACCTGGTGACTTAACCAATGTTATTGCTGAAACACAGGTAATAAGATATGTGAAAAGTATCCATGCTTTATAACTAAATTAATGATTAAGGTTCCTAAGTTACAGCTAGTTTAGATTCCAATTTGGTCAATAAACCTATATTCTTGCATATTTAAGATAATTGAAAACCTCCAATACTTCTAGTCTATGTCAGATCCATATTTATCATGATAGTAAGACTTAAGAATAGGGGTTTCATTATTTTATTAGACAAAGTTTAGCTATAAAATTAGTTGTAGCCTTAGGCTACAAACTTACTTAATATCCTTTTATTGGATGTGAATTTTGACAAATCCACCATTGGATTACATCTTCTTCTTATATCCTCCATACTTACAAAATTTCAAGAAAATTAAAGATTAATAGCTATGTCATCAATAAATTTTTTAAATTGCAAGTTTTTTAAATTGCAAGTTTTTGTAATTTAAAATTATGCACAAAATATAAACTTATAGATCATATAGTAAATGATATCCGATTAACACAAAATTTAACATGTATATTAAGGGCGTAAAGAATATGCAATTCAACGGTTAGATTTTCAAAATATGTTATAGTATTTATTTTATTGAGTGAGTTTATAGTCTTAAGCTACAACCAATTTTGTAGCTAAACTTTGTCCTTATTTTATCAAATAATTTTATCTAGGCTTTGCCAAAGCTTAGTACTTGAATACTTCTAATAAATGTTCCAGTTTCATGTTTGTATTTCTAAAATAAAGCATAAGCCGTGCCACTTCTGTTTTTAATATTTTCTAATTCCATGATGTGTGTTTATATGACAATGATATTGACATTATCGGCAGTCTACCCGGCTGTCTCCTCTGCCACATTATCACAAGCATTTTGTCAAGAAGGTTTGGGCCTCTCCAGACTCTCATCCCATCTGAGTCGTCCAATGTCCTACTGTTGTCACTGTCAACTTGAATTAGGGCTCCGCTGTCAACACCATGGATTTTCATCCATTGCAATAAACCTTGCTTCTTGGTAAGCTCTTGCCGCTGCTGCTAATACTTTTCACCTTCAAATTTATGTACTATGAGGTAGTCAAGGGGTAGTTGTTTTAGCTAAAATTTTGTTCTATTATATGTTTTATGTTCTATCAAATTGATCTAGAATGAGTTTTGGTGATATCACAATTTGGGAAGTAGGTAAGAGGGAGAGGCTTGTTTTAAGAAACTTCAATGTTTGGGACATTGGAGCCTGTTCAATGGCCTTGCAAGTTTGACAAATATTTACACAGACTGACACAACTTGTATATAAATTTTTAATTTGGAGAATATGCTCTAGGAAAATTTATGAGGCTAATAATCTCTATTTCACTTAATGATAGGCGTCGTTGGCCAATGATTATATGTAAAACGTGTGATGTGGAGTCCTTATGGTGCCCTTTTTGGTATGTTACTTTGATGGGATTTATTTATTGATTTTCTAATTATTAGGAAAGTGTGAATTCAATCATTTGACTATTTTTCTAATACTCTCCATCATGTGTGGGCTTAACCATTGTTCTAAAACTTAAAACTTTCCATTTGAGGCATTGCATATTCGAAAGATATAGTGCAGATATATTTCTATGATGGTGGTGATGATTTCCAGTACCATCTAGAGGTTTGTTTATATATGTGTGTGTGTGTGTGTGTGTGTGTGTGTTAGGACATATGTGGTTCACATGTTAAGAACATATTTCATTCTTTATTGTAATTGGTTAATCCTTTGACAAAACGTACTTTACTTGTAATTAGGTAGTTCTAGGTGTTTTTAATTTTTCAAGAAACAAGATTTCAAGATCAAGTGTTGAAGTCATCAAGTCTGTCCAAGAAACAAGCTGAAGAAGTGCACATTCATTAAAACTCGACAGCTAGCATTTGTCGAGGTTTAGAAGCTGTCTCATGCCCATGTGCTCGACACTTGCTTGACATCTTCTATCTGTCAAGGTTTATGAATTTCAGAATTTTGATATGATTTTCTTGGGATCTATGATTATGTGTTTGAGCTTTCTTTTCTCCTAAAGTGTTCACAAGGTGTACAAGCATTGAGCAAACTCTGTTCAAGCAAATTGTGACTGGAGATGAAGTTCTTGCCTTAGTTCATCTCTTTCTCTTGAAGAAGTTGTTGTGTATTTGCACCGTAGGATTTTGTGACCAAGCATCTTCTTGATCTTCATCGTGTGGATGAACTGAAGAATTTTACAGCCAACAACCTTCTTAGTTGGTGTTTGAAGTCGTGTACTAGGATCCTCGCAATTGGTTAGTCACGTATTTGAGAGCCATGCATTAAAAAGGGGAACTGTCACTACAAAATAAGTCCAATTGGGTATTGGGATAAGAGTTCAACTGTAGGTTGGTAAGGTACTTGGGATTCCTTTATTTGTAACCGCTTGTTGTGATAATAGTGGAGTTTCGGAAGTGGTGACCTGAAAATCACTCAGTGGGGTTTTTGCCGTTAGGTTTTCTCCATTCATAAACAAACACCATATTATTTATTTTTCACTACATAATTAATTTATTGGTGATTTGTTTGTGCTACCACGTGTTTGCATGATAAATTGATTAATTAATAACTTGACTAATTAATTAATTAATTTCTATCACAAGGGATTATTCAGTCTGTGGCCTATCAATGTGTGTGTACTTGAATAGTTTTTTTTTTTTTGGTTAACAGGAAATTTAATTAAAAATATTTTTTTTTTATTGATTATTAAAGTATGACGCTAACTGGTTTGTTTAGCCCCTTTTGTTAATAATTGTGTATCTGCCATGAAATATCTTTTTCACATTAAAGCTCATCCCAGTAAGGTTAATGATCTCTCCTTTTGACATCAAAACAGAAAACTATGCATCATAACTTGTGGAGAGGACAAGGCTGTTAAGGTTTATATTACTTGGCATATTCTTTGGGTATGAGAACAACGTTCGACTACATTTGTGAAAGTTCATTTCTGTGTAGGTGTCGAATGCTGTGGCTGGTACTAAGTTGTACACTTTTGACGGGCATAAAGCACCAGTTTACTCCGTATGCCCTCAAAATAGCGAAAACCTTCATGTATGCAGTTGTTTTATTGCACTTTTGCTGGTTGACAATTTTTAAAGGCTTGTTTCTCATGCCTCAGCCAGAGTTTTAGGCTCAGGCTATTATTATTGGTTAAGTAGTTTCACCTAAATATTATGGTGCACTTGTTTTACACTGAGGCTATGCTTGCAGGGGGGGTGGGGGGGCTCATGAATTAATCAGAACAAGGTTTTATCAAAAAGTGTTAAGAGGCAATAGATTTCTTCATTGCTTTTGTTTTGTCAAATAAAGCTTTCTTCTTTCCATCTGAAGTATTTTCCTTGCTTTCATTAATAACCCATATGGTTAATATATATTGCAATTTTCTTGGTACTAAAAATGGCACCATTCAATTCTGCTTTTTTCCTGACAAATCTGAATTGTTTTTGAAAACAATGGGAACTATCAAGCTTAATTGCCACACCTTAAGGATAGGTTTGCCATTTGGTCCCCCTTCTTCTGCTGAGTGGATTTGGTTTATTATTATTGAGAGTGACAGTGGCAGTGAAGCGGGATTCATGGTCTGGGCTGTCAAATGGGAAATAAAAAGTTTTGCTACTGATCCAACAGTTTATTTCCTTCAAATTTTCACAATGATTGGGCGATTGCTCATGTTTCTTTTATTGTGTGTATCAAAGGCTATTCATATGTTAGACTAGTAAAGGACAATCATACCTTGTGGAATTGGATGAATGTCAGGCGGCTATCAAGTGTGTATATCATGGTCTTTGGAAGCGGTCTGTGGGGGTTATGGCATTTGATACAACGAAGAATTGGTTCCTGGCTACCGGTGGTGCCTTCAAAATAAAATTTTGGGACATGGACGATGGTTATCTCTTGGCAACTACCGCTGCACAGGTGGATTACCGGCAATGCACATGGAAGCCCTTTTCTTGACGTGCTTGGCAGTATTTTGAAGAAGCTCTTATAATTAATCAATCTTTACCATCAATATCTTTTAGGATGATCCTGACATTCAATTTAACAAGTAAGGGATAATGCTTGTTGTATCAACAAGTGAGAATGTAATCAAAATACTTGCAAATGCTGATGGTGTACGGCTTTTGCATTCTACTTAAAATCAAGCTGTTGATACCTCCAAAGTGGCTCCTGCAGCTATTGCAAAGGTACTACTTTCTTTTAACTTTTATAGGTTCTGCAAATGTGTCCTTTCTTCTTAATTACATCGCTTATTTTTCAAGGACCAATAATCAGTACCTTAATTTGGTGATTCCTGTTCAACTACTGGAACAAGCACTTGATATTAGTCGAAGTCCACACAAACACTGGAGTTTTTGATTTTCCAATGAATATTCTTATCAAAATTTTCAAAAGAATGTTTCGGGAGCTAAAATTTTTTTATTGATGCGTATGCATATGTTCTGTTGACATGTTTGAATCTGGAGGAAAAGATGCCTTCCGTGGAAGTTCTTGCTAGGCCTAAAGCGTGTCTGTTATGTACATGTCTTAGGCCTAAATTTTTTATTCGTTTTTTGGTAGTCTGAGATATTGTTAACAATGACATCTATATTACAGATTTCTCAATCAATTTTGAGTCTCTTTTATGTATCATTGCAACGGCATTCTGTGCTTTAAACAAAAAAGGACAAAGTGCTAAAAGTAGCAATTTGTCGGACTTTTGCTTCCCACCAAAGAGTTGTATGACTAATTTTTCCTAAACACTAATGCCAAAACCCAAGCCCAAATCTGTGCATCCAGGTCCAAACCCAGGCCCAAATCTGTCCAATCCCTTTTTAGTTAGCCTTAGACATTATCATGAACACTTTGAGGGTGATGGTTGCTCGGTCAAATTTAGCTTAAATTTTAATCTCAATTGTACATTCAACTTGGGAAATGAATGTGCATGTGCCTTAAATTAATCAAAGAAGGGGGAAAGGCCAGACCGATATATCTTTTTAGTGCTTACGACCCGATGGCAGAAGTTTTAATCCAAGAAAATATATTTGGTCTTTAAATAGATGACATTAACTAAGACAAAAGATAGAAAATGAATATGAATAGAGTTTCACTGGGTAAGATTTTTTCCCCCAAGCTCCTATCTTAAACGTGATGATTAAATAAAAGAAAAAAAAAATTATAATTAGAAATACATTACACACAAGTAAATTGATACAAACATGAAGAAGGTGAGAGGAAAAGAAAATCCTTCAGCAGCCAGACCATGGAAGTACTATAGGAAGAACTATATATCATTAATTAGACCTGCAAAATGAACATTGTAGCATACCAAATTCTGGAATTAAAAAAATAAAAATAAAAGTAAAAACACTTAGTAATATTATCAGACAAGTGGTGCACATTTAACTAAAAGTCTGTGTAGTTATTTATTCCCAGTCAAAATTATGATGCAAATTTTGACCAACAGATTATGAAGAGATAAATATAATAACATGTCTACTCATGCCTATATAGAACACCATCAGATTTTTGTTGTAGAAAAGTAAGAGAAATACAATCCTTTCAATCACATATTTTCTTCAATATGGAAATGCTTCGAATATTGCACAAATCTCCTCTTCATTTAGAAACTTTGTAAAATTTAGCACTTAAACAATATGTTTTAGAGTAAATATACCACTCAATATAAAAGGGTGGTAGGTGTTGAGACTTGAGAGTTAAGATTCAACTTTACATTTTTTTAGTATTTTAGACGGTATAATTGTGTATTTTTGTTGCTGATATTAGATAGTATATATTCTTTTATGAGGCAAGAGCATGACCATATATCTTCTTTTTATTATTATTATTATTTAGTAGGAATGCTTATCTTTCTTGATTGTACGTCTTCATTAATTTACGGTTGCAACTTACTTAAAAGAAAGAAAAAGCAAGAAAATATGAACAAAGTTTCTCTCCAAACTAGTTTGGAGAGAAATCCTACAAACTCATCATATATCTTTGTATTGAATGTGAATTTTGAAAATCTAACCGTTATATTGTATGTTCTTATTACATCCTTAATGCTTACAAAATTTCAAGAAAATCAAAGATCAATTGTTATGTCATCAAATAAATGTTATAATATCAATTTTTTGTATTCTAAAGTTGTATATAAAAAATAAGTTAGTTGATCAAATAGTAAATAACATCTGATTTGAATGAAATTTGATATGCATGTTAAGAACATAAGGAACATGAAATTCAACGGTTAGATTTTCAAAATTCACACCCAAAAAAGAAATATATGAGAAGTTTGAAGAGTTTCTCTCCAAACTAGTTTGGAGAGAAACTTTGTTCGGAAAATATTTGTTTGATAAGAGGGTTATTAACATTGATGATGGTGTGGCCCAATAGGAGCATAATAATATTAAATGCTAGTTTTCATTTTTAAAATGAAAATAAAATATTTTAATAATATAATTAAAATGGACAAGGTTTAGCTACAAAATTAGTTGTAGCCTAAGGGTTGGTTTTGTTGTAGGGGTAAAAAGGTGGGAGGATAGAAAATGATGGGAGGATGGAAAAGTGAGAGGATAGAAAAAAAATTTAATTTCTCTCTTTTTTGTTTGGTTAGGAGTGGAAAAGTTGAGGAATGGAAAAAATAAATTTGAATAAATTTACCCATATACCATTGTTAAAGAATGATGCTTAATTAAAACAAAAGAGTGACAAATAACAACAAATAAATAAATAAATAAAAAATCAACAACAACAACTATCATGCCCAACCCCTTGAAAATCAAAAGAAAAAAAAAGAATAGAAAAAAAGAAGAGGCAACCTTGTTATTGCCCCCCCCCCCCCCCCCCCCCAAAAAAAGCAACTGGACGAAGCCCATGTGCACATGCACATGAGCATTTTTGTCAATGAAGAAAAAAATGCATTTCCACTCAATTTTCTCTCCATTTTGGTGGGCTTAAGGAGAAAACACTTGGGCCCACTATTTATTTTCCTTCCTCCTCATCCAACCAAACATACTCCAAAAAAGTTTTCTTTCTCATTTTCTCTCCAAAGTTGTCCATCCATCCTGTTTCACCTCCAAATAAATACACCCTAAGGCTAAAATCTTACTCAATATCATTAACATTATTACATATTTTGAAAATGACAAAGTTTAGCTTCTAAAGTTACAACTTTACTCAATAAAATTAACATTCTCATATTTTTGAAAATCTAACAGTTGAATTGCATGTTCTTTGCACTCTTAATACACAAATCAAATTTTGTGTCAATCGGATATTATTTACTATATAATCTATAAGTTTATATTTTATGCATAATTTTAAATTACAAAATTTTGCAATTTAAACAATTTATTGATGACATAGCTATTGATATTTAATTTTCTAGAAATTTTGCAAGTATGAAGGATATAAGAAGAAAATGTAATCTAATGGTGGATTTGTCAAAATTTACTTCCAATAAAAAAAAAAAAAAAAAAATTTTGAGTAAGGTTGTAACCTTAGACTACAACTAATTTTGTAGGAAAACTTTATCCAATTAAAATTAAACAATACAAAATAATAAATAATAAATAAATAACTAAAATTACTTCAACTTATATTGCGAAAACAATTATCTAAAAAGGTTATTGTTAGGTTCTAAGGAATTGGGAACTAATGTATTAGAACTTCATATTGTAATGTTGGCAAACCATAATCCAAATGTTTTAGTCTTGTTTAGACTTGCTCAAAGTATGTGGTTGTCTGTAAAGTTGGAATTGAGTAGCTACAAGATTTACTGTGCAAATCTGCCTGACTCGATTAATCGAGAATTAGACTTGATCGATTGAAAGTTATGCAGATTATTTTTTCTATAAAATTTCCAACTCAGCCCAAGCCCGTTTAACGTGTAGGGTTTTATATTTTGTCTTAAGTATAAAAGGGAAAACCCTAGCCACGTTTTAGGTTGCTCCTTATGCTGTGTGTGTGAATCTTTTGTGAGATCTAGAGGTGGTTTCCTTCACACATACTTAGGGTTATCAAGAACTAGATTATGTCAAGAACTTGATGATCAATTCAGTTGCTGCATTAAGAGCTTAAAGATAACACAAGCGGGTGTGCTTGTACTTGCTAGGAATCCAAAAAAGAAGTAGTTCGTGGACTCGAAGCTATCACGTGGTCGTGGTAGTAAGTTTCCTACTCGATGTAGCAACAAGATGTTAGTGGTCTAAGTCGATATTGTGTAAACTTTAATTCTTTCATAGTGGATTCAGTTTTACCTTGAGGATAGCTAGGTTAAATCCTCCCCAAGTTTTTACCGATTTGGTTTTCCTAGGTTATCATATTGTTGTGTTCTTTATTTTTTGCACTTTACAATAATATGATGTTTGTGATAACCTAGACTTGATAATTTGACTAAGTAACCACTTGGCTTATTAACTAGGTTAATCTGGTTGTGTTTTAAGGGGTCTAAAAACAAACAAGTGATATCAAAGTGGGTAGTTCTCTTGTTGTAAATTTTTTTATCTAAGAGCTGATTCTTGACCCCTGTTGTCATGGATTCTTAGAAGATCTTATTGCTAATATGCCATCTTGTCTACTTGTTGTTTTTGTCTCTTGTTGCTTTTGTTAATTCTTTCCTTGAGTATCTTGGTATAATTACATGTGATGATAATTATGTGTGTTATACTGCTTTAACCGCATTAAAGGCACATGATTCTTGTCTTTGGTATTTGGATAGTGGTTGTTTTAGGCATATGACAGGAAATAAAGCTTTGTTCAAGACACTCTTTGAAGGAAAGATTGGGATAGTCACATTTGGAGATGGAAGCAAATCTGTGATCAGAGGCATTGGAATTGTGGACATTCCAGGGTTGCTGGTATTTGAAGATGTCTGGTATGTAGATGGGTTGAAGGCTAACTTACTCAGCATCAGTCAGATTTGTGATAATGGTCTGAATGTTCTCTTCACTAAGTATGAATGTGAGATACTTGATGGAGGAGGTGACTGTATGTGTATTGGTGTGAGGATAGCTGACAACTGTTATGGTATAACATTGAGTATAAGCAACAAGTGTTTTAGTGCAAAGATCACTCAAGTTAACTTATGGCATCAATGGTTGGGACATGCTAGTTACAAGCAATTAGAGAAGATTTCCAAGTGTGATGCAGTTATTGGTTTGCGTTTGATAAGATAAAAAAGTGCATATGTGGACCATGTCAGATGGGTAAACAAGTGAAGTCTAAGCATTCGTCTGTAACTGAAGTTCAAACTTCCGGACCTCTTGAGTTGTTGCACATTGATCTCATGAGTCCTACTAGAGTTCAGAGTTTAGGTGGAAAGAAGTATATTCTAGTTGTTATAGATGATTTTACTAGATATTCATGGGTTGTGCTTTTAAGAGATAAAGCTGAGGCACCTGAGAAGATGATACATTTGTGCAAGAAATTGCAAGTTGAGAAAGGAACTGTGGTAGCCAGAATCAGAAGTGATCATGGAAGAGAATTTGAAAACACAAAACTGGCTACCTTTTGCAATGATCAAGGCATGCATCAAGAGTTCTCATCACCTAAGACACCACAACAAAATGGAATAGTGGAACGGAAGAATAGGGTTGTTCAAGAGATGGCACGTGTCATGCTACACAATAAAAAGATGCCCAAATCCTTCTGGGGAGAAGCAGTTAACACTGCTTGCCATACACTCAACTGAGAGTATTTCAGACCTGATTCCAAGCAAACTCCTTATGAACTCTGGAGAGGAAAGAAGCTTGTGGTAAAATATTTCAGGATATTTGGTAGTGACTGTTACATTCTCCATGATAGAGAGAACCTAAAAAAATTTGATGCAAAGAGTGACAAGGGATACTTTCTAGGATACTCTTCCACTAGCAGAGCATATAGAGTGTACAATTTGAGAACCAAAACAGTCATGGAATCTTCCAATGTTGTGATCAATGATGAATTAAGTTATGAAAGTCTTTTAAAAAACAGTTCTCCAGTTTAAGAAAAGAATATGGAAGTTGATGATTCACTTCCTGCTGATTATGTAGGGAAGCACAGTGAGGAAGAGCTACTGTTGTTGAATGATACAGTTTCAGTAACATCAAGTTTAGAACCAACCACACCGGTTCATGAAACTCAACAAGAACAAAGCAAGCTTAGTCCTCCATTAGAACAGAAAGGTACCTCCACATCTCTGGTCAAAGGTCCATCTTCTAGAGTTAAGCTGAATCACCCTGCCACTAATATATTAGGTAGTCTAAATGATAACATGAGATTGAGATCAAAAGTCTTGAATGTGATTACTCACTCATGCTATCTTTCCCAATTTGAATCGAAAAAAGTGGATGAAGCACTTCAAGATGTTGATTGGGTTAATTCCATGCATGAAGAACTTCATCAATTTGTTTGGAATGATGTGTGAGAATTAGTTTCTAGACCAAAGGAAGTAAATGTGATTGGAACTAAGTGGATCTTTAAGAACAAGTCAGATAAACATGATACAGTTATCAGAAATAAATCAAGACTTGTTACTCAAGGGTACACATAAGTGGGAGGGATTGATTTCGATGAGACCTTTGCACCGGTAGCAAAATTGGAATCCATTAGGATACTTTTAGCCATAGCAAGTCATTTGAATTTCAAGTTGTATCAAATGGATGTCAAGAGTACTTTCTTGAATGGAATGTTGCAAGAAGAAGTATATATTGAATAACCGAAGGGTTTTGTTGATCCTCACAAATCGGATGATGTCTACAAGTTGAAGAGAGCACTCTATGGTTTGAAACAAGCTCCCAGGGCTTGGTATGATAGATTGACTGCATATCTCACTTAGCATGAATTCAAAAGGGGATTTGCAGATACTACTTTCTTCATAAGAAAGGATAAGAATTATTTTGTTGTAGCTCAAATTTATATTGATGATATTGTTTTTGGTGCTACTAATGATTTTTTTGCTCAATCTTTTGTAAATGAAATGAAGGCAATGTTTGAAATGAGTATGGTTGGTGAACTAACTTATTTCTTGGGATTACAGGTGAAGCAAACAGACTCAGGAATCTACATCAACCAAGCAAAGTATGCAAGAAATCTAGTCAAGTGATTTGGACTTAACAAGGCTGCCTATGCTAGAACACTAATGGCTGCAAATGAAAAATTAACCAATGATCCATCAGGTGAGTCTGTTAATGTTACATTATATAGAAACATGATTGGATGTCTTTTGTATTTGACTGCAAGTCGGCCTGATATTGCTTTTAGTGTTGGTGTCTGTTCTAGATTTCAATCTAATCCTAAGGTTTCACATTTGAATGTTGTTAAAAGAATCATAAAATATGTTGGTGGAACTTGTGATTATAGATTTTTTTTATAGCAAAGAGTCTAATCTGTCTCTTGCTAGTTTTTCTGATTTTGATTGGGCTAGTAATGCTGATGATAAAAAAAGCACCACTGGTGGGTGTTTTTATGTAGGAGCTAATCTTGTTGCTTGGATGAGTAAAAAGCAAAATTTTATTTCTTTATCTACTGTAGAGGTAGAATATATTGCTGCTGGAAGTTGTTACTCACAGCTTCTTTGGATGAAAAAGCTTTTGAGTGATTATGGGATATCATAAGATACCATGGTTGTTTATTGTGATAATTCTAGTACTATCAATATCTCTAAGAACCCTGTTCAACACTCTAAGACTAAACACATAGAGATTAGATATCACTTCATTAGGGATCTTGTTGAAAGAAAGATTGTGCCTCTTGAGTATATCCCTACTAAACGTCAGAATGCTGACATCTTCACCAAAACTCTTGATAGAAGTAAGTTTGAGATACTTTGTCAAGTAATTGGTGTGATTCTGTGTCCCTAATCATCTTTGGCTTTCATAGTCCTTGTGCTTCATCGTTCTACTCTTTGTGACCATTCTTCTTTGTTGCTTTTGTTTTATCTTTTTTTCTAGGATTTGCATTGCATAACATTCATGCATTTCATTCTAGGATTGTTTTTGTTATTTTTTTCAAAATTAAAATAAATAAAAAAAGGGAAAAGAAAGCAAAATGTGTTTTGCATTATTTATCTTGGATTTGAAATCAAGGTTGACCAATTTATTTTTACATAACATGTTTATGTACTTTTTTTAGCTTGGATGAACTTATTTATTGCACTTTACTAGTTTGAGCTTTGTAGTGCATGTTGTGTGGGAAGATGTTTATAGTTTTTGATCATATGATCTTGAATTTGATGTCACATGCCTTTGATTGTCGGACTTGAACTTTCTGAGAAAGGTATAAATAACTATCTTACCAGCGTTTACTAGCCAATCATGAACATCTTAGTGCATATCGTATGATTTTGTGCTTGAGAAAGTGTAGCACATGCATAAAAAGAACATAAGGTGTAGTCTCGGTTTAAATGCTAAAATTGGTGTGTACATTATCCCGGCTATTTTAACAAGTTTTTAATTAAATAAAATTGGTGTGTACATTATGAGGCAAGTCAAGAAACTTACATTATTGCAAGCTTGTTTTCTAGAAGATGTGGGAGTTATATGATGTAACTCTTTAGGTGATAGTCTCTTTCAAATTCTATGTGATGAATTTTGTAGACATTGTGCTTGATTTCTATTTACATATCACCTCACATGTATCTCAAGCTTTTGCTAGTTGCACACATGACACAAGTTACTCTTTGCTAAGCTTGTGTGTGATTTTGGTTTGGCCAACCAAGTTTGAAAATTCCTTAAGTTTTGTGCAAAACATGTTTGATGCTTGAGAATATAAGGTGAATTGATTGAAAATCTTAATCTTGGGAAAACTGGGTTCAAAACAAGTGTTTTTGAAAAGCATTTCATCTCATCCTCACGCATTTTATTCATAAAATTCTATGTTTTGAGGAGTTTCTGCATAAATCTGCTTTGTTTTTCAAAAATTTATTTTTTCCAAAATTTTGATCGATCGAACCTGTTTCTCGATCTATCGAAATTGCAATTAAAATTTTGGTCAGCCTTTGTCTGTTTTGATCAGTGCTCAATTGATGTTGGATCAATCAAAGCATTTTTGATTGATCCAACCTATTTTTCGATCAATCAAAAGTTTCAAACACTTTTTCTCTCTCTATTCAATCGGTCAAGGATACAACCAATTTTTTTTGTCGTTTTCCTTTGATCTTTTTGCAAGGTTTTTCTCTCCCAAGGCCGGTAAGACCTTATTGCCCCTCCTTTTTCTTTTATTTTCAGTTTTCATGCATTTTTGTCATGCATTTGGGGATATTTTCGAACCTAAGGGAATTTACAATTTTTGATGTTTTAAGCCTTTTCTTTCAAAATTTATTAATGGGTTTTAGTGATGGTAAATCTGGTTTTGTATCTCATACAAAACACATAGCAGAAGCAACAAACATGGATCTATTTCATTCATGATTGATAACATGCATTATGTGATTTTCAGAATTTGAGAATAAGATAGCGTACCTTGGTGCAGTGAAATTCAAAACAAAAGATTAGAAGTACTTGGGAACACTTTTAATCTTCATTCCAATTCCACTTTACGCCCAAGAAGTGTGGTCTCTCAATCAGTTTCTAAGGGAGAATTATCGAGTGGCTTCACTCACACATACACACTACTTCACAATGATGATTCTCTTAAATAAAATTCTGTATGTTTCTCCCTTTATAACTAACTGATTATCTAATCGGGCCGGCCTATTGGGCCTTTCCAATTGGGCTTTAGTGTGTGCCTTGGAGTGGGACCAAAAGGGACCAATAAGACACTAGCTCCAATGGGCCTTGGGCTTTTCTGTCAACTCTTGACAAGTTCAAAGTTACCATTAATTATATTTAATACCACTATATAAACATAATTGCACTCTAGGCCTTATTTATAAATTATATCCCAAGATTTTATTATACATGCAACCCCTTCATAAAATATTCGTAGTATTTCAAAGTCATGAATGTAGACTGCCACTTTGAAAATTACTACATCTTAATCCTTGAGTACCCGGTTTAATCCTTTAAGTTATTCATCATATATTTATAAAATCCAATTTCATAAATATATACTTTAGTAATTTCTTACTAAAGTGGTTAGGCCTAACTCTTTAAATAACCAAACCCATTAAACTTATCTCAATGAAATATTTTATATCTTCGTTAAGAGACTATGAATTCCATCTTGAGAATATATGTTCCATCAACACTAAATGTGGTTGCCCAACATACTGAGGTTTTGATCGTAACTTTAGATCTCACTCCTAATATATCAAAGCAACCTACACCTCATGATCATGTCCATTATTCTCTCAGGATTAAGAGTTCATACAAATAGAAGTCGTGAGATTTATTATTCATTTGTCAGCCGTTAGGAGAATAATAAATCTCACAGCGGTCCAGTTCAATATGTCTTAACTCTTAAAACAAATCAACATATCAACTAGAAGTCTCCACTTCCATGATCAAGACAAATCATCTTTGTTGATATGTTATAGTCTTCGCAGATGAAATACCCAATATCATCACCGACTATGAACCAAAATTATGAGTTTACAAAGAACTTGTGATCTATATCTTTTGTGACTAAATCACATACTATGCATCTTATGGACTATATGATAATGCCCAAATATTCATATTACCATTATTTTAGATAATAATAATAAAGAAACTTTATTAATCATAACATTAAGTCATACATAAATGTCATACATAATAACATACATAACATCATACAATAGGATTTAAGGGCACTAATCCTAACAATCTCCCACTTGCCCTAAAGACTATTGTGTACTAATCTAACTCCCATTCCTCCAAATGTGACTTGAAGGTCCTTTGAGGCAAGGCTTTGGTAAAGGGATCTGCTAGATTATTTGCACTTTCAATCTTTGGTACCACCACATGTCCACGAGCAATAATATCTCTAATGATGTGGTACTTTCTCTCAATGTGCTTTTCTTTCTTGTGATTCCTTGGATCTTTTGATTGGGCAACTACTCCACTATTGTCGTAAAACAAAGTAATGGGAACTTGCTCAATTCTCACTACACCAAGGTCAGAAAGGAATTTCTTGAGCCATACAACTTCTTTACTACTTCACAAGCATCAACATATTCTGCTTCCATGGTGGAGTCCACAATACAAGATTGCTTGACACTCCTCCATGTTATGGCTCCACCTCTAAAGGTGAAAACACATCCTGATGTGGACTTTCTGAAATCTAGATATGATTGAAAGTCTGAATTTGTATAGCCAATGGGAATCAAATCCTCACACCGGTAAACAAGCATATAATCTCTCGTTCTTCGAAGATACTTAAGAATATGCTTTACAGCTTGCCAATGTTTTGGTCCTAGATTTGACTAATATCGGTTGACCATACCAACTGAATAACAAATATCTGATCTAGTACAAAGCATGGCATACATGAGACTTCCCACTGCAGAAGCATAAGGAACTTGTCTCATCATATCTACTTCCTCTTGAGTCTTAAGCCTTTGGTCATCAGACAGAGGAACTCCATGTTTAAAAGGAAGTAAACCTTTCTTGGAGTTTTGCATGCTAAATCGTTCTAGAACCTTATCCATATATCCAGCTTGTGATAAGCCTAACATCTTATTCTTGTGATCTCGCCAAAGCTTGATCCCTAGAATAAAATTAGCCTCACCCAAGTCCTTCATATCAAATTGGCTTGACAACCAAACCTTTACTGATGACATTACCCCTACATCATTTCCAACGAGTAGAATATCATCAACATAAAGCACTACGAACATTACTACTTTATCTTGATGTCTTTTGTACACACATGGTTCATCAAGATTTTGTTCAAAACCATATGACTTGATTGCTTGATCAAATCTGATGTTCCATGACCTAGATGCTTGCTTAAGTCCATAAATGGACCTTTTCAACTTGCATACCATATGCTCTTGGTTCTTTGCTATGAAACCTTCCGGTTGCAACATATAGATTTCTTATTCAAGATTGCCATTAAGAAATGTAGTCTTGACATCCGTTTGCCAAATCTCATAATCATAATAAGCAGCAATGGATAAGAAAATTCTGATAGATTTAAGCATGGCTATTGGCGAAAAAGTTTCATCATAGTCAATACCTTATTTTTGTGTATACCCTTTTGCCACTAGCCTTACTTTAAAGGTTTCAACCTTTCCATCTACCCCTCTTTTCCTCTTGTAAACTCATTTGCAACCAGCAGATTTAATGCCGTTAGGTGCCTTTACAAGATCCCAAACTTGATTGGAATACATGGAATCTAATTCAGATTTCATAGCTTTGATCTAATGATGTGCATCTATATCATTCATTGCCTCTTCATAAGTGTAGGGATCCGATTCAGCCTCTTCTGAGATAGCTTTTTAAGTTTCTCCCAAACCTATAAATCTTATAGGAGGCCGAACAATTCTCCCACTACGACGAGGCACCTGTGTACTAGTCATCTCATGAGTAATATCTTGTGGTGTATCTAATACAGCCACATCATCCCTAGTTTCATCCATTGGTTGTTCATTTACAAGTTCATTCATTTCAGCCAAAACAACTTTATTTCTAGGATTAAAATTATTCACATAATCATCCTCCAAAAACTTGGCATGTGTGTTAACAAACACTTTGTTATCTTTATGATTATAGAATAAATAACCCTTTATTTCCTTTGAATACCCTAAAAACATGCATACTTCAGTTTTAGCTTCCAGCTTATTAGACTTCCTTTTCAACACATGTGCCGGACATCCCTAAATGTGGAGGTATTTCATACTAGGCTTACGCCCACTCCTTAATTCCTTAGGTGTGTTGGGAACAGATTTTGATGGAACTAAATTCAAAATATGCATAGTAGTTTTTAGTGCATATCCCCAAAAAGAAATTGGTAAAGTTGAGTAACTCATCATGGACCTAACCATTTCCAAAAGAGTCCTATTCCTTCTTTCTGCTACACCATTTTGTTGGGGAGTTCCAGGTGCAGTCAATTGGGATACAATCCCATTTTGAGTTAAGTAATCCTTGAAATCCCTAAGAATGTATTTGCCACCACGATCAGATCGAATGGTCTTTATGCATTTACCTAATTGATTCTCAATTTTAGCCCTAAACTCTTTGAACTTTTCAAAAACTTCGGACTTCCGTCTCATTAGGTACACATAACCATATCTTGAGTAATCATCGGTAAAAGTGATGAAGTACTCATAACCTCCTTTTGCTTGGGTTGACATAGGACCACATACATTCGTATGAACTAATTCAAGCAATTCTTGGGCTCTTCTACCTTTTGCATTGAAAGATCGTTTGGTCATTTTACCTTCCAAACAAGATTCACAAACTGGAAATCCATCAAAGTCCATGGGATCTAAGAGTCCATCTTTGATCAGTCTTTGAATTCTATTTGAATTAATATGAGCCAAACGCAAGTGCCAAAGATATGCTTTATTAGTAGAAGGAAACTTTCTCTTTAATGATTTTAACGAGAGTTATGATCTAATTCAGAATTATATAATTCATGCTTATCAAGAGTTAAAATATAAAAACCATCCACAATATTGCCAGAACAGATAAACACTTTATCCTTCTTTGTTACAACATTGTCTTTTAGGATAACATAATATCCATGTTTACCTAAATAAGTTGCAGAAATTAAACTCCTACGAACATTAGGTACATACAAACAGTCTTCCAATATTAAAACTCTAGATTCAAAACATAAATTACACACTCCAATAGCTACAATTGGAATCCTGCTCCCATCAGCCAAGGTAAGAAACATTTCCCCTTCATTCAACTTTCTGGTCTCCTGAAACCCCTGCAAAGAATTGCAGATTTGATTAGTACAACCTGAATCCACACACCAGGAATCTGTGGGATCCTGTACTAAACATGTTTCAAGAAGGAATGTACTTTTCATACCCTTATTCTTGGCAGCCTTAAATATTGGACAATTCCTCTTCCAATGTCCTTTCTCACCACAATGGAAACACTTTCCTTTGGTTTTCTTTCCTTTGTTGGCAACTCCTAAGGCAATTTGTTTACCATCTTGCTTGGCGAAGTTCTTCTTCTTCTTTTTCTTTTTACCCTTGCCTTTCGACTTAGGTTGAGAAGTAGAAGCTTCAGCCATATTGATATCAACACTAGAAGTACCAAGGATGCCTTCCACCGCTACCAACTCATTCATTAGTTCAGACAATGAATAAATCTTTTTGTTCATATTATAGTTAAGTCTGAATTCCTTGAATGATTCTGATAGTGACTGGAGTATCATATCCATTTAGGATTCTCCATCAATATCGGCACCTAAAACTTCCAATGTATTAAGATTAGAGATCATCCTAAGACAATGCTCCCTCACTGAAGTACCTTCATTCATTTTGGTATTATAAATCTGCCTCATAGTTTCTTGCCTTGCAGAACGGCCTTGCTCACCAAACATCTCCTTCAGACTTAGCATAATGTCCGAAGCTAGTTCTACATCTTGCATTTGATGCTGTAGAACATTTGAAATAGATGTTAGGATGTAGCACTTAGCCATCTCATTAGATTCTGCCAACGATCTTATCGCTGTTTTTCCTCAAGAGGATCATCTAATGATGAAAAGCTAGGACATGGTTGAGTAAGCACATATTTGTGCTTTTCAGCAGTAAGAACAATATCCAAATTTGTTTTCCAGTCAACATAATTGGATCCAATCAGTCTGTTTTGATTAAGAATAGTAACAAGTGGGCTAAATGATGTCATGTTCAAATCTGAAAATAATAAACATGAATATAATAAGTAAACTGGACATTATCAATTTAGCATATAAGTATATAATATGGAACCTTATAAAACCATAAAATAATATATGCAACGACAAACCAATCGATGTCTATAATTCCTTGGTAGCAAGTTTATTATAAACACATTAATTGATTGAGAACTATTCTCATTATTAGTGCTATCATGATAACTCTTATCATACACTAATAATATGCCGTATTACCTTTAGCCTCTAAGTAATAATGACATAGCTCCTTTGGGAGGTTAACATTATACTTAGTCTAGTGTATACCATTATCTAGAATTATGTGTAGCCACATTTCATCTCCCTTTATAGTGTTTAAACTTGTAGTACCATGGAACAAAACACACTCCTTTGGGATCGCGAGGCATATACGCCAAGACGAGGTGCATGTCCACACTACTTTAAATAGGTTAGTTCAATCTTGTAGTACTATGAAGTAAACACCCTCCTTTGGAATTGCAAGGCATATACGCCAAGACCTTATCTGATCTTTTTGCAAGGTTTTTCTCTCCTAAGGCCGGTAAGACCTTATTGCCCCTCCTTTTTATTTTATTTTATTTTCAGTTTTCATGCATTTTTGTCATGCATTTGGGGATATTTTCGAACCTAAGGGAATTTACAATTTTTGATGTTTTAAGCCTTTTCTTTCAAAATTTATTAATGGGTTTTTGTGATGGTAAATCTGGTTTTGTATCTCATACAAAACACATAGCGAAAGCAACAAACATGGATCTATTTCATTCATAATTGATAACATGCATTATGTGATTTTCAGAATTTGAGAATAAGATAACGTACCTTGGTGCGGTGAAATTCAAAACAAAAGATTAGAAGTACTTGGAAACACTTTTAATCTTCACTCCAATTCCACTTTATGTCCAAGAAGTGTGGTCTCTCAATCAGTTTCTAAGAGAGAATTATCGAGTGGCTTCACTCACACATACACACCACTTCACAATGATGATTCTCTTAAATAAAATTATGTATGTTTCTCCATTTATAACTAACTGATTATCTAATTGGGCCGGCCTATTGGGCCTTTCCAATTGGGCTTTAGTGTGTGCCTTGGAGTGGGACCAAAAGGGACTAATAAGATACTAGCTCCAATGGGCCTTTGGCTTTTCTGTCAACTCTTGACAAGTCCAAAATTACCATTAATTATATTAAATACCACTATATAAATATAATTGCACTCTAGGCCTTATTTATAAATTATATCCCAAGACTTTATTATACATGTAAACTCTTCATAAAATATTCGTAGTATTTCAAAGTCATGAATGTAGACTGCCACTTTGAAAATTACTACATCTTAATCCTTGAGTACCCAGTTTAATCCTTTAAGTTATTCATCATATATTTATAAAATCCAATTTCATAAATATACACTTTAGTAATTTCTTACTAAAGTGGTTAGGCCTAACTCTCTGAATAACCAAACCCATTAAACTTATCTCAATGGAATATTTTATATCTCCGTTAAGAGACTATGAATTCCATCTTGAGAATATATGTTCCATCAACACTAAATGTGGTTGCCCAACATACTGAGGTTTTGATCGTAACTTTAGATCTCACTCCTGATATATCAAAGCAACCTACACCTCATGATCAGGTCCATTATTCTCTTAGGATTAAGAGTTCATACAAATAAAAGTCGTGAGATTTATTATTCATTTGTTAGTCGTTAGGAGAATAATAAATCTCACAACGGTCCAGTTCAATATGTCTTAACTCTTAAAACATATCAACTATAAATCTCCACTTCCATGATCAGGACAAATCATCTTAGTTGATATGTTATAGTCTTCACAGATGAAATGCCCAATTTCATCACCGACTACGAACCAAAATTATGAGTTTCAAAGAACTTGTGATCTATATCTTTTGTGACTAAATCACATAAATCACATACTATGCATCTCATGGACTATATGATAATGTCCAAATATTCATGTTACCATTATTTTAGATAATAATAATAAAGAAACTTTATTAATCATAACATTAAGTTATACATAATGTCATACATAATAACATACATAGCATCATACAATAGGATTTAAGGGCAGTAATCCTAACATTTTGTTGTGGGATGTTATAAACATGATCCTTGCAGTTTAATTTGATCAATTTGTTGAATTGGGAAAATTTGAAATTTCTAGGGCTTGAAACTACCCAAATTGGGGATTTTGTTCAATTAGGTTTAATTTGATGGAATTGGCCTGTTGGATTGATTCATATGACCATTATATTGTGTTATCTATCTTGATTAATAATCAATTGGTCAATTTATTGAAAATTGTACAAGTGATTTTTCAAATTTTAGGGTTTTTGATATAAACTCTATGCTCAAGCCAATTTTGTGAATTTAAAGTTAATTTGAACTTATTCTCACTGCATTAGAGAATGCATCATTTGCTTATACTGTTCATGCATCATATAGAATTGTCATATCTATTTCTTTTCTTTTCTTTTTTGTGCTAACTTGTAGTCTGCCCTTGGTTTTTGTCTTTTGTTTCTTTTTGATTATTTTTTGTGTATCTTGTCCTTTCCTTAGCACCATGTCTAGGAAGATTAGAGCTAATAGGAAAGTCTCCTCTTCTTCTATCCCTTCTTTTGAGAGTGGGAGGTTTTTAAGTGAGAAAAACCAAGAGACGTGTGAGAAGCTTAACCTTAGGAGGAATATTTGGGCTGAGAGAAAGGTTCTGTTAGATGAGCTTGATCCTGAGATTAAGCGTAACTTTAAGCGTAAGGGCTGGTTGCCATTATTGGATATTTCTCATCCACCTTCGGCTACCCTGATTAAAGAGTTCTACTCGAACCTCTCTGTCCACGTCTATGATTCCAACACTCTTGTTAGGAGTTAGATACGAGATGATGTGTACACCATTACTCCTTCAGTAGTGGCTGATGCTCTTAGGGTGCTTGTGGTCTAGCATCCTATCTACCCTTATGATGAGTCTTCTCCCCTAGACGACATCATGTCTTACATCACTAGGTCTTCTATCCAGTGGGGTTCTAATTCTCGGATCACTACTGCTGAGCTCATTGAGATTCACTATCTTTTCTTTAGGATTGCTTGTCATTCTCTGTGACCTATCTCTCATCTGCACACCATTCCTTTGGAGCATTGTGCACTTTTGTATGCCCTTGTTATTAATGCTCCTATTAGCTTTCCTCATTTTTTCATTCGTTCTTTGATTGAGGTTTATAGTTGTAGTTCTATTGCTTATGCCTTTTTCTTCCCTGTTCTTATTCACCAGATTTTGTTGCATCTCGGTTTAGATGAGTCTTCGGCGTCTAAACCTGTTCATATTATCGCTCCTATAGGTGCCACCTTTCTTAGGGAGAGGGCTGCGCAAATGAGAGCGAGCTCTAAACGCCCTAGGGTTGAGTCTTATAGTGTCGCACCTCCTCCTCCCTCTTCTACAGGTGATACTACGACTGAGGAGTCTGTTGATCCTGCTGCTGCTGCTGCTATCCTCCACCTTCTACCTCGGATGATTCAGACATTTGACGTATGTTGGAGACTGTCATGACCGTTCAGGCGGCTCATGGTTAGATTTTGGTGGACATGCTTGATGAGCTTCGTGCCTTGCGAGCAGATTTGGAGCATTTTAGACGATTACCTTCGCCACCTCCCTTTGATGATGAGTGATTGCCCTTTGGAAATTTGTCACAAAAAGGGGGAGTACATTTGTAGTGAGATTTTGTAGTTAGGGGGAGATTTTTTTTGTATTTGTAGAGCTATTAGATTGTATCTAAGTGCTTCATTGTGTATTTACTTTTTTTGGCTCATGATGTATTCTTTGTTTTTGATTGGGTTGTCCATGATAGGGGGAGAGACATTGATGATATATGTTTCTTGTTTCACATTATTTATTGATTTACATTTATGAGGTATTCATGATAAATGTCTTTATCTTGTGTTATGTGAAATCAAGAAGTTCTTTTTGTTTTACTTGTATTTTCCACACATGCGTTTATGTGTTTGTTGAGTGTTTCAGGAATATACAAGTTGATTCAGTCGTGCTGTTGTCTACACTTGCAACTGATAGATGGTAGTTAGGTTGAATTTGTTGTGTTGGGCAATATTTTTGTAATGGGTTGTTGTTATGTAACTTTGAGCACTTTGTTTAGTTTGTGTTTTGTCATGAATTGCCAAAGGGGGAGTTTGTTAGGTTCTAAGGAATTAGGAACTAATGTATTAGAACTTCATATTGTAATGTTGGCAAACCATGATCAAAACGTTTTAGTCTTATTTAGACTTGCTCAAAGTATGTGGTTGTATGTAAGGTTGGAATCGAGTAGCTGCAGGATTTACTGTGTAAATCTGCCTGGCTCGATCGATTGAGAATTAGACTCGATCGATCAAAAGTCGTGCAGATTGTTTTTTCTGTAGAATTTCCAACTCAGCCCAAGCCTGTTTGACATGTAGGGTTTTATGTTTTGTCTTAAGTATAAAAGGGAAAACCCTAGCCACGTTTTAGGCTGCTTCTTATGCTGTGTGTGTGAATCTTTTGTGAGATCTAGAAGTGGTTGCCTTCACACATACTTAGGGTTATCAAGAACTACTAGAGGTATTTGGTTTGCGAACCTGTAGACAAAGAGTTGCGTTTGAAACTGTAAAGGGAAAAAGGAGAATTACCAAACATAAGTAAAAATAAAAATTAGGCCAAAATGCGCTATTGATTAATAATAAAGTATTACATTTTCCACTATGGAAGCTTCACTTAGGTTCTTTTGTAGTAACTCCACTCTGAACCACCAAGTCTTTGCTTTCCTCAACCAAAAAAAAAAAAAAAAACCCCAAGTCTTTGCCAAAACAACACCTTATTATGCGTTCTCTCTCTCTCTCAAGAGTCAGGCCTTGTGAGATTCGGGGAAAATGCATATAGGCCGTTTTCTTTACCACATTTGGATTCAACTACCAAAAGGTCCACTCATTAATAGATTTTTTGGGCAGAAGACCCGAATTGTTGAGAATGCCATCATTTCAACTTGGCTATCACTCAAAATAGGTTGGGTGGTTCAAATTAGGTGGTGGGGTAGATTTGTTTAGAAACAGATCAAGTATATCTTATGATGGGTAATTGTTTTAATGCAAAAAAAAAAAAAAAAAAAAGCCACATCATTATTTCGTTAAATACATAAACTATAGAATTAATAGAAGGTCAGAATTCTTAAAAAAAAAAAAAAAAAGGTCAGAAAATCACTATTTTTTAGACTTTAGAACTCAATAGCTCTCTCTTGAAATTTCATGGAGTAAAAGCATTCATTGAGCAAATTTTAAGGACCACATTCTATTTCATCCTAAAAATATGTTGATGTAACTCAAAACATCAAAACACAAATTGTTGTACAATGTACAATAGTTGTTTCATTACAAAACCCATGGGTAGAACTCATCCTTGAAACTAGCATACAAGGAGAGGGTGCCCAAAAGCTTATAAACACATGGTAGAGCTTATACTTAATCCATGTGAGATACTAGAATCATAACATGTTTGTAAGGGTGTGCAACAAATCCATCAACTCAATGAAACTGACCTAACTCAACTCAACCTAAATCCTTAGGTTGGTCACTGTGGGTTGGTGGGTTGGGTTGATATTTTTAACCCATCTAACCCAACCCAACCCACTATGTACATAAATTTATATATATATATATATATATATATATATATATATATATATTAGAGAAATATATATGAAGAGGATAAAAATAAAGCCCGACGGGCCTTGAAAAATGGGCCTGACAAATCCATGTCCATGGGTCGATAAAGGGCAAGCCCAACTTGTGTAGAGGTCCATTATGGATAGACACAGTAGAAAACCTAGATGGAAAAGACTTGCGACACACTTAGCCACCATCGAATCCTAAGGTAAATAAAATCCTAGCACAAAGAGGATTCCGGAAGATACGCGCATTAATAAAGATCTTCTCTATAAGGGAATGACTTGTCCATCATGTTTGGGACTAATCAAGAGGGTTCCTATAAGGAAAAGTCTTCTACTCCAAGGAAGAAAGGTCAACCCCCTACTACTATAAAAACTTCAATACCATCACAAATCGAGGTACGCATAATTTACCCTTCTTTAGCACTCTAGAGTTGTGAGAATAGTTCTAACTTGACCTTCGGAGGATATTTGGCCGGCACCACATCGGTGCTCTCTGTTGGGTCTTTTTCTTTTTGTTGCGTAGGTGACTCTTTCGAGCGTTAGGATCGTGTAGCTCACTGGTGATATTTACGGCATCATCAGTTGGCACAGTCTGTGGGGACAAGACTGTTTAGCCAGACTAATCGCTTCTCGGACATAAGAGTTGCATGGTACTCACTCGCTCGATGGCTACCACCAACAACTTTCAAGGAGACGAGCCATCGCGATCCACTGCATTGGAGAGGCAGGTCCAAACCCTCATGGCAGCAATAGAACGTCTCACAAAACAGAACCATGATCTGGGGGAACAGCTACGTCAAAGGGATGCAGGACACAACATTCAAGAGGAAAACCAAGAAGACAGTTCCGAACAAAGGGACCAAGAGAGGCCAGAGGGCAGTAACGCACCAAGCAGACCAGAGTGGAAAAACATGAGCCTTCTATCTCTCACGGATACGGCCCCCCACCTATTGTCGCAGAGATGTAGGCGATAAAAAAACAAATGGAGGTTATGATGAACGCCCTCAAGGGACGAGTGTCCAATGATCTTGATGACTTAGTAAACAGAACCGACTCGCCGTTCACAACCTCCGTCAACTCCTTTCTCCTACCACAGAAATTTTGTATGCCACAAATTGAAAGCTACGACGGGGTCAAGGACCCCCTTGATCACCTAGAGACTTTCAAAACCCTAATGCATCTTCAAGGAGTACCAAACGAGATCATGTGTAGAGCCTTCCCTACGACACTGAAGGGTCCTGCGAGAATTTGGTTCAGTAGATTGACGCCAAACTCCGTCAACAATTTCAAGGAGTTAAGCGCCCAATTCACCTCGCACTTTATTGGGGGACATGGGTACAAGAGGTCTACGGCGTGCTTGATGAGCATCAAGCAGCGAGATGACAAGACGCTGAGATCCTACATAACTTGTTTCAACAAGGAGGCCCTTTCAATTGATGAAGCAAATGATAAGATACTCGTAGCAGCGTTCACTAACGGGTTACGAAAGGGTAAGTTCTTGTTTTCTTTGTACAAGAATGACCCAAAAACCATGTCGGATGTGTTTTGTAGAGCTACCAAATACATGAACGCGGAAGATGCATTATTGGCCTGCGAGGAGAAGCCTAGAAAGAGGGAAAGACAGGAGGACACACGAAAGGATAGGGGGCGAAAGATAGCTAAGACCAAAGATCGACGAGATGAAAGACGCTCTAGACCCCCTAATGGGAAGTTCACGAGCTTCACCCCATTAATCGCCCCGATAGATCAAGTCTTAATGTAGATCAAAGACGAAGGAGCCCTAACATTCCCTGGTAAGCTAAAGGGAGATCCTTGTAAAAGGCCAAGGGACAAGTATTGTCATTTCCACCGTGATCACGGGCACGACACAACCAACTGCTACGATCTGAAACAGTTGATTAAGGCTCTTATTAGATAGGGGAAGCTTCAGAGGTTCGTCAGCAAGGAAAGAGCTGATCTGCCCTAGGAGTAGGCCCCACGACGGGAGAACGAGTGCCCTAGACCACCTATAGGGGACATAAGAATGATCATAGGGGGCCAATCGCTGCTGGTTCTTCCAAAAAAGCCCACAAAACCTACCTCAGAATGGTCTATATCGTCCAGCTTACAGGATCCGTACCTAAAATGCCATGAATAGATAACCCCACCATCGAATTTTCAGAAGATGATGCTCAGAGACTCCATCACCCGCATAACGACGCATTAGTGGTCAGCTTGCAAATAGGAGATTATAACATGCAGCGGGTCCTTGTCGATAACGGCAACTCGGCGAACATCCTATACTACCCGGCATTCTAGCAAATGAGGATTGACAGGGAATGGTTGACTCTAACAAATGCCCCCTTTATGGGCTTTGGAGGGACAAAGGTGTTCACCATGGGCACGATCACATTATCTGTGATGGCAGGTGACTATCCTCAGCAGATCACTAGGGAGGTAACATTTCTCATAGTCGAATGCTCGTCCGCCTACAATGCCATTCTCGGACGACCCACTCTCAATTCCTGGAAGGCGGTGACCTCGACATACCACTTGATGATTAAATTCCTGACGGATTACGGGGTGGGGGAATTGTGAGGAAATCAAGTGGCAGCGCAGGAATGCTATATTGCCATGATAGAGATGGAGGATCAACAACAAACGATGTGCATAGGAGAACAAAGAGCACTAGCAGAGCCGGTTGAGGAACTGGAAGAGGTGAACCTTGATGACGCACGACCAGAATGAATGACTAGGATTGGCACACTAGCTAGTTGGCCGGTACGCCAAGCGCTCACAACATTCCTCAGGGATAACCAAGTCGTGTTCCCCTGGAGTCACGAAGACATGCCAAGAATCGACCCCTTAATCATAGTTCACAAGTTAATGTGTCGCCCTCATTCCCTCTAGTCCGACAAAAGAAACGAGTGTTTGCTTAGGAGCGGGACAAGGCCGTAGCGGAGGAAGTTTGAAAATTACTAGAGGCAGATTTCATCCGAGAAGTATATTACCCAAACTGGCTGGCAAACGTCGTCATGGTTAAAAAGGCCAACGAAAAATGGAGGATGTGCGTAGATTTCACGAACCTCAACAAAGCTTGCCCTAAAGATAGCTACCCACTCCCACGGATAGATACTTTGGTAGACTCAACTGCAAGAAACCAGCTCTTAAGTTTCATGGACGCTTTCTCGGGCTACAACCAGATCAAAATGGAAGAAGCTGATCAAGAAAAGACCTCTTTTGTGACAAGCCAGGGATTGTTCTGCTACAAGGTGATGCCATTCAGACTCAAAAATGCTAGGGTGACATACCAGATGTTAATGAACAAAATGTTTGCGCACTAGATTGGGAGGAATGTACAAGTTTATGTTAATGACATGCTAGTAAAGAGTCTGCGCAAAGATGATCACCTAAACAACCTCAAGGAGACCTTCGACACACTCCGGTTATACAACATGAAGCTGAATCCAAACAAGTGTGCGTTCGAAGTAACGGCTGGGAAATTCTTGGGCTTCATGTTGTCCCAAAGAGGTATAAAGGTTAACCCAGAGAAGATACGGGCCATAATGGAGTTAGAACCACCAAGGACGGTTAAGGAGGTCCAGAGTTTGAATGGAAAAATAGCAGCCTTGAACAGGTTCGTCTCAAGAGCGACGAACAAATGTCTACCTTTCTTCCGCACTTTAAGAAAATCATTCGAGTGGACGGATGAATGCTAGACGGCATTTGACAACTTAAACGCATATCTTTCATTTCCACCGCTGCTCAGTCCATCCAAGCCAGGAGAAGAGCTTTACCTATATTTAGCCGTTTCACAAGCCGCTATTAGCGCAGCTTTGGTAAGAGAGGAAGACGGATCTTAGAGACCAGTCTACTTTACAAGCCGAGCGCTCTGAGGAGCAGAAGAGAGGTACCCTTAGATGTAGAAATTGGCTTTCGCGTTGATAATCGCAACACGAAAACTCAAATTGTACTTCCAAGCACATACCATCGTTGTCTTGATAGACCAGCCTTTGAGAAAAAGCTATAAGCAGTCCAGAGGTAGCAAGAAGAATGGCTTTGTGGGCAATAAAGCTTAGCGAGTTTGACATACGGTACCGTCCGCGAATGGCTGTAAAAGGGCAAGTAGTGGCTGACTTCATCGCCGAATTCACCTTCGGAGATGGCCAGGGGGCAGAAGAGGAAAGACAATGGGATATTTATACAGACAAATCTTTAAATAGACAAGCCGGAGAGGCCGGCGTAGTGATCCAAACCCCGGAGAGGGATAAGATCCAGTGTATGATCCGACTAGATTTCCCCACAACCAACAACGAGGCAGAATATAAAGCCTTGGTGGCAGGGCTAGACCTTGCAAAGGCTGCAAGTGCAGAAAACATGGTCGTGCATTGCGACTCACAGGTAGTAACAAGTCAGATTAATAACGACTACGAGTGCAAGAATGAAAGGATGAAGAGGTATCTAGAAGAAGTGAAGTATCGAATCAGCAACCTCGAAGTCAAATTCGTTCAAATCCCAAGGGAAGAAAATGAATGCGGCGACCATCTAGCAAAAGCAACCTCAGCCGAATTTATTCTTGTCCCCAAATAGGTATTATCATTTGTTCAGGTCTCCTCACTTATTGATGACGGAACGAATGTGTAGGAAGTAGATTCTGAATTCAATTGGACTACGCCATTGATATCCTATCTAAGAACTGGCGTGTTACCAGATGAGAAGGATACCACTAGAAAGTTAAAGGTCCAAGCATCACAATTTGTGCTGATAAAAGATGTTTTATACAAAAGTGGGTTCTCTCAACCATACCGAAGGTGTTTAGGCCATGAGGAAGCAAATTATGTAATGAGAGAAATCCATGAGGGTATTTGTGGAAACCACTTAGAGGCACGATCATTAGTGCACAAGTTAATCCGAGCTGGGTACTATTGGTCAATAATGCTGAAGGATGCATAAGCTTACGTCAAGGCCTGTGACAAGTGTCAGAGGTTTAGCAATCTCATTACACAACCGTCCGAAGAACTGACACCCATGACAGCCCCTTGGCCATTCGCTCAATAAGGACTAGATATCATGGGCCCCTTCCCAATAGGAGTTAAACAGCTGAAGTTCCTGGTAGTTGGTATCATTACTTCACCAAGTGGGTGGAAGCCGAAGCCCCAACCACTATCATGGAGAAGAATATTCGAAGTTTTGTTTGGAGAAACATTATCTGCAGATTTGAGATACTTAGAATACTTGTCTCCGACAAGGGAAAGCAATTCAACAACAGTGCATTCAAGGATTTCTGTTCAGAACTAGGTATTAAGAATCACTACTCCTCGCCCGCACACCTATAAGCCAATGGGCAAGTTGAAGTCACGAACCGATCCTTGCTTAAGATAATCAAGACCCGGCTTGAGGGGCAAAGGGTATCTGGCTGGACGAGTTACCAAGCATTCTGTGGGTGTACCAAACTATAGCAAGAACTCCCACTAGAGAAACACCGTTTTGACTAACATACAGGAGTGATGCTGTTATCCCCACAGAAGTAGGACTCACAAGCTATAGGGTGGGGAACTACGCAGAGGAGAAGAATGATGAGGCCATTCGCCTTCAGCTTGATCTAATGGACGAAGTCCATGCGACAGCAGAGCAGAGATTAGTGCAATATTAGAATCTCATGGCAAAACACTACAACTCCAATGTCAGACATAGGGATTTTTAGGTTGGAGACCTCGTGCTACAGAAGGTAATGGGTGCTACTAGAGACCTATCACAAGGGAAGCTTAGCCCTAATTGAGAAGGACACTACAGGATCTCATCATGGCAAAGGAAGGGCACCTACTACCTCGAAACGTTGGATGGACGAAAACTTTAGCACCTATGGAACACGGTGCACCTGCGGAAAAACTACTAAGTCTAAGAATGGATGGACCCTGTACAGGGTAAAATATGTAACAAGTCCACAGAGTGGACGGACCCCTAGAGGGCAAGACCTCACCAAAGGTTCAAAAATCTTAGTCCTCAAAGTGGACGGATCCTCTAAAGGGTAAAATATGTGACATGTCCACAGAGTGGACGGACCCCCTACAGGGCAAGACTTCACCAAAGGTTCAAAAATCTGTCCAGAAAGTGGACAGACCCTCTAAAAGGTAAATGCGTAACAAGACCACAGAGTGCACGGACCCCCTAGAGGGCGAGATGTCACCAAAGGTTCAAAAATATTTTAAAGTCCACAGAGTGGACAGACCCCCTAGAAGACGAGACCTCCCCAGAGGATGAAGGGTCCACAAAGAGGATGGACCCCCATATATATATGAAATATCAGACGGATATATTCCACAAACGAATTCACATGAAGAAATATTAATAAGCCTTTAAAGAAATAGTGTTTACATATTATCCTGACGGATGAAATTGTTCTCCAAATACAAAAAATACACTACTAAAAAAAATAATAATAATAAATAAATAAACACAACTATTTTGGAGCTAAAATATTTTCCAGTTGCTCTGCCGCTGTGACGGACTGAATGGCTGCCTCTGAGATGAGCTGATGGGCTGACTCTATGACGGGTTGGGCTTGGGCTGACTCCCCATCGCCTAGAGCATCGACTTCAGCAAAAAGGTCATCAGTATGTTCGGAAGCAACAGGCATGACGGATGTTTGAGCTTGGTCCTCAACTTTGATATTTGAAACATCCAGGTTGGGGTAGGCCTTCTTGACTTGACGGAGGGCATCATCAAAACCTTGAAGGAAAGAGTCTCCTAGCTCTGACAATAGGGCGTCGGAGTCGCGGTACTTACGTACCGCCACCTCTTTAGCCTGACGGAGCCCATCCTTCAGGTCTTATATCTCCTTTTCCTTACCCTTAAGGGTCTTCTTCACCTCCTCCATGCTCTGCTCAAGATCTTTCCTCACCCTCTCTGAAAGTTCAAACTTTTTCTCCATTTTTGTTTTCCAACTCCGTAGTTGGTTCAGCTCATCCTCCGTCTGCTCTGCCTTTGTCCGTACACGCTTTAGAGTTGCCTCGTGCTTCGAACACCGTCCCATCAACCCTTTCATCATCACCATTGCCTAAGAACGCAAGAGCAAAAAAAGGGAGTTAGATGGGAAGCAAATTAAGTGGACGGACATAAAGGTAACAGGTCGGATTACCTGAGCAACTGCAAAAAGACCCGACTCCCCCATGGCCTCTGTGGAGTGGTTTCCCAGATCCTCGTAATCCTCAGAAGAAATGATAGACGAGATCTGCTCCAAGGCATGTTTAGAATCCTCACGAAGGAGGATAGGCAGTTTGTCTTGAATGGTGGACAGAGCCTTCATAAGGCCTTTGCCTACCCCATGTTTTACAAGGGTGACCGTCTTCATGCCCTACGACAGGCTCCAAAGAAACTCTGGGTTTCTTAGCCGAACGGTCTCCTTTAGGCAAAGGTTTCCTTTTTATGGACGGGTTACTTGCCATCGTCGTTGTCGGTGCCATGTCGTCGGACTCTTTTTTCTTGGCAGCCTGCGACCTGATCAGTGCTCTCCTCTTAGCATCGTCCATTTCTGAAATAGTGAACGGATAGAATTAACTACTAGGATAAGAAAGTACGACCGTTCAAATAAAGTGATTGACGGACTTACGTTTGCGAATTTTTGCTTCGTATTTGAAGGCTGCTGGTATTGGCTCTAGTCCGTCATAATACCAGTGTATGGTATTAAGTGTAACTAGTTTTGCTCAAGTCCTTTCTTCCGGTTTGGTCTTAGAAAAAATCTTCTCAAGGAAGCTAAACTCCTCAAGATCAACTTGTGGGCGCCGTCTGACTGCAAAGAAGAAGGATGGTTAAAATTGATGAAAAAAGTTGAATTAAATTGAACGGTTGTAAAAAATTCACACACTAGGATGGGTGCATACTGGACGGGTGTAATATGCCCCAAGTCGTGTCGACGGGCATGTGTTCGGTGTCCCTTGGGCGACACATCCAGTCGTCACCTTCTAAGAAGAAATAACGGCTCTTCCAATCCCTATTTGAGTTTAGTGTTTCATATATGACTTTCAACAATGGACTCTTGGGTACAAAACTATACATCCCCATCGACTTGTCAATCTCATCTGGACGGTAGCAGTGAAGGAATTCTCTCACCGTCAGACTCCTGGCACCGTTAGTCATGGCACCATACAGGACCTCCATTGCTATGAAGACCCTCCATGCATTCGAAGACACTTGATTGACGGATAGACCCAAACACTTGAGAAGCTCACAGTGAAGGGAGCTCAATGGGAACCTAAGTCCCGCCTTCAACATTTGTTCATATACTCCGACACCCTCTACCTTGTCATAGTAGCATTTCTCTGACTCATAGGGCAGACGGATGGGGATGTTATCTAGAATTTGGAAATTTTCCCTAAGGGTTTTGAAGTGATTCTCCTTGATAGTGGATACAAAATTATTCACTGTCCATTCTGGTAGCATAATGAACTCCCTAAGTCCATTAGCACCCACTACGGATCTTAATGTTTGTTCCTCACTGTCATTAGAAACCTCTTCTGGATCAACCATCTCCATATCCTCATTTGTTGAGGATGAGGAGGAGGCCGACAGACTCCTCTCTTCGCCTGGACTCTCTTGGTCTACATGACCGGATGGATACACTTCCTTGTAATCCACCCCGTCACGGACAACTGACTGGTTACTCGATGCATTAGACATCTAACAACTCAGACAGATCTAAAAATAATGACGGGTGTATAAACCCTAGGAAAATAAATTAAAATAAGAAGTGTATCTGCAGGACTCGTGGAAAGAGAACACTTACCAATTTTTTTGAATGAACAGAGGAAGTGAATTGATGACGGATGAAGCAAGTGAACGAAGGGAGTGTGTCGACGGTTAATATAGCAAAATGAACGGGGCGGTCTCTGACAATGATGACGGTTGCGCTTTGACAATATGTTTCAGTTGAAAATGAAGAAATGAGAAAGGTAGACCCTGGTATTTACAGGGGAAGTGCACGGAAGACGAAGCGACGCTTTGATCTGAGATAAAAACCAATCAAAGAATGACACGTGTCATGCGCCATAATGGCTTCTGGACAACCTGTCAGATGTTTGCACAGTTGACGGCATCTGCATTGAAACTATCAACCCACAGGCATTAGAGTCGTCAACCCACAGGCATTAGAACCATCAACCCATGAATTTTGAACCGTCACCCCATTTGGTCCTTCCTCTCAAGGATGACCGACCAATGGGGTGAAGGGGGCAACTAAAGAAGATAAAAATCAAGCCCAACGGGTCTTGAAAAATGGGTCTGACAGATCCATGTCCATAGGTCGATAAAGGGCAAGCCTAACTTGTGTAGAGGTCCATTATGGATAGACATAGTGGAAAACCTATATGGAAAAGACTTGCGACACACACTTAGCCACCATCGAATCCTAAGGTAAATAAAATCCTAGCACAAAAAGGATTTTGGAAGATACGCGTATTAATAAAAATCTTCTCTATAAGGGAATGACTTGTCCATCACGTTTGGGACTAATCAAGAGGATTCCTATAAGAAAAAGATTCTACTCCAAGGAAGAGAGGTTAACCCCCTACTACTATAAAAGCTTCAATACCATCACAAATCGAGGTACGCATAATTTACCCTTCTCTAGCACTCTAGAGTTGTGAGAATACTTCTAACTTCACCTTTGGAGGGTATTCGGCCGGCACCACACTGGTGCTCTCTGTTGGGTCTTTTTCTTTTTGTTGCGCAGGTGACTCTTTCGAGCGTTAGGATCGTGTAGCTCACTAGTGATATTTACGGCATCATCAATATATATATATATATATATATATATATATATATATGGAATATAACTTAAGAAAATTATATGCCTCATAATATATTATTGAATACAAATGTTTAAATAATTCAAGAAAACTCAATTTTTACAAGGCATAAAATAGGTAAGCACAACCCCTTGATCTAACCCAACCCATAACAATACACAATACCATTCTTAGAGGAAAATATTAACATAAAGCAAATGTGCAGGATTCAATTTTTTACAATGGCCAACAATTAAAGTATCAGTCTAAAGAGGTATCTACTTCTTGATTATAGTGTCAAAGTCATGGCCATTTCATAAATTATGATACAATCTCGCTATATATTATGGCCATAAGAAAATATTAAAACAACCTGTAATATTGCTTTAAACCAAATCTCCATTGCAACTACTTGATTCGAACCCAAATGTTAAAATTCGAATGGAGACAAGGAAATACAAAACAATAACTCCAATAACCAAATATGCTTAAATAAATAATCAAAGCCATTAAGCCAAAAAAATGCGAATCTAAACTCATTTTACAAAGTCAAACGGTGCACAAATAACAATATATATGTTGTGTAACTTTGGCACACAAAGTAAGGCAAAAAGTATGTAACCAAATAGTATAACACAATCTTCTCAAAAAAAAAAAGAATAGTATAACACTGTGATCAATACTTAGAGCAATTTCTCAATCACGGTTGACCGAATTAGTTTCTAACCTTTTCATCAAGGGAATATAGCACCAATAATGTTGTTTTCTTATTTTTGTACTCCTCTAGCAGAAAAGAAACCAGGAGAAATAAGAAGTGAAAGTAAATACACAAAGGGAGAGTTAAAAGATATAGTAACGGTAGTAAAATTGCATTGAAACGGTTTGTTTAATCCACCAAATGAAAAAAACACAATTTTTCGGTGTTTTAAAATGTAAACATGTCACAAATTTATATACCCAAATCTAAATTCTATTAAAAGCCTAATTTTAAATAAATAAGAATAAAATACAAAAACCTGAAAACATTGGGGGGGGGGGTCTGACGATCACCGATGATGGTGGGTGAGTTCTCCGTTCAGTTGTTCTTGTGTCAGGTCATTACGGGCAGACAAAATAGTATGTGACCCATTGTTGCTCATTGAAATTGAAGAAATGTGTGCTATAGTTAAACAAAGTGCTCCCACTTCAGAGATTGAAGATTGTACTGCACTTGATGAAAAAGAGGTCGGCATATTGAAAAAGTAAAACCGAATTTCTTCTTCTTCTTCTTTTGATAAGTGAAAAAGTAAAACCTAACCTAATTTCAAAGAGCCCCAACCAGATCCGGATCCTCTCCATTTCCCTTTGAAATGGAGAGGCTCCAATTCACGGTAGAGATTTCTTTTAAAATGATCCACACTAAAAAACATGCCACGTCATTTAAAAGGTTAACATACACTTAACTCAACAAATTCAACTCTGGTTAAACCAATGTTAATAGCCGCACCCCTTTTCTCTCACCAGCAGTTCAAACTCTCTCTCTCAAATTTCAAAGTTCAAACTCTCTCAACCTCCACTTCTAGCATACTCAACTCAAACCCATAAGCAAAAACAAAGAAAAAACCTTGGCTCACTAGAGATCCTAACACCCATACACGCATCCTTTCTAAACCCAGATCAGAGAGAGAGTAAGGGTTGGGGTTTGGAGAGAATCGGGTGTAGAGAGAGACATTGATGCTTTTTAGACCCAAATCAGAGAAGGTTAGGGTTTGGGTTTGGAGAAAATCGGGAAAGAGAGAAGTTGATGATCTTTTCAAGTTTGATCTATAGAAGGAAATGAGATTGAGAGACAGAGAAAGAGATTTTGGTCGAAGGAGAGAAGAAGCCACCATCGGAGGTGGTGGTTGTGGTGAGCCAGCCTTGCTGATTTGGTTCAGACCCAAATCAAAGAAGGTTAGGGTTTGGGTTTGGAGAAAATCGGGAAAGACAAAAGTTGATGCTCAATCTCCATGGCTACTGCTAGCAGCCACCGTGTTCTGCTCCACCAATTTCGATCGTGGTTCCAGTAAAATTCCTCTGTCTTTCTCTTTGATTTTTCCTTCTTTTAATTTTCTCAACAACAAAAAAAAAAAAAAAAAAATTTAATTTTTAGTATTGTATTAGGATTTCGTTTTCTTTTTATAAAGAAATTGAATTCCCTATTGTACTTGGGAAATAAATAATGTGGAATTTGTGTTATTGGATACAGATTGTGTTCAAGTTAAAAGACAACAAAAATAACAGAATTTGTATGTATAAATGGTGGTTTACCTACTTGTTTTCCTTTTAAAACAAGCATTTATCTTTTGTCATTTTTCACCATGAGAGGACTAAATTCCAAACTTTTGCGAAGTTTCGCTTTGCTGATTTAAAGTTGTTACATATTCATCATAATCTTTAAGTTGATGAATGCGTTTTACCATTATCAAACTAATTCATGAATTTTTCTAATTCATGTCCATGTTTTTCTTGATTAGCTATAAACCGAAAATTACTTCAAATAATGATTTTTTTAATTGCTTAATAGTGAGCGAGTATTTGCTCTAGCAGACCTTTAAAATGAATTCCTCAAAAGTTAGGAATTTTTTTTTTTTTTTTGGGTCAAATTGGAATATTTCTTGATTTGTTTTTTTTTTTTCCCATGTGTATGACAATATGATGAGTTTAAGTGTTTATAGTCTAGTTGCTTGTGCAGACTGTGAGCAGAGTAACATTAAGACTAAACATGCCTTTACAGGTATGGTTTTCATTTTTGGAACCTTCATAAATACTGAATTGTTCATGGTTGATGCATTGTTTCTTTTTTATTCTACTCGTGATGGGTGCATTGTTCTTTTAAATGTCAATGTCAAGTTTGCCTTGTAAAAGTGCAATGTTGGCATGCTTTGACTTGAAATGCTACTATTTGCTAATCTTGGTCCATATTCTGTTTAGGGTAAAAATTATGGACAATATGGACAAAGTGATGGGTGCATTGTTCTTTTTTCTTGCATATGATTAATGATGCCATATACAAACAATATTGAAAAACAAGTAACAATAATTTTGTGTATCATGGTGCAGGGCTTCGAGTAACAATTTGATTGCAAGCCAGAAAATGGACACTTCAAGACAAGAGGGGTAGGGAAACTCGATGAAGAAGGAAAGTTCAAAGTGTCTGTTCATTGTAAGATTGTAAAAGATGGAAAACTGAATGAAGAGTGCTATGCACAGCTTCACAGTGCATCAGCTGCACCATGCCCTGCACATAATGGCCTAAAGTCTTCAAAAGCAGTATTCAAGTCTAAAGCCAAAGGAAAATACACATTTGGGTTGGCTGGTAAACTCAAGTTCTCCCCTATGACATGCACTTCAACTTTCTTGTGGCCTTACTATAAGTACCCACCACTAATCAAGAAGCAAGAGGTGGAATGTATAGTCAAGCAATAAGCACACCAATTGTAGAAGTTTCATGTTATTATAATCAAAGTGTTTATTTTAATGGAATTCTTGTTATGTGATCAAAGTGTACATTTTAATAAAATTTTTTCATTTTTTTTTATTAAATTCTTTTATACTCTGTTGGATTGAATTTTGATTGTAAGGATTGTGACAATTGTTATTGTAAGGATTGAATTTTGATTGTAAGGATTGTGACAGGTGGAATGTGGATATTTACAGATATTTGTAAATAAGGATTGTGATAGTTGTGGGCTATTGATATTTGTAGATATTTGTAAGTAGATGTAAGGGTGTGCACAGGTGGTGCGGGTAAAGCTGCTGGGGTGTGTGTGTAGGTGTGACAATTGTGTGTGTAAGGGTGTGCAGGGGAGAGTGCGTGTGGGTGTGCACAGGTGGTGCGGGTAAAGTTGTTGTGTGTGTGTAAGGGTGTGTAGGGAACTCTGCGTGTGGGTGTGCATAGGTGGTGCAGGTATAGCTATTGGGGTGTGTGTGTGTGCCTGCATGTGGGTGCGTGGGAGTGTGCAGTGGCTAGATAAGGATTGTAAAACTCATGCAAAAGAAAAATTGACACACCAATTAACATGCATACAGCTCAAAGCTTGGCTTATTTATATAAATGTTTTCCCCAAACAACAACACTTATATATAAAAACAACTCCTGCCTAGCATAACAATTATGCAGAAAACAGTAATTATGCAAAATGTGCAATACCAGACCTATGCAGTAACAGTAATTATGCAGTGGCTAGATAACAGTAATTATGCAGAGACAGTAACAGTAATTATGCAAAAACAGTAACAATTTTTGCAGCAACAAATAATTATGCAGAAATTAACACCTTGTAAAGATACATCAGACATGCAGATTAAGTATTCTCTCCAAATAATAAAAAATATAAACATTTGAATGTGACTAAGTTTTGGACCATCAAAACTCCAGTCCTAAACTAGGAAAATTACAAAACAAGAGCACTTAATCTCAACATGTGTCATAGATTATAAAACATGATCCTAAACTAGAAAAATGGCTTGACTTTATGAACCATCTCATTCCATCCACTTGTAAAACTTTCTTAAGTCAAGGGACCTCCACTTGCAACACTTCCTTGATTCAAGAGACCTCCTGCACCATTAATTTTGCTATTGGAGCCTACAACACTTGATATACTCTCTAAATGTGATGCTAATGCAACACTTGCTGATGAGCCTCCCTGATGTGATGCAGAACTTGTAGAAGCCGACTACAAAAAAACCAATTACACATTACACATATCACAAGCTTAACATTAAAATTATCAAATCATGCATCTAAACTATTATTAATATCTTTACCATTAAAAGTTGTGTAAAACTAGTAATATTTCCAGAAGAGATATCCTCAGTTTTCTTTTGTGCCATGATGTCATGTGCATATATTTCCTGTAAAAATTGTACTTGTTTAGTAATAAAAATAGTATACTATATTAATGTGTAAAAATAAAATAGAATGGTGAAAATAAGGATAATTTAGCAAATTACCTCCTGCACTTTTCTTTTCTTTGTTTGCTTCTTTGATGTGCCTTCCTTTGGTTTCCTTATCTTTTCTATCCTTGATTTCATCCTACGCTTTTTATTACGATGAACCTCTCTTTTCTTTATCCCTTTTGGTACAATCGTAATCAAAGCACATAATTGATTTTCTTTGTCTGCAAAATCGGTGGAAGGCCTAATGATGTCTTCTTCTACATTAGCTTTGCAATTCCTAAGGTCACAAAGTTTTTTTTTTCAAACCTGCAATTGCTAAGCTTAGAATATTATGGCCTTCTTTAGTTTCACATGCCTCATTCACCAATTGAATATATTTTGGACATAAATCTCGATACCGATTTACATATTCCAATCGAGTATCCGCCTTAATGTTATGTGTTGTACAATTTTTTCCGCTTCCATCTTTTGCATCTCTTCTCCACCTCTTCATGATATATCTATTAGGAATCAACTTGATATCCAATACATCAAGAACTTTCAAACCATGCCTACATAAAATACCAAATGACTCAAACTTTCTGCGACTACAAGATAGAGTCTCATCTAATGGATTCCACATGACTTCATATTTTCCATATTGATTGAAAACTCCAACCACATAACTATGTGTTTGACTCACATTGTGTTATAGGATGGAAAGTGCCATTACCTCTTCAACTTATGTCTGAAATAAATCAAACAACTTAGGCGTGTACATTGTTGCTACTTGGTTAAGCATAGGAGAGCTTTTGAGCTTCAATCTTGGAAATTTCTGTCTAGAGTTGTATTCTGCTTCTAACTCCTTATCCCGCTTTTGATTGACAACTACTTCAAAATGAGTGAAAAACTCTACTATATTGAAATCAGTACGTAAGCAATCCTTCAAGTCAGCATTGAAACTCTCACTAAGCTAGGTTGTCTTCATTCCTGCAGTGAAAGTTCTCTTAACATATACTTGGGCCCATTTTTCCTTCAATTTAAATAGATCAATTAGCCATTTATTTTCACGAACATTGTACTTATCTAGCATTTCATTCCGAGCTGTAAGAAATTCATCTTCACCGTCATACTCATAGATACATGCTAAGAAATCAGCATTAAATTGAGAATCATTTTTGAGTAAATGACCCAAGTGTTTCTCAGCATTCTACCACATATGCCAACTACACAATGCATTATATGTCTTAGGCATGACTACTTTTATTGCAGCTGACATTGCTGCATTTGGATCTGTGAAAATAGTGATTGGCTTCTTTTTAGACATTGCTTCTAAGAAGGTCTCAAATAACCATACAAAAGATTCAATCGTTTCATCATATAACAGTGCACCTCTAAATACAACAGTTTCTCTATGGTGATTGAGACCCAAAAATACTCCAAGTGGCCTTGCATCTCTATTTATACTATACGTTGTATCAAACGTTATTACATCACCGAAGTGGCTATAGTCAATGATCATTCTTGCATCGGCCCAAAAGATATTAGTAATCAACTCTTCACAGTCCAATTAAGTAGTGAAATAATATGAAGGATTTTCCTTAAGTTGACGACTGATATATCTTCCCAAGCTAGCAGCTGCCCCATGCTCCATGTCTCTCTGTCGCTTAGTGCGTAAGTAGTTTTTACGATCTTGCTTGGTAAAACCAAGATTATCATATCCACCAACTTGCTTACTAAGAAGCTCATAAGATTGCTTTAATCTTAATCCCGATTCATGTGCCAAATCAATTTCAATAGCATGAGTTGCAGCCACTTTCCGTTGTGATGGCATCATGTACACAGTTGATGGAAGGTGGAGATAGTGGTTATGCTCAGCAATAAATTCACTCACCACATATTTTTTACCATCTCGATTAAGTACAATAACCAAACATGCTTCACAACCACATTTTGTTTTTGCTCGTGGATTCTTTACATTCTGATCTCTCTTGTCTTTGCCTCGAACTCCCTCCTTCACTCACACAAATCTCCTTGAAGTAACCACTCTAGTCTTTTTACATTTATTTACATTCTCTTTTCTAATACTAAAACCAATCTTTCTGCCATATTCATTATAAAAATCATATGCAATCTCATCCACTTCAAACTCCATCCCTTTAAATGGGGTAGATTCCATGGGCACATTAGAAGGAACATATATTCCCATCATTATCCCTAGAAAAAATTGAACATAAATTTATTACAACTTTCACCTATCATTTGTTTTCAAAACAGAGATGATGTAAAAAAAAAAAAAATGAGGATGTAATGAATGATCAACATAGTAATGAGGATGTATCTCATATGAGAGAGATGTTATATATCTTTGTTACTAAACATAAAAATTCAAGATGACCAAGCATGATTTCAACTCAGCTCACTCAAAGGCCAGTCAATTTAAACATGACAGTAATAAACATGTTCTTTAAAATCTTGCATCCATAATATGCCATCAAGAATCATTATAAAGGAATCTTCTTATTATGATTAAAGAACTTATTTATTATGAGAAGTTTTTTTTTTTCAAAAGAGGGAAATTTATTAATTTAAATATCTAAACCTTGTGATCAACACTACAACAATATCCTTTTGATCACCTCTCTATATATCTCCATAATCCACATTAAGCGTACAAGTAATCATTTTTTAATTTCACATAAACTCATCATTGATACTATTTTCTTATGAACTGATTATAATAGACTATACTAACAGCTGTGGAAATATATATATATATATATATATATATATATATATATATATATTTTTTTTTTTTTTTTTTTTTTTTTTCAAATTGTGCCACTAAACTTATTGATTACACTATGAATTAGGATCATGTGTGTAAGGATTGTAGTGATGATCTATTCCATAACATTTTATGGTAATAAATTCAAATTTATTGATGTAATTTTATCCGTTTGAAAATCTAGTTAGGTTTTTAGTTTATACTTGCCTAATCTACTTTCCGAAGTGGTTTCTCCATTAAAGATATTCTTCTTTGATTTTCCACTTCGTCACCAAATGTTATGTCATGCTTAATTGTGCTTTTTATATTACTTATTGATTTGTTAATTGCTTAACTATAGTGAAAAATTAATTGTCTGAGTGGATCACTTCACCAATATAATTTGATAATTTTGCTCATTAATTCACATTGGGGTCTAAACAGAAATTTCAATGTTCAATCTTATTTAATTATATGAAATTTTTAAGGAAGACTCTAGCTTGCCTCTAGCCATCAAAACAACAATATAAACCCACCAAGACAACAATATAGTGAGCTCATCCAGTGAGTATGATATGTATCTCATTTGCTAAAATATTTTAGTGACCTCATACAGTGAGTAATGTCATCATTACCTATTCTTATTTAATGGTGGTGACACCCATTCTTATTCACGACATTTCCTAAAACCCAAACCCATATTTGAACCCCACTTTCTCCTTTCCCAACAATAATCATCAGCAAAAACAATCATGGGCAAGCCCCCCTTGGGAGGCAAAAAATAAAAATAAAAAACCACAGAGAATCTTTTTTTGGGGGGGGGGGGGGGGAGGATAAACAGAGGATTTATCTATTAACTAAATAAATCATTTTGAGTTGTAGATAGATTGTGTAAGATCATTTTCTTATGTTAGGCCCATGTAAGCTTGTTTCTCTGTGTGTAGCTTTTATTGGTGGCCTAATTAATTTGTCGTTAGCTTGTCAAGAAGAGAGAATTTTAACCAAGATAATTTGTGCATTTTTGTGGGCAATATAAAGAGTTGAATCACTGGTGCTGTCCATGTGATGTTTGTTGGTCAGTGAACTCACTAGCCACCAAAACAACCATATAAACTCACCAAGACAACAATAGAAATGTAGAAAAATTATCAAACATCAAATAAGATAAGCATAAACAAGTTTTACGGATATACCTCTGTTTGGCAAGATAGAAACAGAGATGTCTTCTCTGAACCTTCTGTGAAGCTTTTCTTTTTTTGGTTAAAATTTGTGAAGCTTTGAATGTGGGCTACCTCTGTTTCATTTTTCCCTCTAAAAGGTTTTTTTCTTTTTTTTTTTTTTTTTTTTTTCTAGTGCACGGATATACTTTTGTGAAGCTTTTTTTTTTTTTTTTTTGGATTAAATCTGTGAAGCTTTGAACGTGTGCTAACTCTGTTTCACTTTTCCCTTTATAATGTTTTTTTTGTTTTCCAGTGCACTGATATACCTCTACCTCTGTTTCTCCATTTCCCTCCAAAAAGGTTTTTTTTTTGTCCGGTTGAGTTAAACAAATCCTCCAGTTTAAAAGTTTAACTTGAGTTAAGTGTGGTGTTAACATTTTAAATGACGTGTCCAGTTTTTGGCCCTTGATAATTTTGGACGAAATCCTTACCGTGAACTAAAGCCTCTCCATTTCAAAGGGAAATGGAGAGGATCCGGATCCGCCCCAACCCGTGCTACACGCCTACATGATACATATGCACAATTCTACATAAAAACCCCAACTTCTTCAAAATAACTGGATTATTCAGTATAGAAAAAGAGAACAAAACTCAATCATGGCAAAAACAAAAAAATATGATGCAAAAAAAAAAAAAAAAAATGAAGATTTAGGGTTTGAATTATTCTAACCATGGTTGCGAGAGAGGTTTGAGGCGTAATCACTGACTTTGAGTTAGGTTTGGGCAGTGGAGAGAGACCAGCTAAGGGTAGCAACTAATGCGTCAGTATATTGTAGAATGAAACGGTGAAGTTAGTGTCTAAAAAGTAGAGAGGGAAAGAGAGAAGTGTATAGGAAAAAAGAGATAAGAAAGAAGTTTTTTTTTTTTTTTTTCGTGGGAAGGAATATAAAAGGTGTAAAATTTGTAACTACCTAGGGCCAAAAGGAGTGTTTGTTTGAAAAGTGAAGATTTCACCCAAACATTTCTCTTGTTTGGCCAAACGAAAAGATACATTGTTCTGCGTTTATATTGGTAGATGTGGCATTAATTTATGTAGCCACATGGCATAATGAGAAGTGGTCAACAAAAAGTCAAACATTTTGGCTATTAGTTATTTTATATATATATATTTATATTTATATATATTTATATATATATATATTTATATATATATATATATATTTATATATATATTTATATATTTGAACCTTAGCATCAAGAGTGGAAACAAAGTTTTATCCCTAGTATCTCTTAGTCTAGCACAAGGATTAATGGTAGTACTTACCAATCTAAAATAAATGCGATAAATGATAGCAAGGGGCTTACTGCCTTCATCCATATCATAACCAAATGTCAAAATATTTAAAGTTAAAACTTTAACAATATTAGGATCATCCAAAGCAAGAGTAAGATCAGGGTAGCAGTTAAAATAAACAGGTCCATCAAACAGAGATAAGGTGATTATGCCAAGAATACTAGTATGAAAATCTTTAAATCTAGTATCTCTTAAGCACGTAAGTACAGAAGCATTAATACCTTTTCGGGTAAAAGGTTTAACAACAACTTGAACTAATCCAATATGCAAATAATTGAATTTTTTAGCAAGGAATTCGTTAATACTTCTTCTATTAAACAAACAACATTTTTCATGAGTTCTTGAAATAGAATATGTTTGCTCAACTGTTCTAACATTAAACTGAGAATTGAAGGTAGTGTAGACACTCAATTTTGCACCCATAATTTAATCTTGGAAGATGGCTAGAATGACCATTCATATACCCGAAAAAATCATAGTTGCATTGCATGCATTAATTCATTCATTGCATATCTTAAAATGATCTTGAGATTTTAACGGTCACGATATGCCCGATTCCTAAATCGGACCATCATATTGAAAGATATCACATGATCAAGTTTTCATGGTTTGCATGCATTTTGTTTGGGTGGAACCGATCACGCATGATTAATTTAAATTAATTTTGATTGGTTAAACAATTAAAATTAATTAAATAATTATGTGATTGGTTGATGGTTTTTGTCAATAATAAGCCTGCTTGCACGGAAATAAAATAGATAATTAGATAATAACGAAATTGTTGATAATTAAGTTTTTCTTTTTAGAATATTTATCTATCAGATAATTATTACTTTAAAGACCTGATTATCAAGAAAAAAGGGATTAATTTTTAGAATATGAATTAAAAACGCATCTAGGTGCAATTCCAGGCTAAAAAATCCTCAAAAAAAAAGTCCAAATCAAACCAAAATTGAAAAGGGGGCTTGGCAACCAAGAGGGCCAATCGGCACTCTTGGAGTGCCAATCGGCACATGGCAATTGCCAATTGGCCCAAATTCGTGGCTTGGCCGAGGAACCTTCTAATTAAGATAAAACCTATCATTTTCGAATTTTTAGAGATAAGGACGCATTCCAATTCGTATCTAATCTCATTTAGCTTATTTTTTAAGCATCCCAACCTCTATAAATAAAGGAAAAAGATCAGAATTCAGGGCCTTCTCTGTTCTGACTTCTTTACTCCCCTTACGTTAAAGACGTTCTAGAAGCTTTGGCTTCAAGAACTTCTTTTTTGTAAGTGAAATATTTTAGATCTCAAAGAGGTGAAAATTTCTTTGATTTATAAAATATTCTTCCATTGAAGGTCATATTCATGCAAGTAGGTATTTAATTTTGTTCTTGTATTTTTTTTTTTCTCTTAATTGATATGTTGTGTTGTTCATTGCATGTTTTTTGTTAATATGTGTTTGATTTCATTATGATCTTGTTCCCTGTTCATATATGCCATGTTCACATGTTTGGTTGGGATTTTCTCTAATTGATTAACATGTTCGTGATTTATTTTTTCTTTGAATTCAAGATTTGCAATTAATCACCAAATCTTTTTCTTAAAAAAAAAAAAAAAAAAAACCTAGATTTTCATTAAATATAGATCTGAAAATTTTCCTGAAATAGTTTTCTTCTTAAATTAAAATTTAAAAAAAAAAAAAAACTGTAGATTTTGAATTTTCAAAGAATGAATTAATAGTTAGGTTAGGTTTTTTTTTTATTTTTTTATGTCATTCAATAAATATGTGATGCATGCATAATAGATTCGAATTATGAGTATGGATCCTCTTTTAAAAATCTCTTTTTTTTTTTCTCTCTTACAAAACAGAACTAATTTTTAATCAACTAAATCTCATCTTTTTCTCTTATAAAACAGATCTGATTTTTAATCAATTAAATCTCATTTTTTTTATCCTTTACAAAATAGGTCTGATTTTTAATTAACCAAATCTCATTTTTTTTCTCTTATAAAACAGATATGATTTTTAATCAACCAAATCTCATCTTTTTCTCTTATAAAACAAATCTTATTTTTAATTAATCAAATCTCTTTTTTTTTTTATCCCTTACAAAAAAAATCTGAATTTTATTCAACAAATCCCTTTTTTTTATCCCTTACAAAACAGATCTAATTTTTATTAACCAAATCCCTTTTTTCTTTATCTCTTACAAAATAGTTTTGATTTTTGTTAATCTAATTTCATTTTTCTTAACTTTCAAAAAACAGATCTGATTTTTCTTTAAGAAGATAGCATATTCATAAGACGAATTTGTTTAAATTAATTTTGTCAAGTAAGTGTTTTGTTACATGTTACAACATATGATTCAATGTCATACAAAAAGGTCTATAATGGTCATTTGAGTCTAGAAGACTAGACTTTGTCTAGGCAGAATGGGTGCCTAACACCTTCCCATTCCGTAACCTAGCCCCCAAACTTAGGTTTTTGGATAGTAGACTAGTGTTTTATCTTTTGTTTTGGTAGATTGTAACTATGATCAAAACTTTGTAATTTTTACATAGATTGTATTTAGGACCAAAGTCTTGTAAAGTTATTCTACCAAGTTGTATTTGTATAATAAATTAATGAATTTGAGGTATTTTTGGACATGTGAATTGAATTTTATTTATTTTCTTTTTTTTTTTTAAGAAATAAGTGGCGACTGCACACAATTACCTAAAAGAGAGGTGCCCTAAGCACCCAAATCTCTTTTTGAGAGCACACCTCAAGAAGTGCGGTCTCTCATAGATAGATTGGACCCAACTAGTAATTTTTATCAAAATTAACAAACTAGGAATAATGGATGTAGTAGCAGGTTTAGTAAAACGTCTTTTATATCTTTTATATTTATAATCTTTATGGACCTTATCATGTTTCTTATTCCCTTTTTGCCTGGAAGGGGTAATGGGGGGTAAACCATATTGTTCACAGAAATTACCCATTTCATATTTAGCCTTTTTACTATTTTGTAACTGTTATTTTAACAATTTTTGGTTATTACACATGTTAATACTAAGTTTTTTAATAGTGCTAAAAATATCATGTATGTTAAATCATCATAATTAATGGTACCATTTTTATCAATTAATTCTTCTTTTACTGTATGAGCAAAAGAGAGGAAGCAGACCAGCAATAAACTTCTCATTCCAAGAGGGTTTCAAACAGTCTTTCCAAAGCATTACTCTAGAAATAAAAATATCTCGGTACCATATGTAATTAGACATAGTAGGACAATGTAAATTGTTTAGATAGTCAATGATACGAGAAGAAATATTAGAAGGAATTCCAACAAAATGTTTAATAATATATATATATATATATATATATATAGAGAGAGAGAGAGAGAGAGAGAGAGAGAGAGAGAGAGAGATTAGGAACTAAACCGTGATTTCTCTTTTTTTTTTTTTCTTTTTTTTTTCCATTATTAGAAGAGTATTAGTGTGTAACCCTGTGCATATGCACTAGTACATTTAAAAACAATCTCAATTACATGGTTCAAATTATACATTTTTTTTAGAAGATGTTCAAATTATAGAATTTAATTGAATTTAGACTCTATGATTTTTGCATCCAATTTTACTTGCCACAAAAATTAAAAAATTAGATGGGTACATGACGCAAAATTAGACTACAATTGAAATCCAATTTAGAATCAAATTGGATTTGGACTCTTTGATTTTTATACTCAATAATTCACTTGGTACAAAAATTAAAAATTAGATGAACACGTGCTGCAAAATGGAGAATCCAATTGAAATATAACTGGATTTTTTCTTGAGTTTTTGGTTTTAATATATATAGATGTAACTTCCTTCTCCCATTTTTTACCATTTTATAGAACTACTTTTGTTTGTAACTATTTTATCTCCTGAAACATTTTTGAAGTTATAGAATATTTTTGAATAATGACGGTGCAGAAGACTACCACCGAGACCCTTATTGTAGGTGTTGCTTCTAGGAAGACGTATGTATATGTGTATGTATTATTGTTGTTGTAGTAGCTTTGATGGTGGTGGGGATTAGGCGAGATGAGCTGTTACTGTGAAGATTGATTTCAATTGTGTCTCACTAGTAGGAAATGGCATGTGTGGTTGATAAGTTGGTCACTTGCGGGTCACATGGGATTAAAAGAGGCTGGAAGCTGACCTGGTAGGGCCATTTAAGATGTGTAGGATGGTTGGTTAATATTTTAATTTAATTTCTACCATGTGTGCATTCCATTTGCCACACAAGCAATTCCCTTAAGTACATTCTAATGAAAGCCCACGAGAGTAAGATGAGAAAATTATTGTAAATGGACTAAAGCCAAAATGAAACAAGGGGCAAGGTTCTTGAGAGGGGAGTGATTTTATAATTGGGCCTTCATTAAAATGGACTTAAAGACTTTCTAAGAACATCTAAAGGATAAAAAGAGAATCTTTTAATTGGGCCATGGACTTAACAAAGATGGGACTTCTTTTTCAGGCACCATTGCACCACCAAGATCAAGAAAGCACGTCCCCACTCCAATTTGGGTCCAAGAAAAGAACGGAAGATGTTTGGTCAAAATTGAAGAAACTTATCAAGAGGAGGTATTTCAAGAAGGAGAATCATCTCAAGCAACAATGGCCACTCCAATTGATGATAAGACCGCACAAAAGATATTCAAGGCAATAGAAGAGCAAAGCGATGTTCTCAAGATGGGAAGGCGTCTTACTAGGCTAGAGGAGGCTAGGCTAAAAAAGACTGCATATGTGGAGATTCATGATGATAAAGAAAGGGAAGGTTGGGATGAAAGAGATAAGCCTGATTATGAAAGGAACAAGCAATTTGAGAAGCTCATCGCGGATACCGTGGCCATGAACGAAAAGATGGAGAAAATGCAACTAGCCTTCTGCAAGGCTCGAGGGATGTATGATTGCCTCTATAACATAGGGGGCATAAGTTCAAAAACTTCTATCGCATTGCCTCCAAAGTTCAAAATTTCTGATGCGGAAAAATTTAACGGGACTAGAGATCCAAAGTAACATGTTAGGAGATATCTAAGCATTGCTGAAATGAAAGGGTTAGATGAGAAGCAAATTTTACATGCATTTCCTCTCTCACTCATGGGAGGTGCGTCAAGATGGTACTATAGCTTGGATCTGGATAAGACCAAGGTGTGGAATGAACTAGTAGAGTTGTTTGTGGATCAATTCATCTTCATTACTATGATTGATGTGAGTTTAAGAGACTTGGAGACCACTAAACAAGGGGTGGGGGAGACATTTTCTGAATATATGACTAGGTGGAAGGGAAAGGCATCAAGGATGGCTAATAGGCCAAATGAGAACGACCAAATCAACTTGATTATCAAGAATTTGCTTTCGACATATGATAGTAGGCTCTTGTCATCACCTATTAGTTCTTTTGGAGAATTGTGTGCTTGTGGAACTAGAATTGAAGATGCCATCAATAATGGGCAATTGGAGATTGGTGAGAGCAAACCTCCAATCAAGAAGACATATGGGGAAGGAGTAACTACTTCTAAAACACCTAATCCTATAAATGTAAGTGTGATTATACCCCAACAAACCTTAGCCTACACAAAGAAAGCCCGCCAATAATTTTTCGACCTAGGAATGACCCTCGCCTAAGCATATGAAAATCTGGCCTCCAAAGGATTCATCAAACCTCTAGATCCCACACCTATGCCCAATTCGGCACCCCCCACTTGGAACCTCAATGAGTATTGCCACTTCCACCAAATATTTGGCCATAAAACCGACTATTGTTTCCACCACAAACATGAAATACAAGACCTCAAAGACAATGGAACTATTCTAAATCCCAACATCATCACCAAGCCTAACATTAGGAAGAACCCCTTACCTGATTATCACTGAGCTCCTCCTCCATATCAGAATTGGGTGCAAAGATACGAAATTAAGTGGGATTGTTCAAAGTTGATAGAAACCGTAGAGGTTAATGCGGTGGAAGTCCAAGGGGTATGGGATGACGACGATGAGATTTTGAAAAATGCGGTGGCTATGTGGGGGATACTCCCCAAAGGAATGACTGCATTGAGGAAAATAGTTGTGGAAGACAATGTGGCAAACATCACTAGGAGTAGGAAACACTACAAGCCTTGCTTTTTGGAAAAGGATCATCCTAGAAGCGACATAGGAGAAAGGTCCAAGACTACAGAGCCTAAAGGGAAGGAAGAGAAAGAGGAGGAAGATAGAGTTTTGACTCAATTGAAAAAGACTCAAGCCCATGTGTTTGTATGGGGCTTGCTAATAGCTTCTCACAAACACCATAGTGCTCTCTTGGATGCCTTGAGTGGGAAGGAAGTACCCATAGAAACCACACCGTAAGAAGTGCTATCTCTCCTGGGAGTTGAAGCCCCATCTTATCCTCTCCTTTCCTTTTCCGACGAAGAACTTCCTCCCGGATGAGCCATTCACACTAGGCCATTAGAAATCACCATTGTGTGCATAGGTACCAAGATTCCAATGGTACTTACTGATAATGGGACCGCATTGAATGTATGCCTTTTTAGGAACACTCACACCATTGGCCTAGATGTGGAGACGATCATCCCCTCTCCTCTGATTATTAGGGCATATGACAATACTTCAAGGAAGGTTATGAGAACTATCAAGGCTCCTTGCAAGATTGGTCCATTGGAGACGATTGTGGAATTCCATGTGATGGACATCACCCCTAACTACAAGCTTCTTTTAGGAAGGGCATGGCTTTATCCCATTGGAGCAATTCCTTCTTCTCTACACCAAAAGATGAAAATCCCGTGGAAGGGAGGTATTGTTGTGGTAATTGGTGACGGTCAAATCCTACTATGGAAGGTTTAGGATTCTTTGAAGGCTACGACGGAATCATAAGGAACCTTGGTACCATTAATGGAAACATTGTGAAGGAAGGAGGAGACTTTCCTTTTTGTGGCTTTCCTGAACTTTGAGTAAGTAAAGACGGAAAAGTGTATCAGGTTGGGAGATGTTCTTCAACAAGAATCTTACTTTCAAGGAGAAACCTACTATGGTGATCAAGGAAGTTAAAGAGGAAGTTGACTTGGTGGACTACATGGATGATGAAGCAATGGAGACTGATGTGAGTTGAATTAAACTCATTTTGTCCATATGGTCGTCCATGACTAAACCATGTCCAAGTTAATTCACAGGTAAAGAAATCAAGTAAAGTATCACTGGAAGCGAATAAACATGGTCTAGAGGTTTATTTGAATGTCCAAACTAGCTTGGTCATCCATGTCAAAAGAGAGTATGGATGACCACTCAACACTTAGCAAATTTTTAGAGGATTTTCTACAAATACTAAGTAATCTGACCGCGTTCCACTATTCTGAGATGTTGGGGTGAGTTCCTCGAAATCCGCTCTAACTCCCCCACTACACCCACACATCTTCCACGATGGAGGTGGAGCCTAACAAGTAGACCCACTCAAGAACTCTCTATAAAAGGAACCTAACCCTATCAGCCCAAGGTACATTTTCACTATTCCAACACTTAGAATACTTGAGATAGAGAGAAAGCTGACTTAACTATCGGAAGGTCCTTGGCCAATTCACCCCGGTCACCTTTGATAGTTCATTTCTTCCTTTTCAGGTCATCTAACTGTCGTTGAAGCCCAAAGCATCCAACTGTCAACGCCTGGCCAAAATGGAGAACTGTCGAGCCTTCGTTCGAACACCTGCCGTGGCAACACTCTCGAGCCAGCGAGGCCTATTGGAGGCCCCTCTCGAAGATTTGCGTGGTTCGCGCAAAGCTTTGGGTGCTCTCTCTCTCTCAGGTAAGTGAAGTAGTCACCAATCATTGGGTTTTTCTAAGGTGTGATTGGTCACCTATTTCTAGTTGATTTTATTACCGATCCTAGGCTAAGAAAAAGGTCATTTTTCCTAATCTAATGTGGATGGCAAAAAATCTTGATTCTTGAGTCTGGAAGTTTGGTTACGTGCAGGGAAGGTGTTAGGCACCCCACAACGCCTATCCAAGGACAGTCATTTGTTTTGATAAAATCTTAATTTTCTGAGATTAGCAGTAAATAACATGATTTTGGCATTTACTTTCGGGGCTTTACATGCATGGGGGCTTTGAGGTTTGGCTTTTGAATGGGTTTAGTCCCAATCTATGCTTTCCTAAGACATTCGGGCAAAGTACCAGATTTCCATGCCAAAAATTTGGTGACGTGTCACCTTACTTTCGCGGTGAAAATTAGGTATCGCTTTGCCTTAGGTGACATGGATTGTGACAATCACACCAGATGGGGTGAGCAGGTATATATATATACATACATCATGCACAATGCAAGCATATAGAGTAGGAAAGTAAATGCCTACATCTCTAGTGCATGACCCAAAATATAGGTGTAGGAAAGTAAATAGGGGTACTCTAGAGATGAGGATGAATGGTATATGGCATGATATACCTAATACAACCCATCTAGGAGTGAAATGAGGGAGAAGGGAAAGGGGTTTAAAAGAGTACATATAACCAAATGGGAGAGGCTAGATCCTTAAATCTATTGAACATAGCCACTTGTCTTATATCCACATGCTCGCATCCTTGCCCTTTTTGCTTGTGCCTGGGAGACTGTGCCCTAGATCCATGCTTTCTCGCTCCATGTGTGTATATGCAAAGGCAAAGACAAGAAAGCAGTAGACAAGCAATGGAAAGAAAAGATGCAAAGAGCATATGAAAGAGGCATAAAGCAGATAAGCATGATTGACATGGCAAGCATAGCATATGGCATGAGACATGACGAGCCATAAGACAAACAAACAAACAAGAAGGCAACCAAAAGGTGGTGTCCACGAGGGATAAATGTAGATTTGGATTGGATGTCCATAGCTTCATTGTGTTAAAGTATAGGTGACACACTAACAATCAAGACTCATGCATGAACATGTAAATAAGCGTGTAAAGATGCAAAGAAAGCCAGCAAGTGGCACCAACAAGCATGGCAAGCATATCATTGCACAGAGTGGAAAATGGGAAAAGTATGCATGAGCAAACAGCATCATGGTGATGCATCCCAAATGTTTACATCCAAACAAGGCCTCGTGGGCGTCGGATGTAACCACACAACCATAAACCTGTTAAGGGCGTCAAGCGTGGCAAAGTCTAGAACTAGAGAGGCTAACATAGAAGCAAGCAAACATAGACATGCAAATATGGGTGATCCAAACCCTTTAATATGGGCCAAGATGTATGGACAATGACAAAGACCATAGGGTCTAGATCGGGTCCTAACCATTAGGCCAAAACACAAGAAAAAAAGAGACAAAAGCAACAAAAGGGCTATAATAGCACATGGCATGACAAACATAGCCTAGGTCTAGACACACAAACATGGCATGGAGTGCACAAGCACATGGAAGATAGTATAAAGCATGTAGAGAACATAGACCCAAGCACATAGGCATGTAAAAACATAGATCAAGACAAGTAGCCATAGAAACATACACATCAACATGTACAAGCCTAGCGCAAAAACATGGAAGAACATGAATCCAAGCATATAAGCATGTGAAGACAAGGATCTAACCATATAGCATGGAAATACACACATAAACACATAGATCCAAGCAAGGCATAGCCAACAACATCGTACAAGCATGTGAGCATGTAACCCTTAACATTGACATGGAACAAAAAGAGGGACAAAGCATAGGAAAACATGGCATAAAGCATAAAGCATGTAGATCAAGACAAATAGACATGTAAACAAGCATAGAAACATGCAGATCTAGACTAAGAACATGCTAGGAGCAAGATAAAGCAAGAAACATACTAAGGAAAGCAATAAATCATGTTATTAAAGCAAAAAGAGCAAGATAAATGCTAGAAAAATATTTAGAAAGTTAGGGGTGTGGATAGTACCTAAAAAGCTACATCCACACCCCTAAACCCCTAAATCCACAATGTAAAACCAATGAGAAGAAGATTGGGTATAAGAACAATACCTTGTATTTTTAGTGAAGAAGGAATAATCAAGAGGCTTTGATGTGTTTTTTGTGTTTGAGAGAGAGGGAAAATGTGTAGAAAACATCCATGCAGAGAGCAGGACCCAGAAAAGCCTTTTTTTATCTGGGGGGGGTGCCTGGGGCCTTTTATAGCCCCAGCACGCTTTACGAGGCAGCGGCCCTTCGAGGGCTGCCACTTATAATGCCTCTCAAATGGGGTTGATCTTAACATCCTTGGAAAGATCTTGACTTCCAGTTTCTAAAAAGGTATGGAACTTGAAAATCCAATGGTCAAATCAAAAGTTATGGCTCTTGGAAGTTAGTGGTGCATCGATTGGTGTGTTAACCCGGTTTTCATGATATCTCGGCTGATCTAACTCCGATTTTGACCCATGAATAGTCGTTGGATTGAGAATTTGATAATCTTCACAATGGCGTTGGTTTCAACCCGTTCTAACGGCCAGATCAAAATTAGGGTTTTTGGGCCCGTTAGGAGTCAACTTCTAGTCAAACTTGCCAAAAATATCCAAGGAGCTCAGTTTTGATATAAAACCATGAAAAATGCTGTTTTGTGAGGATTTTGACCTTGTTTGACTTTTGGTCGACCTAGAGTTGACCAGGGGCATTTTGGTCATTTTGGCTAAAAAAGGCATTTTCGGTGCTCTGGTGTTCAAACGGGTTGCACCACGTCACTCTAGATGTTATTATGGCCCCATGGAGAAAATGATATTTTTGGATTTTTCAAGGACTGGACACAAATCGAGAGCTGACAAAATACGGTATCAACAACTGCCCCTTCTTTATTTGACATCTCGATTGTAATGAGAGGTGTCGGATAAAGAACGAGATTTCAAATTTTGTCACCCCCAAATTGTGTGTAGAGACTACTTACGGATCAAGATCGGATTTTACCTGATTGGACCGATTTGCCGTAGTTGCTACTAAAATATTTCCTAGACTTGCCTCTAAGCTCTGGGAGTGGAAAATGCTTTTATTTTTTTTGGGAAGTTTAACCGGGTCAATCGGTTAACGTTGACTGGCGGCCCTTCAGGGTGCACCAGGCTAACCTGGCTGCCTAAGAAGGTGCATCGGGTAGCCAAGCCATCCAAAGGCCTATATTACCCCCCCTTTTGGCTCATTTTGACCTCATTTCACTCTTTCCTTTGACTTCTCACTTTTGAAAAATTCTTTGGAGCGACTACGAACATAGCAGGTCCAGCTTTTCAGCTTCAGTCTACTGCTTCAGTCTTTTCTACACTTGAGGTCAATGTCTATTTTTCTTCTTCTCTCTTTTTTTTGCAAAATGTTAGTAGCAATACTACTAGGGATGCATGCTAGTGCTTACTTTATTTTTGGAATTTTCATAAGCATATATTTTTGCCATGATTTATGCCATGCGTATATTTTTTGCTTTTTGTCTATGTTATATGGGTGTGCAAATATGCAGGAATTTAAATGCTGAAAATAAAATGCGAGGTATAGGTAAAGGGACTTACCTGGTAGTTGGGAATAGTGAAAACGGTGAGATGTACGGCACGGCCACTAGTTGGCATCAAAATAGGATGTGAGTGTACGGCACGGCAGCTATAACCCATTGTAGACCAGGAACTTGAAAACCTTTTTTAGGAACTTAATAGCTGTGTGATGGTGAGGTATAGGACATAGCCGCTAATTATCCTCAAGATGGGATGTCAGCATACGACACGGCCGCTATAACCCACTGTAGATCAAGAACTCGGAACTTCTTTAGGAACTTGATAACTGTGTGATGCGAGGCGTACAACATGGTCGCTATAACCTCAAGATAGGAAGTGAGCATACGGCACAGCAGCTATCACCCACTATAGATCAGGAACTTGGAACTTCTTTAAGAACTTGATAACTATGTGATGCGAGGCCTATAACACAGTCACTATAACCTTAAGATGGGATATGACCATACGGCACGACCGCTATCACCCACTGTAGATCAGGAACTCGAAACTTCTTTAGGAACTTGATAACTGTGTGATGCGAGGCGTACGACACGGTTGTTATAACCTCTAGATGGGATGTGAGCATACGGCACGACCGCTATCACCCACTGTAGATCAAGAACTCGGAACTTCTTTAGGAACTTGATAACTATGTGATGCAAGGCGTATAACATAGTCGCTATAACCTTAAGATGGGATGTGAGAATATGGTACAACCACTATCACCCACTGTAGATCAGGAACTTGGAACTTCTTTAAGAACTTGATAACTATGATGGCATGGTGTACAACACGATCGCTATAACCTCAGGATGGGATGTGAGCATATGGCACGGCTGCTATCACCCATTGTAGATCAAGAACTCGGAACTTCTTTAGGAACTTGATAACTATGTGATGCGAGGCATATGACACGGTCACTATAGCCTCAAGATGGGATGTGAGCATACAACACGACCGCTATCACCCACTGTAGATTAGGAACTCGGAACTTCTTTAGGAACTTGATAACTATGTGATGCGAGGTGTATGACACGGTCTCTATAACCTCAAGATGGGATGTGAGCATACGGCATAGCCATTATCACCCATTGTAGATAACCTTAAGATGGGATGTAAGCATACGGCACGGCCGCTATCACCCACTGTAGGATGTGAGCATATAGCACAGCCGCTATCACCCACTGTAGAGATGTACGGCATGGCCCCTAGATAGCCTCCAAATAAGATGCGAGCGTACGACACTGCCGCTATAACTCGCTGTAGGATGTGAGCATACGGCACGGTCGCTATCACCCACTATAGGACTCTTGTAAGAATCTGCTTTCTTGTGAGAACATATGCTTGACATGAACCTGCACAACATGTTTAGGAAAGAGTATTAGTTCATCTGTATTGCCATTTGTTTCATGGGCTTACCACTTGTGTCTGAATTTCTGGTTTTTTTTGTAGATTATGTCTCGGAGGTCGAGTTCCAAATGAGACCAGGAAAAGGCCCCCGTTTATGCTACGTCCCATGGGAATGCTTCTTTTGATGATTAGATGATTTCGGTTGGTGAGCAAACGGCTCAGATTCTACAAAGCCATTTTGACCGCGGGAACGATGACATCAGGCCCACTGGTGGGATCCCTATGGAGACCCGATCCAGGAGATGGCGCTTAGCCGAGACAGGTAGTGTTTCATCTGAGTCTTACACTATTTCCAGTGGGGCTTCCTCCTGGCGTGATCCGACTATAGGGAGAGGGGCTTCTAAAGGAGAGACTGTTAGGATTAGTGCCCTTAAATCATATTGTATAATGCTATGTATGACATTATTTATGACTTAATGTTATGATTGATAAAGTAGTTTTCTTATTATCTAAAATAATGGTAACATGAATATTTGGACATTATCATATAGTCCATGAGATGCATAGTATGTGATTTAGTCACAGAAGAAATATATCACAAGTTCTTTGTAAACTCATAATTTTAGTTCGTAGTCAATGATGAAGTTGGGCATTTCATCTGCGAACACTATAACATATCAACTAAGATGATTTGCCTTAATCATGGAAGTGGAGACTTCTAGTTGATATGTTGATATGTTTTAAGAGTTAAGACATATTGAATTGGATTGCTGTGAAATTTATTATTCTCTTAACGACTGTCAAATGAATAATAAATCTCACAACTTCTATTTACATAAACTCTTAATCCTAAGAGAATAATGAATCTGATCATGAAGTGTAGGTTGCTTTGATATATCAGGAGTGGGATCTAAAGTAACGATCAAAACCTCAGTATGTTGGGCAGCCACATTTAGTGTTGATAGAACATATATTCTCAAGATGGAATTCATAATTTCTTAATGAAGATAAAAAATATTCCCTTGAGATAAGTTTAATGGGTTTAGTTATTCTAAATGTTAGGCCTAACTACTTTAGTAAAGAGTTACTAAAGTATATATTTATGAAATTAGATTTCATAAATATATGATGAATAACTTAAAGGATTAAACCGGGCACTCAATGATTAAGATGTAGTAATCTTCAAAGTGGCAGTCTACATTCATGATTTTATATTACTACGAATATTTTATGAAGGGGTTGTATGTATAATAAAGTCTTGAGATATAATTTATTAATAAGGCCTAGAGTGCAATTATATTTATATAATGGTATTAAATATAATTAATGGTAACTTTGGACTTGTCAAGAGTTAACAGAAAAGCCCAAGGCCCATTGGAGCTAGTCTCTTATTTATTCCCTTTTGGTCTCATTTCAAGCCACATACTAAAGCCCAATTGGAATAGTCCAAAGAGCTAGCCCAATTAGATAATTAGTTATAAGGAGAGAAATATATAGAATTTTGTAATAGAATGAAATGGTGTGTATGTGAGTGTTAGCCACTCTATTATTCTCCCTTGAATACATACATATACATATATATATATATATATATATATATATATATATATATATATATATAAACTGATTGAGAGACCACACTTCTTGGGCACAAGTGGAATTGGAGTGAAGATCAAGAGTGTTCCTAAGTGCTTCTAATCTTTGGTTTTGAATTTCACCACACCAAGGTACACTATCTTATTCTTATATTCTGAAATTTACATAGTACATGTTATCAATTATGAATGAAGTAGATCCATTAATTTTCCACTACGTATGTTTTGTATGCGATACAAACATGTGTTTTTCTAACAAAGACGTCAGCTGAGGACCTCCTTTTTGATATAAAGGCTGATTTATCTAGGGAAGAGGAGATCTATCTGGGTGCTAGAAGGTGCGGTTTGAGGCCGAGATTCACGCCACATCAGGCCAGGGCTGATGCTTATACTAGAGCAATAACCGGCGGTATCGAAGACACTCACCTTTAGCACGGGCTAAAGGATCATCTTTCCACCTAGACACGGAAGGGACAGGTATGCTGTATTTCTTCTTTTTTCATTTGGATTCCTGTTATATGCATGTGCTAACGAATAGCTTCTGATTTTGAATTCAGGGGCCCGACAAGATCCGTGGTCAAGGTGCTTGGTCCACCTTTCATCAGCTGCTGCCTGATCCTAGGACCCACTAGCGCTATGCAGATTTCCTGAAAGAGTAGGGATTCGAGGATTTTCTAAGATTCCTCCGTATACCATGAGGCACGAGATTGGGGAGGCTTTGGTGTGGCAATTTCATGCCAAGATAGGCACCTTTCATTTGAGTTGTGAGGAGTATACAGCTCTCCCTCTTGACTGGATGACCATCTTGGGCATTAGATTTGGTGGATACCCGATTCCGACTGATGACATGAGCTTTAAGATGGCTTGTGAGCTCTTGGGCATCCCTCTCCCATTGACTACAGACACGAGAGCATATTTTGGACCTACAACATTGCCATATATCCTTGCTGAGTAGTTGCAAGGTAGCATCCCCTGGGGTGTAGCGCCGACTGACATTCATCTTCAGCGGTTTTTCATGTATTTCCTTGGTAGTTGCTTCTTTGTCAACAACCAATCAGTATTGTCCTACGAGCTGTTGTGGGCCATGAGAGCAATCTTTAACGTTAGGAGATAAGACTGGGGGTCCATCACTTATGGCCTTTTCATCTCTTTCTTGAGGCAAGCTTCATAGTGGGATTTCAAAAGCCTGGAAGGGTGTTGGCAGATTTTGACATGGTGGGCATATGAGAATATCCTAGCTTTGCAACCATGGTTCTTGGGTTTGTCGACAACAGTGTATCCTCGAGCCTATGCTTGGTCTCTCTACACAATTACCAGGGTTGTCCTAGCGCAGCCGATTACTATCTTTGTAGCCTTAGATTGCGTCACCTAGGGTGAGATAGTGGTTTGTCCTATAATGTTTCACTGTTGGGGAGATCGGAGCTTACTATTACCATGGGCCAGTCAGGGGTATGATGCTAGTTTTGGGCCCTATTGAGTTGGGAGTTCTTTTTGGCAAAGAGGACCTTCCATTAGATCATGTCGGTTTTTGGGGTACCTAGAGATCCACCTCCTCTCGGCTTGTCATTTGAGTCCATTGTCATGGACAACCTGGCTTAATCGACAGGTTCTTTTAATGCATACGTGGATACTAGCAAAGATTATGCCGTTTAGTTCACAGAGTCCTCTACGGTTCCTATCATTGGAGATGTTCCTGTGAGTGGAGGTAGAGTGCTAGGAGGCCTTGTTCGTGCTCAAGTAGTCTCCGGAGCTGAATGGGGACTGCGTGTAAAGGCTTTGCAGGCTAGGGTGACAGAGCTTGAGACTGCTGCAACCGCTAGAGAGGTGCACATGCAGGAGGAGACTACTAGGGCATTAGCTCGAGAGAGGCAGCTTTGGCAGAGGGATAGAGAGGCCCGTACTACTGCCATAGAGAGAGAGAGAGAGAGAGAGAGTGGAGCCAGCTTCAGGGTGAGCTAACCATGCTTCATGGTTATGCTAGGGTCTTGATAGGGGAGCTGTAGGCATTTCGTGCCTATATTCCACCTTCACCTCACATGCCGGGCTAGGGGCCCATTATTACACTAAGTGAGACAGAGTACATGCCAAGTCCGCCAGGCGGTTAGGGTTCTTCTGCTTAGGCTTTATGGCCTCTTCAGGACCCAGGGTACACTCCAGGCACTTCAAGCGAAGCAGGTCCTTCCATCAACCCCCTTGCAGGCGATGGTGATGATGATGATAATGCTGACCAGTTTTTTAGGGATGATGATTCTTAGTGGGGTTAGCTTTCTGTTGTAGCATGATGTAGCCCCTGTGTGGGCAAGTATGTATTCTTCATGTATCTTGTAGACATTGCCCCATGGTGGGCTAATTATCTATAATATTGTGTATCGCCTCTTGATAGGCCTGTACATGTGTGTATTATATTGCCCCACAGTAGGCCTTGATGTATGATATTATCTCTTTGTAGCTTCATGGTTTATATATGAAACAATGCCTCTTGTTAGGACTTACATGTATGATTCTAGAAACTACCTTTGAGGGGGCTGATGTATGACTTTAGGAAAAGTGCCTTTAAGAGGGCTGCCGATATATGTGAAAAACAATGCCTTTGATTAGGACTTACATGTATAGTTCTAAGAAGTCACCTTTGAAAGGGCCGATGTATGACTTTAGGAAAAGTGCCTTTAAGAGGGTTGTCGACATATGTGAAAAGCAATGCCTCTAATTAGGACTTACATGCACAGTTTTAGGAGGTCGTCTTTGAGAAGGCTGCTGATGTGTATGATAGACAATGCCTTTAGTTAGGACTTACATGTATAATTCTAGATGTCACCTTTAAAGGGGCCGCTGACGTATGCATAAAACAATGCCTCTAGGTAGGACTTATATGTACAACCATAGAAAAATCGCCTTTAAGAGGGCTGATGTATCACCATAGAAAAATATCCATTGTGAAGGCTACCGACGTGTATGAGAAACAATGCCTCTAGGTAGCACTTACATGTATGATTCTGGATGTCGCCTTTAAAAAGGCTGCTGACGTATGCAAGAAACAATGCCTCTAGGTAGGACTTACATGTATAATTCTGAAGGTCACCTTTAATAGAGCTGCTGATGTATGCATGAAAAAATGCCTCTGGGTAGGACTCACATGTATGATTCTGGATGTCGCCTTTAAAAGGCTGCTGATGTATGCATGAAACAATGCCTCTAGGTAGGACTTACATGTACAATTCTGGATGTCGCCTTTCAAAAGGCTGCTGCTGTATGTATGTATTGCATTTTCATCATAGATGGTGGTTTTAAACCAGCTTATGTCACACTCATTTGTATTGCACCGTAGTTTCACGGGTTTATTAATGGATTTTGACAATGATCGTCCCATTGGGGGGAGAAAGAATGGAGAGACTTTGTGAAATAAATTGCCCCAGTTTAGGGTTTCATGCGATTCTTGACATGAGGGACACATCCTCAGCGGGATGGACCCATTCTTGTATATTGGATAGAGTGGAGGGAACCCCGTAAAATAAACTGCCACAGTTTAGGGTTTTGCGAGGTTCCAAGCTTGTAGATTGGCTGAAAATGGCCTTAACTTCATAGACCATACCAAATGCTGGTAATGAATGTGGACATTCTAAACGAAATCTTCTTAGACATGCCATAAGGCGGTATGCACTGATTGCTCTTGTTATTGCCTGGGCTAGCTATCAATTCAAAGACAGGTTTCTTGGGGCAACATCATGAGAAACGACTCCCTTTGTCCTCCACATAAGCTAAAAAAGCTACCGGATGCCTGAGAACGGGTTCTAGTGCCCTTCTGTTGTGAGCTCTGATTACTGGGGTTGAACCGACCCTTGAACTAGGTGAATTGGGTTTAGAAAAATGAGATTCAAGATGTCTGGAAGTGCTGACCGAGACGCACAAAGATAAACTGCCCCAATGTAGGATTTGTGTGGTCTCGGATGCATGAGAGAAAATTTCTAACAATCTGGTTCACTGTTGGGCTGATTGCGCACTACAACGGGTGCTGAAACAGAGGAATCTTTGCTCCAAGGCGGTCAAAAACATCGCAAACAAAGGGGTAGTGGTCAAAGTACATGGGGGTTTGTGCTTGGGGGGTTGAAAATCCCCAGCACATGTCCTGAGGGTCAACGGCCATTGTAGGTGCGCCAGCGGCCCTACAAGGTGCGTTACCCCGATTTTCGTGCATAAAAGTTGGGTTTAACCCAGTTTCAGCTCATTTTGGTTTGCAATTTTCTAGGGTCTTCTTCTATCCTTTTCTTCACCCAAAACGTGTAGAAAGCACTATTTTTCATCATTTTTCGCATAGATTCTCATCAAATCATCAAATTCAGTAGGATCCATTCATGGATGCTCTTGGTACTCACTCCTATGACACTTTGGTCAAGCTTGAAAGGGAGTCTTATTATGAGAAGAAGCTTATAAGGTGGTTGAGCTCCTTTTCATGCGGTGACCTGGCATTTATCCGGCAACTTCTTGGAGATGCCATTACTCTTCTTCACACCACACTAGATTGGCATTTGTTGGAGGTCATTACTTCTTGTTGGGATCCCATCTTCAGATATGTCACCATTAGGGATGTTGATTTGGTGCCCACCTTGGAGGAGTATGATCGTTTTCTTTCTCTTTCTACCCATCTAAGCACTATTTTTGTTCCACCAATGCAGTCATGCTACCACAAAAGACTCACTAATCTGTTAGGCTTCAAGAGGCCCGTTATGGAAGCACTGACTTGGTATGGCAGCGGGATAGGAGGGAGCATGTCCTTCGATTTTCTGTATGATCGGTTCCACTCATTGGAGTGTCTTGTTAGTTACCGAGATGACTTTGTGGACTTAGAGGAGCGGTGGACATCCTACCGGCGTCAGGCCTTCCTGATGGTCTTCTTTGGTGCAGTGTTGTTTCCTTCATCGTCAGGAGCTGTCAGCTTTGCTATTCTCCCTCTGGTGAGTGCCCTACCTCATGGTACCTCTTTCATTCCTACTCTACTTTCTGAGGCCATTAGGTCCTTGTCTTTGTGTCGGGAGACCGGTAGGGGTAGGCTAGGTTGCTGTGTTCATCTATTACAGTTGTGGTTTTGTAGCCACCTGAGTGTTATTGCCAGGGATCAACCTGAGGGCTTTGCCATTAAGAGTAGAGTTCAGGCCACTGTAGTTCTTAATCTTCCTTTTTCTGGGGATATCGAGGGTTGGCTAGGGTACTTGTGCTGTAGTGACCTAAAAATTAGACCAACGGATGAGAGGTTCGATGTATACCCTCTCAACAGCTTGTGGGTCAAATATGTATCCACATTCCACAAGGAATCTCACAATCTGAACCCATATCAGTTGCACAAGTCTAGTAGAAGAGCCACAAGTCCAAGTCCAAGCACAAGCCCAAGCCCAAAGAAAGCTACATAAAAATAAAATGAGGTAACATGGGCATATGTGTTGCTAATGCGAAACGTAACGTTGGTCTCTGAAATCGTTTCCAATTCCCAAATTCATTTGAACTCTCTCTCAAGTTCAAATGTAACATAGAGCATAATAGTAGTAGAGTAATATTGATCCGATCCGAGTTTGTTGGAGAATATTCAGACAGACAGAGAGTGTGAAATAGAAATAGAAATAGATAAAGATGGCGGCTTACAGAGCAGAAGACGACTACGACTACCTGTTTAAGGTGGTGCTAATAGGAGACTCAGGTGTAGGCAAATCGAACCTGTTGTCTCGCTTCACAAAGAACGAGTTCAGCCTCGAGTCCAAGTCCACCATCGGTGTCGAATTCGCCACTCGCAGCATCCGTGTCGACGACAACATTGTCAAAGCCCAGATTTGGGACACCGCTGGCCAAGAAAGGTTTTCCCATCTTATCTTCTTCTTTATTTTATTCATTCTATATTCTTTTTCTTCTCTTTTTTTTATTTCGGTATATAATAAGACTCTTAATATTTTATTTATTTATTAAGAATAAGAAAGGAGAGAGTTCTGAGATAGCAACGTGTCCCTGTCCCAATTGCTAGGAGGACTATTATTAATTGGTTGGATTTGGTAGCTTTCATGGAGCTATTAGTATTAGGTCCAAATGCAAGTCTTAAATAAGAGGCCCCACTTATCTTTCAGTTTCAGGTGGTTAGACAGACGTATTAGCCTTCTTAAATAAGTGGTTCCACTTAGCTTGCAGGTGCTTAGACAGACTTAGTATTAGATATTGAAGGATCGAGTAAATGAAAATTGAAAGGTAACAAAATCAGGACTGGAGGTATTATTATTTGTTCATGTCATGTGCATATTTATTCTATTCCACCTAACAGCTGGATAGAGGGAGTAGAAATTGAATTTCAATTTCTTCCTGATTTTAAAGAGGGACTGAAACTGAATTAATTTTTAAGTAAGTCATAGGATGAGTGTTCTCGATTTGAGTTTTTCTGATATATAGTTCTGGTGGGTGAGGTCGTGTATTTGTGGTTTACTCCCCAAGGGTGGGTCCAACGAGGTTCCATGTCCTAAAAAATATGTCATGGGAAGGAGAAAAGTGTTCTTTTTTGATAATTCGATAATTGGGGAGAGGAGATTCAAACCTAGTTCTTCTACTAAAGGATAGCATACTATGCCACCAAAGTGCTCTTATAGTTCACCAAATAAATCTTATGAATAGAACATCTAAATTAGAGATCAAGATTTAAGTTAGGTTGATTTTTCTTCTTGGTTGCAAAGAAAATGCAGTCAAAGAAAATTAATAAGGAATTGGGATGCTAGTCCATCTATCTAAATATGAATAATGGACCATACTTGTTTAAAAACACAGAAAAGGACAGCAAGTGTGTGTGTGTGTGTGTATTTGTTTTAAGTTTCTCTCTTACTGCAGTATGAATAATGTTAGGGGTTTCCACATGTCTCCTGCATTTGTGTACATAACCAGCTGGAGACTTTTAATACTTTTTGTTTTATTATGTTTAGCGATTTGTTTTTCCTCAATTCAACCATTTCAATGGTTTATTAATGAAGATATGAACAAAGATACAAGGGAGACTTATAACTCTCTGGTGGATGATTGTCAACCTTAATTACTTAAATGGCACATAGTCATTTAAACACTTGCAAGATTTAGCAGTTTATTTGCAACCCTGTTTAGTTTTGAAGTGAGCCTAAATTAACCTACTTTTAGAAATTCAACAAGTTAGCAGTAACCAAGATTAACTAAATATGAAACTTAGTTTATATCTGTTGCAGACCACCTTAGATAGGGAAATCTCTTATATCGTTACTCATCAGGCTTAACCAAAGTAATATTGACCTTATTATATTCTGCTCTGAAATTTTGGACAAGCTTTGGTTATATTTGATCTGTGGCTTACAGTTTGTATATTTTGATGGTTGCCAGTGTGCGTTTTATGACGAATTCTCATTTCCTATTCATGTAGCTAGGCTTGCTTTATTGACTGGTGCATGGCTGAGGGTCAAAAGGAATGAAATATCTAGAGTGCAAATCGTTTTAGAATGATTGCCATTTTCTTCTCTCTATTTTGATAAGTAAATAAATTTATTAATAAAAGAATTGCAATCCCAATGCACAAGCTGTGTACAGAAGAAAGCACAAAAACGATACAAAAGAAAAGGAGAGGACAGAACAAAAAAAACAATTTACAACTAATTAATGTACAAAGAATCCATCAAATCTAATAATCCCTCTACTGAAAAAGATACATGCAGCAAAGTCCACTCGTATAAAGTCTTCAAAAATAAATACTTCAACTTCACAACACTGAGTTCTTGGTTCTCAAAGCAGCAGGCGTTATTTTCTCTCCAAATACACACTAAGGAGCCGCTTGCCATACCTTCCCAATACCTTTCCTGCCAAACAGCCCCTTCCAACACTCCAACATCTCCAGCACCTAAAGTTGCATCACCCAAGAAACACCCAACAAATGAAATACCATAGACCACAAATCCCTAGCCACATCACAATAAAGAAATAGATGGTTCACATCCTCCCCATTACATTACACATGAAGCACCACTTGGTAACAAAGAGACCCCTACTCATGCAATCAAGATCCTCCCCAACACCGCACACCAAGAAAAGAAAGCAACCCTCAAAGGGATACAAGTTTTCCAAATGCTCTTCCAAAGAAAGTCTGCACCACCCCCTTGCAAAGTGTTGTAGAAGCTCTTCACTTGAAAACCCTGTTGAGGCGAAGGGGTCCACACCAATGTATCATCCTTCCCATGTTGAATATTTGTGTTGTAGAGTTCCACCAACAACTGAGGCGCATTGTCTACTTCCCAATCCTGCACTGCACGAAGAAAGAAAAGAATCCAATGCACCTAACCATTGGCCACTGTAGCATCACTACTTCACTCAATAAGGAACAACGCAGGATACCTCTCCTTGAGGGGGATCTCACCTTGCCACAGATCATGCCAGAATCTAACTGTAGATTCATTACCAATATCAAAACAAATGAAGCATTTGAATCTAAATCCCATCCACTTCTAATATACTTCCACAAACCCACCCCATATGCTCCCCTAGACACCCAAACACCAAAACTCTCCATCTCTCTCCAAAATGCAATTTCTTCACACCCATAACACTAGAACCACTTATCCAACAAAATTTGATTAAAGGTCAACAATTTATTAATTTCCAAGCTGCCACTGCAAACAGGAATGCAACAAATATTCCAATTGACTAGATGAAACTTAAATTCATCACCCATACCACCCCAAAGAAAATCCCTTTAAATTTTCTCCAATCTATTTGATACGCCCATAGGTAATAGAAAAAAATATAAGGAATAAATGGAGAGACCAAATAACGAACTCTTAATAAGTGTGAGGCAGATGTTGCACTTGAGGGAGGGAGATTCCAATACAAGATTTTTTCACGGGATGACCAATTCTAATAGTAGAAATAATGGTATCGAGAATCTTATGGTTAATGGGAGTTTGTCTTCCAATTAGGATATGATTGTAGATTGTATTACTTAATTTTTCATGGATTTATATTCTGAGCAACAAGTTGTTAGATCTTTTCCAGATTTTATGGACTTTCCAATGATATCCAAAGATAAAGCGGAATGGTTGGAAAGACTTTTTTGAGGAGACAAAGATTTGTGAAGTCATTAAGGATTTCAATGGTGACAAATTGCCCGGGCCAGATGGTTTTCCTATGTCTTTTTTCCAATCTTGCTGGGAGATTCTCAAACCAGATCTTATAGCTATGTTTCTCTATTTCTTTGCTAAAGGTCAGTTTGAAAAAAATCTTGAATGTAAACCTTCATTACTCTCATTCCAAAAAAACTGCTATAGTAGAAGTCAAGGACTTTCGCCCTATTAGACATGTTGGGGGGTTTATAAAATTATTGCTAAAGCTTTAGCTACTTGACTACGCACGGTCATGGGAGATATAATTTTAGCTTCACAGAATGCTTTTGTAATGAACAAGCAGATTCTTGACCCAGTTCTTATTGACAATAGGTTGAAGTCTGGTATGCCAAAATTAATTTGTAAACTAGATGTCAAGAAGGATTTTGATCATGTGAATTAGGGCTTTCTTATGAATTTGCTAGAGCGTAGTGGTTTTCCTAATAGGTGGATGAGGTCAATTTTCTTTTATCTATCTGATGTTCATTTTTCTATTCTTATTAACGGTTCTCCCTATGGTTTTTTTGAGAGCTCCAAAGGTTTGAGACAAAGAGATCCTTTGTCTCCTTTGTTATTTGTTTTGGGCATCGAAGCTCTTGGAAGAATGTTGGATGAAGCTATCCATGAGGGTCACATGTCAGGTTTTCATGTAGGTAATTTACAGGGTAGATCTTTGTTGGTGTCCCATCTCCTCTTTGCTGATGACACGTTAATTTTCTGTGATGCTGGCCTTGATCAGATTTTGATTCTCCATATGGTGCTTATTTGGTTTGAGGTTGTTTTTGGTCTGTCTAAAAACAAATCTGGGTAAGTCAGAATTGGTACCTGTGAGAGTGGTTCATAATATTGAGATATTGTTGAATGTCCTCGGCTGTATGCAAGGTACTCTTCCAATGAAATATTTGGGTCTTCCTTTGGGTGCAAAATTTAAAGATAAGACAATATGGAACCCGATTCTGGAGAAGGTGGAAAGGAGATTAGTCGGTTAGAAACATTTGTACTTATCCAGGGGAGGTAAAGTCACTCTAATTAAAACTACTCTATCAAATTTGCCTACTTAAAAGTACTCTAATTAAAAGTACTCTCTAATCGTATTGCAAAACTTCAATGAAATATCTTATGGGGTGGTCTAGGGGATGAACCCAAATTTCACCTACTTAAATGGGCCATTGTTTGTAGTCCTCTTTCTTCCGGTGGTTTGGGGATAAGGAATTTGAGGATTTTTAATGAAACTTTACTTGGGAAGTGGTTGTGGAGATTTGGGCTTGAAAAAGACGCTCTTTGGCAGCAAGTGGTAGAGGTGAAATATGGATGTGTATGGGGTGGCTAGTGTACAAGTTCAGTTGCTGGTCCTTATGGTGTTAGTTTGTGGAAAAATATCAGTCGGAGATGGCCTTCTTTGTCTCATTATATTGTGTTTGAAATAGGTGATGAGTTGAGGGTGAAGTTTTGGCGAGACCGATGGTGTGGGGAGACACCTCTTGTTGTAAGCTATCTTGAATTATTTATATTTTTTCGAGATAAGGAGGCTAGTGTGGCTGAGCTTATGAAGTTAACTAATGGAACCCTTCATTGGGATGTAAGTTTCTTTAGGGTTGTCCATAATCGGGAATTAGAGGCTATGTTGAGCTTCATGGATACCATATATGGCACTTCTGTAAAGGGGATTGGGGAGGATAAAATGAGATAGAAACCAGATAGAACTAAGGGGTTCATGGTTAATGCTTATTATTTTTTGCTAGTGAGCTCTAATGATTTATGTTTCCCTTGGAAAAGCATATGGAAGCAGAAGATCCCCTATCGAGTGGCTTTCTTTTTCCGGACTGTAGCTTGGGGGAATTGTCTGACGATTGACAATTTAAGAAAAATGAAGGTTTTGATGTTGGATTATTGCTATATGTGCAAGTGTAATGGTGAATTAGTTGACCATCTTTTCCTTCATTGTCCAGTTGCCATGGATTTGTGGTCGGCTTATTTGGAGTAAGCTGGGTTATGCCAAAGTTAGTTGTGGGACTCCTAACTTGTTGGCAAGGGTGGTTTGGCCGTCATTAGAATGGTCATATATGGATAATTGTTCCCCATTGTCTAATGTGAGTCTTTGGAGGGAAAGAAATAGTAGGTGTTTTGAAGATAATGACAGATCCATATCAGACCTCAAGTTATTTTTCTTTAGAACCTTAGTAGATTGGCTATTTGCTTTGTGAAACCAATCATTCTCTTCCTTTCTTGATCCATGTCATTTTTGTACTTGATTTGTTTGATCCCTGTACGCTTCCCGTGTACTAGGGCTTCCATTTTTTATATCAATAAATCTTATTACTTGTCAAAAAAAAAAAAAAAAAAAGTGTGGGATGACCCCTTTCGACAAGTACATTTTCTTCCACCTAGCTTAATCTCCTTTGCATATGCTCTAGTATAGGATCCCAAATAGAATTAGCTTTAAAAGAAGCTCCTAAAGGAAATCCTAATTCCAAATATTTCATCAGAAGAGATGAAATTTGACACCCCAAATTGCTTGCCAATTCCTCAATGTTTGGAACCTCTCCTATAGGCACGATTTCAGATTTGCCTAAGTCAATTCACAAGCCTGAAACTGCCTCAAAGCACAAGGATACAACAAAGATATTGAATGTGTGTAGAATTTACCTCGCAAAAAGGGTGTATCATCTGCAATGAGGAGATGAGATATAAACTTTGAGTCCCCTCAAAAACTGTCAATAGAAAATCCACTTAGATAACCTCCTAACACTGCTCTAGTGATCATCCTACTTAAAACCTGGTATTGATAAGTAATTGATCTTTGAAATGTATCTTCTCAGTAGATCTGGAAGTGCAAAGTTTGATTGCTTCAAGTCCTGTATGTGTTGGTAAACAAAAAATTTTGTATTGTTAACATCATTTTCTTTAATGAAAACAAGTTTTAGATCAAGCACCATTAAACTACTGATAAATCCAAGTATCTTGTATTTGATTGTTAATTTGACTAATTATAATAGTCTGTAATGAAACTACTTGACAAAAAGATGATTAGTGACATGAACAATGCAGAACACATGTGGATATGTTTTTTGTGAGGCGTTTCTGTCAGACTATGTTCTAATGCATAATATTAGAACCAGGTATCCAGTGTGCTCTGGAATTTATCAAAATGGATATGTTACCACTAAGTTAGCATTTGGTGGTATCATGTTTTGAACTATTTTAACAATTATCCTGCTGCTTTGTATCTGTTTACACCACTGGTATATAGTGAATGTTTGGATTGAGCTGATTGTTGCGTTTTCCTGTTTCATGTTTTGCTTTTTATTTTATTTTTCCCTGTGCGTGAACAGTAACCTCACATGGGTTCACTGTGCAGAGACAAAAATCACTATTCATACACTGTTCACGCATTAAAAAATATTAAAAATGCGTCCCACGATACTATTCACACATTTAACAATTATTTTACTACAGTACTTTCAGTTTTCAGTTTTCAGTTTCAGTAATAATAAGCTCAATCCAAACGGACCCATAATTTCTAGGGTAGTTGCATCTCATGCTTGTAATAGTTTTCACAAATAATTGTGTACTTATATGTAAGGGCAGAACTACAGAGAGTAGTTAACAAGCTGTAACTTTGCTTATGTTTACATTGGCTTAGTTGTTAGAGTTGAAGACCTAGGAAAATTTTTACATTCTCTTTCACTTCTACTTTCTTTTTACTACTAAAAGAAGTGATGTTTTCCTTTGCGACAATGAAAAGGTAATCAGACTATCAACGTGCTCTCAAGCTGTGTACTTTTACTGACACTGCCACAGCTCAACTGGGGTGGGGTTTGTCAAATGTAGAACACCTTTATATCACGTGTTTTACTATGCTTTCAAGTGGTGTCAGGTTGGAAAGTGAATCTAGGTAAGAGTGAGATTGTCCTGGTAGGGGAACTTAAAGGTTAGAAAACATGGCAGATGTTCTGTGCTGTAACAAATGAATTACCTTGTAAGATCAATTTGTAATCCCATTATTGAGAAGGCTAGGAGATTGGAAGAAGTTTTATTTGTCCGAGCAGGTAGTTTGACTCTTTTAGAAAGCGTGATTCTAACTTTTGTGGGCCAATTGTTTGGGGGAAAGGAAATTGCCCACTTTTAATCAAGCATTATTGGGTAAATGACTTTGGCAATTTGGAGAAGAAGACATGCATGGTCCACAAATTGGGTTAGGAGTACCCATGTTTGTAGTTTATGGAGGAGAATTAGGCCAGGTTGGGAAAGATTTATGGATCATGTGCAATCCAAGGTATGGGATGGCTACTAGGTGAGGTTTGGTGTGTTAAGTAAAGTGGGAGTCAATCTTTGAAGGATTGTACCCAATTAGGCCTTGATTGGCTCTTACCTAATTTATCAAAATGAAGGGCCTATGTGTCAGGTTATCAAAGATTTCCATGATTGAGAGTTGGAGTCAATTGATTGTTAGTTGACATGTTGTACTCTAGTATTCCATTGAGAGAGGGCCTTGATCATTTGAGTTGAAGGTTTAATAGCAATGTTAGGTTTGATGTGCGTTTCTATTTGTGCAGCCTTGACTGAGGCTAGTACTGCACTTGAAAGAGAATTTGGTGTGCTAAGGTTCCAATACTTTTAAGGCAGGGTCCTTTGTTTTAATTGATTTTGAAGATGGGTGTTTCAATCTTTTAAATTTGTTCCACCTAAGTAAGAAGCATGTGCTTGTCATGTGCAATAAGATTCCATCAAACATAACAGCAAAAGTAACACCTCATGCATTTTTTTTAATCACTTTAAGAGTGTAAGGCCAGAATGTGCGTGCATTGTTTGCCTGTATATGTGTGTGCATTATTCTGTCACTTAGAACTCATATGATTTGCATTATCATAGGATGAGAGACTAACTGAAATGGAAGACATGGGTATGATACAGCACTATGGTATATGTGATTTTACTGTAGGCATGATAAATCTTTTCCTCTCTACTTGTTCATAGTGTAAGGGGCCTTACCATCTGAAATTTGCAGAAGAGGTTTGTTTGGTGTACATAATCTCTAATTTATTTATCAATAATTTGATTTGTGATTTGGGCTAATGAACTTCAACTTAAATGACAAATTGTCCCTTGTAAGATGGTGAGAAGGTGGGTTCAAGACCTACCAAGTGCACATGAAACTTAACAATATTTTTATTTTTATTTTTTTTTGGGGGGGGGGGGGGGGGTGGAGGATGATTCACTATGTCCCTTCAGTGATTTTGGTAGTGATTTATATGACTAACTTTTTTATTACAATCACAATATAAAATGATACTGTTGCATTGCTCTGAAGGTCTGAATTGTTTACTTTCATCGTTTGATGTCAATAGGCAATACATATATGAACCGGAAAAAAAAGCTTCTTTTTTCCCCCCTTTTCCAATTCTTGGTTCTAATGTTATCCTCTTAGTTCTGAAATTATACTTCTATCGTTTGATGCCATAGGTACCGTGCAATAACTAGTGCATACTACCGAGGAGCTGTGGGTGCATTGCTTGTCTATGACGTCACCCGCCACATCACGTTTGAGAACGTTGAGAGATGGTTGAAGGAGCTACGGGATCACACAGACTCCAATATCGTGATAATGCTTGTGGGTAACAAGGCAGACCTGCGTCACTTGCGTGCTGTATCCACTGAGGATGCTACAGCCTTTGCTGAAAGAGAGAACACCTTCTTTATGGAGACATCTGCCCTTGAGTCTATGAATGTTGAGAATGCATTCACTGAAGTGCTAACCCAAATATATCGAGTGGTCAGCCGGAAAGCACTTGATATTGGAGATGATCCTGCAGCCTTGCCTAAAGGACAAACCATAAATGTTGGAACCAAAGATGATGTTTCAGCTGTTAAGAAAGTTGGTTGCTGCTCTGCATAAATCATTAAGAGTTATATCAAGGAGGCTAAATCTTTTCTCTTCGAATTTCGCTGCCCCTGAAATCTGAGGATTTCCACCTGCAACTACCAGATATTCTCACTACCATATAATTGTTATGGTGGTGCTTAAGCTTGAGGTTGGCTCAACATTTGCAGTCCAAAGAAATGCCACATTTTACATTTCTTGTGGTATATTGTTTCAATTCTATTTCTTAGCTGCTGTAGTTTTTTGTTTTACTTAGTTGCTTTAGATTATAGAAAGAGTTTTTTGGATTCAATTTAATCTTGTATCTGATGAAAGATTAGGATTCAATTTAATCTTGTATCTGATGAAAGATTAGTTGTTCAATGTTTGGATGATGTGAAATAGTTTTTTTTTTTTTTTTGCTGAACTATGTGAAATAGTTTCTTGCACGTGTACCAATCTCCCTTCCCCCCCCCCCCCCCCCCCCCCCAAAAAACACCCCGAAAAAAATAGAAAAAAAAAAAGAGGATAAATGAAACTGGTGAATTCCACTAGATATTTTCAACCATGGATAATGAAGATGATGTGCTGCTTTTGTCGAGTGCATGTGTTTAAGATAATGAACAAAACTAAAAGAGAGAATATATGGTCCACGTTATAGAAAAATACAGCCGACGGAGTGGTCCCACAAACACTTATTAATGAGTCAGCTGCCATCTATGGTCCACGTTTAAGGGCAACAAACTGAAGTGTCTTTTTCTAAATCCTCAACTTGGCTTTTTTGTACTACGTGGGTCCCCAAAAAGTTCATAGATAACTTTCGTGTCAAGTGCTCCTTTGTATATTTTGTCCATACGTGATTAGCCTAGTCGGCAAACGCAATCAGTGAGACCTTCCTTCTAAAAGTGCATATTCATGTGGCTATCAAATTTATCACTTTTTTAGATTTCTATTCTAATCTAAATAAAGTAGAAATCAAGGGCATGTTTGGCCATCAAGTTCAAACAACAATTTTCATATTTTAAACAACATTATACACATTTTCACATACAACATTATACATATTTTCATACATTTTTTTATCCACATGTATTTCAAAAAATCCTAAAAAACTCCAAATAACAATTCTTAAATTACTCTACTAAACACCCCGAGTGTTTAAATGAAATCATAACAATATGTGCGATCGATGCATACTTTCTTTCCTCGGAATTGTAATTCAATTGGTGAAAGCACCACGCTAGCACACCTTGGAAACTATGAGTTGAAAATTCAAAATTATCGTATACCAATAATAACCATTAGGAATTTAGCCATAAAAATTCAATCGATATTCAAACTTTCAGAGATATCTCAAAACATGAAAAAGCTCTTCTTATATTAAAAATTAATATTCGGAAGGAAAGAACATGAGAAAAAAAAAATTAATATAACATTAACAACCAGTCAAACTCAAAACTATATAAAGCATATATCAATGAATTGCATAATAGTTAAAACATCATTGCTTATCACATAAAACAAACCATATACAGATAAAATGGTGTTCTGCAGCCATCTATCGTGGTCATCGTCATCTTCATAACATTCTAACTATAATAATGATATATACTTACCTTTGTTACTCGCTAATCCCTTATCATATATAGTTGAATATTCTATTTCGCCGAAAGATCACTTCCACTCAAAAACTTTTCCTTGCACAGCTAGCTTACAAGAGATTCCTAAGCAATGTAATAATTTATATATTATTTTCATAAAATTGGGTATACAAAAGTTGAAAAAAATAATTATATAATAAATCTGAATACTTTTCCCTGCAGTGCTTACAATAGATTCCCAAGCAATGTGTGAACTTGACACTCTTTAACTGAGAAGCTTTCTCTTGGATTTCCCTGTTGAATTTCATGGACAGCATTTGAGATGTAGGGTGAGTTATGTCTTTTCCATCATCACCGACAATCGAACAATGCAAAATGTCTAGCTCCCTAAGGCTCCTCAACTTTCCATCCAAGAGCAAGCTCAAAGCTTTGTGACACAAAGTAGACTCTGAAATATCCAAAATCTTTAGCCGAGGGAACCCTTCTATGATACTTGAAACCTCCTTCTCTGTTATTTCTCCATGAACGCCAAGCTCAACAATGTTTTTGCAAGAATCAGCAAGTTGTTGTAATAGTAATCCTTCATGGGAATTAAGTCTTGCTTTGAAAACCTTAAGGTTTTTCCAATATAGCAAAGATGTGTGAACACGGCAAGCATGTAAAGCAACATCACAAGGCATAATAACACTTGAAATCATTGGAGTTCTTTCGGCTATGTAAACCATAGCAAAGTAACTAAGCATGTACTTCCTTGGGAGATAAATAGAGACCCAACCATGGTACCGATTGATAGCAAGTCGAAGAAGATGAGTGAATCTCAGCCGTTGGATTTCATCGTCGAGCTCATCGATCAAAACGAGGTCTAAGATGGAGTTGTGGAAGAGGGTGTCTAGAGTTGCAGTGAGCCATGCACAAGACACGTAAGGAGTGACAAACAGTTGATCATGGAGGGGAAGAAACGAAAGTATATGTGATAATAAGAAAGGGTCAAAGTCACTCCATGGTGGGATGATTAATTTGCTACTATTTTTCTTTCTCATTGGGAATGAAAAGAAATATAGGAGAGTTTTTTTGCTTGGAAAAAATACTAAGGGTTCAAGGGTTTTTATAGGTGGGGTTAAGGAGTAATTAATGTTTCTTGTTGCATCTATATATATATATATACGGAATTCACGGCGGTGTCTTGTGGTAGCTAGAGACCGATCGAGGTTTGATATTGATATGAAGCTGACTTAACATTAGAGTGGGATCGATGCACAATATTATTAGGGACATATATGTATGTAAGTATTTGCTGTAAAACTTACCCAACATATAAAATACGTATCGGATATATAATAATAAACACTCATTACATCATTACACTCTAGGATCAAAATATTTTCCTTAATTGTTTTTCCTTTACGAAAACATAAATTGTCGTGTATACAAGGAAATTTAATGCGGTTTCACCGTTTGAGCCTTTGAGCTTAGATAAGAATTAAGACATAGTATGCTAAGAGCCTATAAGAGGATTCTGTAATCTACTAGAATTATTTTTTCCTGTAAAAAAAATTAGAAATAGTACGTCTAACACGTTAAAAAAACAAGAGAAATAGTACATCTTAATCAATTGGTCTTCTATATTCGAGTAATAAGAACAAAATTTCGGGATTTCTAATTAGAATTTAGGATTACAGCTAACCAGTTTCTTTACGTCTTCATGGGAAATATTGTGGGATTGAAAACCCCTAAAATTAGTATCAATTTCTATTTGAAAAAATTTACAAATTGATGTGACACTAAAAGTGATCAGTGTAAATGATTTTTTTATTATATATATATACATCAAAAGTTCGGGTGAGAGGATTTGAGACGCTCCATTTGTTTTGAAGTAAAATAGTTTTTGCAAAATATTTTCTCATTTTCATGTGTTTGTTTACAAGTAAAATATAGTCAAACTTGTAAAATATTTTATGTTGATTGTAAAATCATTTATAAAATATTGTAAAATGTCTTACTTTTGAAAATTTGGTAAAATATTTTCCAAAACGCAAAGTGGCTTCCATTCCCCCATCTAGTCGCTAGGTCATCGGTCAAGTGGCCAGAGACACCGCTTCGACAATTGGTGCTAGAGGTCAGAGACTTCGCTCCAATTAGGGATGCAGCCAACCCGCCAAAACCGACCCAATCCAACCCAACCCGTCAGGTTGGGTCAGTTTTTGGGGGTTGGTGGGTTGGGTTGGGAAATTTGTTTTTATAGTGGATTGGGTTGGGTTTGGGTCATAAGATTCACAAATCCGCCTAATCTGACCTGACCCACCTATATTTAATATATATTTAAAATTTTAAAAATATATTATACAATTTTTTTTTTATCCCTCTTCCTAGATAAAACTCAAACTCTAAGTTCTCCTCATATAGTTTATGTTAGTTTGGTGTTATACTCAAGATAATTTGGTTATAAATTTGCTCTTATTTGTGGTAGTGTAGTTATAATTCTCAATTTTGATATTAATAATAGTAAATTTCAAAAAACAAATATGTCAAACACAGGGTCTAACTTGATCCACATGGGTTGGATTGGGTTGGGTTGAATTTTTTTTAAACTCACCATGGTGGGTTAAGTTGAAAAAACCTCTTGACCCGACGCATGCACACCTCTAGCCTCCAGCGGTCTAGTGGCAAAAGATGCCTCACCAGAGACTGGTGTAGGCAGTTCGGTGGCCAAAGATGCTGCATCGCAACATGTGCTAGAGGTTCGGTAACCGAAGATGTCATTTTGTCCATCGGTGTTGCTGGTCCGGTCATTGAAGATACCGCTCCAACGGTGAACATCGACAGTTTGGTCGTCGGAGCCACCATTCTGACTACGACTGCCAGTTCCAGCAGTCCAGTCACTAAGCCTTCAGCACTAGTAGCTTCAATGTTGAGCCATCGGTTTTGGTGGTTTGCTTAAAAAATTTTACTTGTCATACCAAACACCTGAAAATATTTTATTGAAAATGTTTTACATGTCAAAATATTTTACGTTTGAAAATATTTTACTTCAAAACAAACAAAGTAAATGTTTTTCTTAAAAACACCAAGAGGTATCAAGTGTTAACTAGTTAAACTACAAGAATCTTAGCAATTATTTTGTTGTTATGTGCTTAAAAAATGACACATTAATTTAATTATAAAACTTATATGATAAATTAAGTTTGTAATACCTTTAATATCATTATATTACATATTTAAAAATCATTATATTATATTTTTAATTTATTTTTTGATAATTTGAAAGTTGGAAGAGTGGAGATTTGAACTCTAAACATGTTTATTGTAAACATTTAATAGTATCAATTGAGTGACAAGAATCTTGACTATTACATTGGATTTGAATTAAAGATTTCCCTTTTATAGCAATTTGAATTAAGGATTGGTGTAACAATATTAAACCACTCAATAAATTTTGGATTTATTTTATTACAAATGTAATGTTTCACTTAAAAATCAGCAATGCTATTGTCAATTAAAAACATCAAAGAAAACAGGAAAGTCATCCATTTATTAAAAAAAAATAAAAATAAAAATAAAAATTTTAGTTGCTTTAAGAAATCGGCAATAGCATTGCCAATTTCACTAATTTTTTGAAGAAAGTTGCAAAAGTATTTTGTTTCAACGCTATTCTGCATTTCTTCAAATTGTTCTGCAAGGAGGTAAAGCCAAAAATAAATAATTGAATAAAAATGAAATGGTAATATTTTTAGCAAAGCCTCATCCTTAATGACTTAATAATCTTGTGTTAGGTTTGTGGTGGTAAGTTCTTGTATTTTCTAGTTTAGTATTAACATACTATATATAATATACTCATGAGTAGCATTTTACCTTCTAAATTGCTCTTAAATAATATATTATTATATAACTATATAGTAGTATGCCAATGGGATTAATTAAAATTTTATCTTAAAAAAATAGTATTTTACAAAATTATTGAAACTATCATAGTAATTAGTAAGTCACTCTAAAACTCTAAATTAACTTATTGTAATACATGTATGTTTTAAGCCATTTGACACGGGGAAATTATGTAGTGTGCAAAATTTATTATATTAAATTACAAAATTATGATAAAAGATTAAAATAATTAAAATTAATTTCGAATTTTTTTGTAATAGAATTTTAAAATTTTCTTAAACCTTAGTGTGCATGCCCAGAATTGTCTTTGCTGCAATAATGGGCTTACAATTTATTTGTACGTGGGGGTTGTACTCAATCTTACCAATCGAGGCCCCAAACAAGTGATAGTACTCCCCTTTAATCCCCCTGAACATCCCAGCGTGTTCACTCACCATCTCTTTGTTGTTTTCCTCTCTTTCCCTTTCTCTCTCTCTCCAATGTCCAACCCCCTTTACCCTTGTTTCGACCTCCTTTTATAGCCCTCTGTTAGTGGGGTGACTATCATTTCTTTCCCCACTTACTTACACAATCTCATGTCCACTAGAATCCCAAGGGATCCTCACGAATTCAGAGGATTCCCATAGAACTTGTTCCTGACGCCAAACAGTGTTTGGGAGTGGATTCCTTTTAGAATCGTTAGTTCTCGGTGACCAACCTCGTTGGGACTGCACACAGATTTCCTTTGTGGTCAGCTCAGTCCACCAACCTATAAGGAATCTCTTGGGATGTGATCACCCTACTTCCTGGCACTCAGCTAGAGATCAGGCCTATTGCGATGAAGCCCGGGGTTACCTTCCCCCAAGTGTATCGGGCCCACATCACCTAATGGGCCTTGGGCTTTGTCCAGGTGGGCTAACCTAGTTCCTCAGGCCAAAATCATCCACACTTAGATACTAGAGTTTTACCTAAATTAAACTATCCTAATTATTAATATAATAATCAAATTTTCATTGGAGTAGAAGAATTTTTTTAGGCTGTGTTTGTTTCAGCTTGTAAAGAAATTTGAGAAAACATTTTACACTCTTGATGGTGTTTGGGTAAACATTAAAATACGGTCAAACTGAAAAAAAATTCCAGTTAACCATAAAATTAAGCCATGTTGAGTGTAAAACATATTACACTCTCATTTTACCTTCAAGCTATTTCCATCCTCACTCACAAGTCAACTAGCTGAAGGAGGGAGAAAGAACTAGAAAATTTGGAAACTCCTTTCACCGCACTGCTGCCCCTTATGCAAGCTCCATCCACCAGTGAAGGTAAGCTCCTCCTCCCCTCTCTTCCTCCCTTTTTCTTTCTCTTTCCTTCTAACCAGCCAAGGCTAAATCATGAACTACATGTCACTGATCTACACCTGGAACTCAAGACCCACACTCTTTCTTCTCGATTTGAAAAGCCTTATCACCGATTTGCCACTTTGAAGCCACTGATCTATCACTCTCTCTCACTTTATCCCTCCAGCCGCTTCACTCTCCCTTTGTCCCTTTGTCTCTCTATATCTATAAACACTATCATACCTCAATCCCACCTCAATCCATTAGGAAGCAAGTATTGATGTTTTTACACATCATTGGTCATAATGTGATGTTTTGTGTAGTTAGTTGTCGATTCCATAGATCAACTGAGACTTTTCATAGATATTTTAGGATTGTCTTTATAGAGGTTTTGAAATTATTTAAATTTCTAATAAGACTACCTAGTGAAGATACACCCCTAGAGATAGGGGAAAGCAAAAGGTTCTACCTATATTTTAATGTAAATATTGAGACTTATTGAATTTTTGTATATTGTTATAAAATTTTTTGTAATTTTTAAAACAATAATCTATCAAAAAATAGGATTGTGTTAGAGTAGTAGATGGTACACATGTTCGTGCATCTATGCCACTTGAAATAGAAGGTTTCATGGTAGAAAAGATGGAACGACTCAAAATGTGTTAGCTGCAATTAGTTTTAACTTGAAGTTCACATATATCTTGGTTGGATGGGAAGGTAGTGCACATGATTCTCGTGTGTTAAATGATGCACTCACTAGGCTGGGGAGAATTACAATTCCCAAAGGTATTATAGGAAGATTTGAGGTTTTTGGTTTCTTATTTTCAATTTTTTTTTTTTTTCTAAAGATTAGTAGTGATTTTGTTTTTATTTATTGAATATATGTAGGTAAATATTATCTTGGTGATGCTAGGGTATGGTAATAAAAATGGAATTTTGTCACCTTATCGAAATGCTCAATATCATTTGGAAGAGTTTAGTGATTGTCCACCCAAAAATGCACGTGAATTGTTCAACCTCCATCACTCTTCTTTGTGAACTGCTTTTGAACTTGGAGTATTGAAGAAACGTTTGAGTCTTAGATGCAGAACCATTTTGGTCATTTGAAATACAAGTGGAAGTAGTTTTAGCATGTTGTGTCATTCATATTACATTATGAGGGTTGATTCTAGTGATTATATTATGGAAGTTGCAATGAATCAAGTAGATTTTAATGATAGAGAACCAGAAACATGTTTACGTCAGGACTTTACTTAAGAAAGTTAAGAATAAAATCTTAAGAGAGAGGAGATATGTTAAGCCACGTGGAATGATTACACAATGAGTAGAGAATAGTAGTATATGTGTGTTTGAATTTTCTATGGTTTCAATGTGTACAGTATAATGCCCTAGTTGATGCTGTAATGTAATATGTTAACTATGTGTTGTATAATAACAATATTTATTTCGGTCTTGCTAGGTGGATTTATGTTCACATTATAGTTTGCTATAACAACAATTATCTAATATTTCGGTTAGTTATTACAAATACTTGTTTGGTTGTTTGTGCAATTTTGAAGGTTGATTTAAGATATTAAACCCTTGGTTGTTAATGTTATTAGTGTTATATGTTACTCTCATTGTTAATTGTTATGTTTATATGTAGCAATGTCGAAAGAGAAGGTGGGGTCTAAGCAATTCCAATGGTTACCTTCAATGCACACTACTATGCTTACACTCCTTGTCGAGAAGACTATGAAAGGAAATAAGCCCTCCAATACTTTTAAGGCAAGGTCCTTTGCAACTGTAGCTAAAGCTATATTTGAGAAATTTGAAGTAGAGTGTTACCCTACATTTGTTGAGAACTGGCTATGAACATTGAGGACTATATGATCTACCATCCAAGAACTCTGCAAAAAAAGTGGATTTGGATGGAATGACAACTTGAAGATGATTACACGTGATGCCAAAACACATCAAAAAGAAGTTATGGTATGCCATTGAAATCTATATGTTGAATGTATGTTATTTTCGCTGCTCTTGAGATGTATAATGCCTTTAATGTGAATAAATATTGAAATCTATATGTTTAACACATCAGAAGGAAGATGATTACATGTGAATAATGATTATACTAGTGTCTTAAATGTGGTTGAATGAATTGTGTGTTTTTCTTTTTTTCTTATAGGCTCATCATAAACATGTTGAATACTTGAAAAAAAGGATTGAAATGTATGATGAGTTGGCAATTGTTGTTGGTAAGGATATGGCAACTGGTAGTTTTGCCAAGTTTTATGTTGATCTTGAGACACAACAAGATAACCTTGATGACACTGAGAATGTTATTGATAATGGCAAGGATGTTGTTGTGGACAAGGGTAAGAATATTGTTGAATCATCTACCATAGGATCAAAAATTTCAAAGTTCCGCAAGAGAACCCGTGCACCTCCCATTGATGATAGTGTTTACACTGATCTATTTAAGCAATTGAAGGAAATTGTTGTGACCTTGAAAGCTATCAACCAAGAGCATGTTGATTTCACTCATTTTTATGCAAAGGTCATTGCCATGTCGATGGAGGATAGAGTGATGATATGCTCGCAACTGCAATTGCTCATTTGTTTGCAAACAAGAAGGTAGCCAAGGGATTTTTGGCAAAGAATGCTAAGTTTCGAAAGTTTTGGATGGATGATTTCTTTTTTACTCAACTCTGATGACTTAGGATGGTGATGACTTAGGATAGTAGGTTTTTTGTGATGGTACCATTTATGTGACAAATATGTATTAACTATAAACATCGGTTGGTAGTACTTTTCTATGAATGTATTATTAACTCCAAAATTCTGATGGTGGTACATATATTTTGTGGGCTATTATGTTCCAAGGGATAATAGTTACATACCTTGACTACTAGAATGTAGAATGTTGTATTCTTGGGATGGTACAATCACCCAAGTTATGTATCTTCAGTTGTAGGTGTGTTAGCTTGGTGGGTATAGTTATAGAGCAAGACTTAGGTATAATATTTAGGTGTTGTTCCTTAGGTTCCCCTTTAAGATTATGCCATGTGGATTTTTTCTTATGGGATGTTAATGTATTTTTTAGTTAAGTATCCATATGGCTGAATTTTAAAAAGATCTAAGGAACAGCACTTAAGGTACTGTATCTAAGTTTTGTCCATAGTTGTAATGTTCAGGTACCTTTGGACATATCATTTTTGTAGACCTTGGATGGAATACTTTCAATGGTTAGACGGTACTTTTGACATCTATATATAGTCATGTACCAAATATTATGAATGGTAATATGATGTTTGTTGAGGACAAATTTTTCACACCATATGACTTCATTTCATTGGCGACCCACACCACGTCAATACTATCATGGATTTTGGGAAAATCTCTTTTAAACCCCAAAAGAGTCCATATTCACAAAATGACGTCAAAGCCCATGGTCCAAAACTCATGGCGATATAATCTCATCAAAGCCCATAGTTCAAGCTCATGGCACAACATCTCATTTTCGGCTCATGATCCAAGCTCATGAGTCTCATTGGGGGAATTTTGGGAGTCTTGGTTTGCAGGGTCAAGAAGTATGTTCAGTGAAACTTCAATGGTTCAAAGTTGATAAAAGAAAGCATGTTACTTGGCATGTCGCTTGGCATGTCTTCCCCAATTCCCTGAACCTTGATGGGTCAATGTGCAATAAGTAACATTTTGTAAGTCTCTCATATCACATAACACTTAAAATGATAAACTCCTCATGCGCTCTACGTAAAAATTAATGTTCATCATATAATATAATTTTAAAAATGTAATTATAGTATTTCATATAAATTATATTATTATTTTCATTTAAATCAATTCCAAGCACATGGGTAAATATATATTAATATCTCATATCTAGCATTAAATGCTCTCCTTACTCTCCAAGATTTGGTTAAAATACAAAAAGACCATAATTACATCTCTAAAACTTTATTAAATATCAACAAACTAGTCTATTACTTACCAAAATTATATATGGACTAAATATATAATTTTTCAAAAGAGCAAACTTAGCCAAAAATACCAACAACAACTCCAACAGAAGTTGCAACAACTCCAGCAGAAGCTGTAGTAGATCCAACAGCAATTGTAATAGCTCCAGCAGCAACTTAAGTAGTTGACACATGTCCTAAAATGACATCACTTGCCCATTAATACCCAATCTCAGCAGCTTGCTGTCATACCCAAAGAAGTAAGGGTCTTATAAAAGAAATCCTACCATTTTAAGTTAAGATCCTTAGCCCCCAGCTGTGGTACCAGAAATAGGAAGGTCCTATAAAGATTATCTTACCATTTTTAGCCAAAACCATGAATTTAATGCCAAATATTTTCCTCTAGCAGAAGAAGTCATTCAGATGACATCATCCAACAACTATAGCTGTGACTAACAGCTGTAACAGCAGCATTAAAGTCTAAAACTTTCTTCTTTTGGCTAAAAAACAAAAATCCACTAATGAAACCACTTACTTTGTCAATGACTTTTCCTTATTTGCTAAATATCCCTTCAACTAATTCTAATATAGTTACATACTTGGCTCTATATAAAGAGGACCAAGCCACGCACTAACAAACACATTATTCATTCCTCTCTCACCCCTTTATTCTGAAACTTCATTCACTTTGCTGCCCATATCTCTTAGCATTTCTATACTTCTCCATCTCTATTACGAAGAATATCTCTTCTTAGATAACACCACTACAACACACCTATTACACCACACCATTATCCATTACCCATCTTTCCCACACTCCATTATTTTGAAATATTATCATTTTGCTACTCATAAACACATCTCCATCTCTTTTTCTATTTCTCTTGAAATAACTCACTTCTTAGAAAGCAACATAACCAATGTCATAACACAAAAAACAACTCCAGTAGTAGCTTTTACTACATTTAACCTTCATATTATCTATCTCATACTTCCATATATTTTACAAATAGATTCCTCACAAACTACCCATACATACTTCCCACATATATGTTTCTAATCTATCTTACAAACACCATATCTCACAAAACATATATATTTCTTACTATTTCCATACATCTTAAAAGATACCCAACACTCTTCTAAGAACATATTACAAAAGCTCTTCTCATCAAAGACATATGAACATCAATACTAAGGCACTTCTCCTAAAAGGCACAAAGACTTCATATAAAAGTCATTCTCATTGAAGACATACATTTCTAATACTTAAAGCTATTCTTATGAAAGGCATAAACTTATAAAATTAAAAACCTTCTTATGGAAGGCAATATCACTCATACTTGACTAAAAACTAAAAGAGTATTATATGAGAAAAATCATTTAAGTGCATGATAAAGGGGATAAATTTAATCAACCTATGCACATGGCTGGACATATTCTCTCTACCTACAGTTGTACCCATTTTTCCATTTTCAATTATGAAGTCACCATGAAAGGAATCATAATATCATATTGTACCGTTGGACTCATTTTCTCATGCTACTGAAATGTTAAGTCCACTTATGTTATATGGCTAGAGCTACAAACTATGAAGATAAGTTATTATATTTTTATCTCCAAATTTATATTATTAATTATATTTTATTCGTTATCATTATACCACTCGACTAATGTCATTATATCGCTGGAATGTTATCAGCTCATTAACGCTATACGGCTGAAGCCACAAACTATGAAGTAATGCTATACGACTGAAGCCACAAATCATATACAGAATGAAGTGATGCTATACAACTGGAGTCAGAAACATAAAAGATAAGTCAATGTTTTCTCCATCTTTGAAATTACATTATTAAGTATATGTTAACTCATTATCATTGTACCGTTGGATGCAAGTCACTTTAATATTATCTCACTATTTAATAAACATGGATTCACTAATGCTCCATTAATAAACACATATATTAATAAATTGAATCCATCTCACTACCGAACATGTATTATTCGCACATATACCACCAATGGACATATATTATTTGGACATAAAACATTGTTGTACATACCTTATTTGGACATAGACCATTGCTGAACATACCTTATTATATTGGACATGAACTATACCATAATTGGATATAGACTATTGGACTCATCCCATTACTAGACATATGACAACTAATTAATTACTTTCTAATATTAGACATCACTTAATAAACATAATAATGATGTTCAACTAATCATTTAATCAAAGCTATTATGCTAAACATATTATATTTCAACCATTATTATGATTCTAAGATTTTGAGTTTTATCTATTTTGTAGGCTTAAAATGCACCGGAAGCCATTGGTCTATGCGGCCCAATGTCGAGTTCCGGATTGGACTCCCTAAAACAAATCCGGGCCTAGCAAAGTCACACCTCCAGCGGAAGACACGTGGCTACGCGCAAACCCGACAATGTTTATGGTTTTATTGTGTATCATGGATGCTTTGAATTCTTCCAAGAAGGTGAATTTTTGCTTGTGTAATTCATGTATTGCTAGATGACATATGGGAAGACTTTCCAGGTTTGATGGGTTAGAATTTTTCGAATATTATTTTATGCACAACCCAAACATCAGAAAATGAATACTAGCAATACATTTTCGTCCAAGCCAAACATAGGAAATATTTTTCGGACATATTTTCCAAATCGCAACCAAACAACCGAAAAATGCTTTCCTTTCTAAAAAATACTTTCAACTGAAAATAATTTACACTCGGAAAATATTTTACATAGAGCCAAACACAGCCTAAGTCACTAACGAAAAATGCCTAGATTGTTGTCACACTTGAAGTTGACGTAACTACTAAAATAATAATAATAATATATTTTTATTAACATTAAAAATTCCACATTAGCATCTGAATAAAAAATTAAATTATCAATTAAAGAAAAAATCTTTAAAAAAAAAAAAATCAGATTTGGATATACAGATCTTGAGTATAAAGAACATGAACCCAAAAAAAATCAAACCCAAATCAACAACCAAGATAGGGATGGTTTCAGCCAACAATTTTTGCTCAATGCAGAGCATGGCAAGCTTGTACGCTCTTATAATATTTCCATGACGCCAATAAGGGACCAAATTAACTACAATTTGAAAATAAGGGATCAAATTGACTATGACTCCAAAATATAAGAGTTAAAATGGTATCTTTGCCAATAAGTTGTTTTCGGCCAAAATTGCTAGATAACACCATTTTTCAAACATATTCGTTAGTTAGCACGTTTTTAAAACTATTTAAGAAACTATCATCTCGAGTGTAATAAACTTGATTTTGGAATGCTAAATTGAGTACAATGAACTCGATTTCAATATCATGCAACAGCTGACGTGGAAATTTGTCCACGTAGACATAGAACTCGAGTCAAATGGACTCGAGTTCTATCATATAGAAATCGAGTTCGTAGGACTCGATTTAGTTTTACTTCAAGAACTGATCGGAGACTTCGCTTTCTTATTCTTCTTTTCCTTTTTTTCACTTTCTCCAGATTTGAGTTCTTACAGTCCCACTATCCACTTCCAAGCCCCAAAAACCCATGAACAAAACCAAATACAAAACCCAAAACAAATACCTGATCAGATCAGATCTTCTCCTCTAGCAAGATCTTCTCTAGAACTCCAATGTGGTCTTCTACTCCATTGGAGCGGCGGCGAGAAATCACACCCACATTAAATCTGACCTGATTTCCCTCACCTGAAGCCTTCGCCTAAAGCTTTCGCCGCATAGGTTTAGTTAGAATTGCCACCTAGGTTGCTTCTCCTCTAGCAAGATCTTCTCTAGAACTCCAACGTGTTCTTCTCCTCCACTGGAGCGGCGACGAGAAACCACACCCACATTAAGTCCGATCCGATTTCTTTTGCTTGAAGGCTTCACTGCCATCGCTTGAAGCTTTCGCTGCCATCGCTTGAAGCTTTCGCTGCCTGGTTTGCTTCGTTATTGCTTCTCTGGTGCATTGCCGTTGTTAGTATCGAGTGGTAAGAATTACTGGGTACCAAAATCAAGCCTTACCGGCTCGATTTCAATTTAAAAGAATTGACTTTGTAAGGCTTGATTTTCATGCCTACGTGAACAAATTTCCACGTTAGCTGCAGCACAATGTTAAAATCGAGTTCATTATACTCGATTTAGCATTTCAAAATCGAGTCTAATAGACTCGAGATGCTAATTTCCTAAATAATTTAAAAACAATGTTAACTAACGAATATGTTTAAAAAATAATGTTATCTGGCAATTTTCCCCGTCGTTTTCCCTTTGCCAATAAGTTGTTTCCCCTTTTACTAGGCCAATCAAAATTAGGACGGAAGGCCACCACTGGCAATAATGGCAGCCCAAAGCCCTGTAGCATTGGGTTCAACGATTGCCCCATTTAATAACCAACAACAAGCTCTACCAACCACCCAAAATAATAAAGAAATAAGAAGGTTTTTCCACTATACCCCAACGGCTCTATGCCTCTGCACAAACAGGCCTATGCAAATATACTACTACCAGTTTTAAGTTTTAAGTTTAGACGCAGAAATTGAAAGAAACGAAAAACTGATTTTAAAGGACATAAATAAAAACATTTACTTACCGAGAACCTCTTACCTCAAGTCTTCTTATATATATATATATATATATATACGTGTTTTAACAATTAAATTATAGAAAATATTTTTTTTTAAAATGCTCACCCTTATAACATTAAGGTAGAGATCATTTTGAGACGATACTTAAAAGATATGGACTATATTAAAACATTTGAAAAATCAGCAACACCACATACAGTCTATACAGTCATGCCTGAATGCATAAGACAGATTGGAAAAGCTTAAAATTAATTTTGAATGAACAAAAAAATATTGAATTTTTCATTTTAAACAGGGTCATTAATCCGCGAATGCACCAGTATATATCAATATATAAATGAACAAAATATTATCTAATCCAGCTTAAGAGCATAATGAGGAAGTCTGTACAATTTTTGTTTAGATACAGGACCCATGTCCCAGAAGCCAACAAATAAATGACTTGGACAGTGCAACTGTTAGTCTTATATGCAAGTACATATACAAAATACATAACAAATTTGATAATTTGTTATGATTGTTTTGGTGAAAAGAACAAATGGAAGACTTTTTGATCCTCCTATTGTCACCACCCCTTTCTATACATGCTTCCCTCCTGTGGTCAATGCTTCAGATTTGCAAATGGGGCAGACATTCTTCACAAGCAGCCACTTCTGTAAGCAATTCGCATGGTACTCATGACCACAATCAAGGATTCCAATCTTCTCTTGGCTCTTATAATCATCCTGCAAAACCCCACCAAAAAAACATAATGATACCAGTAAATTAGGAGAATGAATATCCCACGTAGATAAATTAATACAGTATAATGAATTGTACATGACAATGCCAGGAAAACTTTACAGAAATATAACCAAATACATTCCAAACTTCTCTATCACTAAACAGTTTGTTTTAAGATACCTGGCATATAATGCAAGAGTCAGCTTCCTGATCCGCAGAAGCTGCCTCCTCCAGATTGATATTAGGAGAAGATAATAAATAAGTTTTTGTCTTTAACTGCCTTGTGATAGTCTCCTCTGACAACCCGACACTTACATTGCCAATCCGTTCTCCCAATGCAAGAAGCTCCTGAAGATTTAAAATTTTTAAGTTAAGAAAGCTTTTATAGGAGTCAGCAAAATTCGTACAAAATCAAAACCACATAAGTATTCTAGTTTAATATATCAAACATTAACACTATGCAAGTCTGTATCTTTCCATTATCTACACTAACTAGCTTTTCCCAGTAAGGACTATGACTAATTTAGCTTCCTCAGCTTACCTCATAAGAAAAGTGCTCTATGTCCAACCGCATTTCTCTGTGATGATCAATCAAATTTCCCATTTGATAAAATTCTGGCATCTCTAGTATGGCAGTTTCCTACACATCAACCAGAACAATTAATACCAATTTCTAAAAACAAGTAATATAAATAGTCATTGTTCACTAATATATACCATAAATTCCAAATAACAGAACAACCACTTATTTGAATGAAAGAATGACAGAAAAATGGCACAATTGGAGAGAATATTACATCAGCGTGCAGAACTCTCAATTGTGGAAGGTTGCGATGTCTAAGAGTTGCCTCAGGCGCAACTCCTCTGTGAGGTCGGTATATCCGAAGCCCAGTTGGTGCAGCGGATCCAGGATGCCTATGACCCATCTCAAAACTGTTCAGAGCAGGAGTTGGTGTACTGCGTGAAGAATTTGTGGAAACTCTATATGAAGGTGCAGCTACTTGGGGATGAAAGTTTATATTTGGGCTTCTCACTGCTTGCATTGGTGGGCTTGGATGATGATGACTGTGGTGCCGGTGGTTAATGGGAGGAGGATGCTGGAAACTAGGGGAACTTCTGTTGCTAGCTGTCTCATGATATCTCTGCACACCCATGCTCCGAGCCTCCATAGAACCTCCATTGACATTGCTCCCTGTAAGAAATATGAAAGAGAGAGGGATAGAGGTATCTAATTAGTCCCAAATGATGGTTGACTAGTGACAAACATAATAATAAGGCTCCATTGCCACAACAGAAATCTTCCACTCAGAAAACAGACGCTGAAAGAGGAGGAACTGCTTTCACATTCTAAGATATAAACAGAAACAAAACAGGTAGAAAACACGTCAAAATCCACAAAACAAATTGAGATTTTTTTTTGCTTATTCCATCGTGTAAACCTCTAAGACCCTGTTGCAAATGATTGACCAAGATGAGTTTTCTGACATAAAATTACCACCATGGGAACAAATGGAACTCTGAAGAGGAAAAACAAAAATAAGTTATTTACCGTGCATATAAGGCATTGCAGGAGCCTGGTTCCAGGCTGAAGTACCTCCATCACCAGAATTACTGCTCAACTGTTGGTCCAACCAGAGAGTACCAGCTGGCTGAAAATGCTGACCCATATAATTTCCTTGAATCAAATGATTATGCTCATTCACCAAAAGAGAATCCATCCCAGAAGCACCTGGTCTGTTCCTCAAACTATTCTGGGGTCCTATTTCCATGAGTGATGGAGTAGTAGCAACCCCTCTGTACTGAGGCAGAGCAAAAGATGCAGCATCCATCACAGCAACCCCATCAGGATGCCTTATATTCGAGGGGGCGACTGAAGAACTAGAACCAGATGAGGCATTATTATGTTGGAAACTCCCTGCAATTCCTTCAGCATATTTTCTCTTAAATGGTCCCCTGCCATCATCCATAAAGTGAATGTTCCTTCCAAGCTCATCTGCAGAAACTCCAATGACTCCATAATTGCTGGCAGATGACAACTGACCAGAGGCCCCATGACTTCGGGGCACAGGTAATGACCCACTACCAGAGGAAGGTGTCATGTAAGAATAATAAAAGTTGGATGCAGGTGCAACACCTAAGTCAAGATTATGATGATGCTGAATTCCATTGTACTGTGTCATCCCATAGATCATAGGATTGTCATAGCGCTCTCCTATATATTGGACATCAAGATTAGTTGTGTTCCCTGAAGAAGATACCATAGTTCGGATATTAGGTTGTCCAAAGTTTTCATTGGCCCCCAAAACAATACAGGGCTCAGAATGGAGATAATTCTGGCCTTGTTGATCCGCTAACGTACTTCTATGCCCCATGTTGAACACCTGCTTTCAAGCCACAATGTTTGACAAAAATAAGTCAGATCAGTTGGAATGATGAACCATAACAACAACAATAACTATAACTATAATTATTGGCAATTATGCACTATTTCAATATAGAAAAATAAAATAAAATAAAATGCATGTTCTATTACTCAACTCGTCAGGTGACTGACTATATGAACACAACACAAGATGAAAACTACAAATAGAAGAATAAACTTCAGCTTGTGTTACCTGACTTACCTCAGAAGATAGAAAATGGGATATTAAAAATCTCAATACATTTTAGAAACAAACTCCAACTATAGCTTCCTGTGAAGCATCCCAAATTCCACCACAAAAATATAGCAGAAGGAATTCAACCTGCTAGGCTGCTATTATGTACTTATCCCTACTTCAGCTCCATATTCCTTTTTCAAGATTTCATTCGAAAATTCATAGAAAATAGCAAAAATGCTCTCACAGAGGGTGAGAAGATCCTAAAGGAATATCCTAAAATTGACTTTTTATTTATTTATTTAAAAAATGCACCTCTTCCTTTTTTAGATAAACAGCAGGAAGGAAGGAGGTGGAAAGGGGGGAAAAGAGCAGAAGAAGTGGGGGGGGAAGGGGGGAGGAAGGAGAGAGAATTCTATAGAAAATGAATCTGATGCATGATGTCCCCACTATGATATCTAAACCCAATTTAAACAAGATCCGTAAGGATAAGTTAAAAACCCACTTTGGAGGAGATTTCTTGGAGACAAAAGTCAAGAGCACTATGGCTGAAAGAGAAAGACATCAATATACTTTTTTTTTTGCTTCATACATTGGCTAACTCCCATAGAATGGTCAATCATATGAGAGGCCTGAAGGTGGATGGTGCAATTTATGAGGGTGATGTGGCAATTTGGGATCAGATGGTGCAATTTTATGAGAAATTATACAAGTAGACAGCGTCCTACAGTAGACAGTTTAGATTTTTCTTGCCTTGATGAGACTGATAGACAATCTCTTGAGAGGAAATTTGATAGGGATGAAGTCATTCAGGTGCTGAAGGAGGTGGAGGGTGATAAGGCTCCCTGGCTGGACGGTGTTCCTATGGCTTTTTAAAAAGTACTGAAGGGTGGTTGCGAAGGATGTGATGGCTTGGTTTACATATTCTCATAGACATTGTGTCTTTGAAAAATCTCTTAATGCCACTTTTCTATATTTAATACCAAAGAAGCATAATTAAGGATTTTCTTCCTATTAGTCTTTGGGGAGTGTGTATAGAATTTTAGCAAAGGTTTCGGCTACTAGACTTCAACCCATCTTGGATAAATTTATTTATGATTCCCATCATGGGGTTGAGTATATCTCATCTTCTCTTTGCTGACAACACTATTTTATTTGTTGGTGCTTCGAGGGAGCAATTATTATACATAAGGATTGTGCTTTTTTTTGGAAGCTGTCACAGGCTTGAAAGTCAATGTTGGAGTGAAATTGTCCCCATGAGTGAGGTGGGCAATTTGAATGCTCTAGCAGATATTTTGTATTGCAAAGTTGGGGGCTCATTTCAAGGCTACATTGATATGGAATCCTATCTTAGAAAAGATGGATAGAAAGTTATCTAGCTGGAAATGTTTATATTTGTCAAAGGGTGGTAGACTGACTTTGTTAAAAAGTAAGTTTTCAAGCCTTCCAACTTATTATCTATATCTGTACACTGTTCCTAAATTTGCGGCTCATAGATAAGAAAGGATTCAAAGAAATTTCTTGTGGGGGGCATCAGAGGAGGAATTCAAGTACCCGCTAGTGGCATGGAGTATGGATTGTTCGCCTATTGAGGTTGGTGGCTTGGGGATTAGGAGAATTGGGAACTTTAACCAGGCTTTACTTGGTAAAGAGCTGGCATTTTGGGCAGGAAGTTAACCATTTGTGGCATCAGGTGATTGCAACCAAATATGGTGAGAATATAGGGGTTGGTGCGCACGAGAATGGTAGAGGGACTCATGGTTATGGGTTGTGGAGGAGCACAGAGCAAGTGGGGTTGATTTCTTTAAGTGTGTGGTTTATGAGGTGGGAGAACGTAATTGTATTCTGTTTTGGTATGATCCTTGGAGTGGTCATCTTCCTTTAAAGGATCTTTACCCTACTTTGTTTGTGTTCTTTTGATATGGAAGCTTTGACTTCTGATGTGCTGACTTCTCCTCCATATGGGGGAGTAGGAGCTGGAATTTGTAGTTCCATAAAACTCTTCATGATTGGGAGTTGAGGGTTGTCCATTCTTTCTTTGAGCTTATTTATTCCAAGCTGCCAAGGGAGGAGGGAGTGATAGAATGCTCTGGAGGTTAACTAGGGAGTGGTACTTTTGATGTCTGCTCCTATTATGATTCTATTTGTGGCACCCTCACTATTTCTTTCCCTTAGAAGAGCATTTAGCATGTTAAGACCCCCCAAGAGGGTGTCTTTCTTTCTGTGGACAGCAGCATGGGGCCAGATTCTCATGTTAGATAATCTTGTTAGGAGGGGTTTTTTCCTAGCCAATCGACATTGTATGTGTAGGTGTTTTGGGGAATCGGTGGATCATCTTTTGCTTCATTGTGACTCATGAGTTTTGGAGTGTAGTGTTTCAGATGTTTGGAATTCAGTGGGTGATGACGGAGAAGGTTGTCTCTCTTTTGTTTGGTTGCGAAATGGTTGGGGAAACATTTTTTGAATGTTCAAATTTGGTGCCAGCGTGTCTGATGTGGTTAGTGTGGACAGATGGAACAGCCGCATCTTTGAGGATGTTGAGAGACCTTTTGATCATTAAAAGTCCTTGCTAATTCAAACCATGTTTGATTGGCCTCGGATTTGAGGTTTTACATGCTGTACTTCCATTTTTTTCCAGCATCAATTCTATTAGTTTATCTCATTGATTTGATTCTAATTGTTTTAGATACTTAGTGTTCACCATTGTGAACATAAAGTTCTTATTTCTTCATCAATAAATTCTTATTACTTATCAAAAAACTGATCAGTATGAGAAGAATCCATATAGATCCTGCTCCCTTTAAATCCAAATATAAGTTGATCTCTAATATAGGAGCTACTATGTTATAAGCTTTGGTTACCTATATACCTCTCAAAGGAACAAGTATATGATTTGCTTCATCAAGAAACATAATAAACACTTATGCGCTACCCAATCATTCAAGCAACTATGAAACAGAACCTAAATATCATTTACATTTATACCAAATATGATAATGAGATTTCAAATGAATAAACATTAGTAAACCTTTTACAAACAAACAATGCATGTCAATAATAATCTGCTTGTGATTTAAAAATTAAATAAAAGTTCCAATGCTTCCTGCCTAGTATTTCTAAAAGGCTTACATTTTATGATATAATCTTCTATTTCTCCTTTTCTATGTCTACAGTAATTAACAATGAAACCTTGACTGGAACCAACCAACAAAAAGAACTTATATTTGTATTCAACCAACATCAACTATGATTGTTTAAAAAGCAGATTTTTATATATAAAAGGGCAAAATTAAAACTAATGCCCTTTTGGTTTCTGGGAAAACATAAGCTCCAACTAGCAAAAACCAATAAATAAATAAGAATATATATATATATATATATATATATATATATGAAATACGGACTTTTTTTTTACCGAATTATAGGATACCCAGAAGAAAAGTCATCACAAAATTGCAAAAAAAAAAGAAAAGAAAAGAATCTCCACTGTTCTTCTTCTCTACCCAGTTTCCAGATAATTATACATGCAGATAATGAGACCCATTAATTATTTAAAAAAAAAAAATTACCGTCATATAGTTAAAAATCATGTTGCAATCTTGAGAAAAAAAATTGCAAAAAACAAAAGAACTTGAAATATTGACACAATTTTTAACTAATTCTAAGATACCCACAAGAAAACTTATCACAAAATTCAAAAAGAAAATTATACATTCGTTCAACTTCATTCTTTTTTCTCCAGTTTCCAGGTAACGGTAACCAAAACCCATTACTTAAATTTTAAAAGAAAAAATTATACTTTTTAAAAAAAAAAAAATTAACGATCATGTTGAAAAAAAAAATAAAAAGAAAAAAAAATACTAGCTTTAATAAAATCACACACACCCAGAAGATAATTTATCACAATATTGAAACCCATCACTTTAAAATTTACAAAATAAAAATAAAGACTCTTAATGTTATCTTGTTAACGATCATGTTGGAATTCAAAAACAGGAACAACACACGAAATCTTGAATACCCAGAAGAGAAAGTCTAAGAAAAATTGAAACCCATTGTTCACAACAAAAATTTCCTTCACTTTGCTTCTTGTATCCCAACTCTTCCAGATAACCAAACCCAACCCATTATTTAAAATCCACACCAAAAAAAAAAAAAAAGACTTTACCGTTATCTTGTTAACGATCATGTTGAAAAATTAAGAAAAAATATGAAGACATCGCAGGAATACAGAAACTCACCTATGATCGTAGAAAGGGCGATCGACGATCTCAGAGAGAGAGAGAAAGAGAGAGAGAGAGAGAGAAACGCTTTCTTTGGTTTTGTTTTTTTGTTTTTATTTTATTTTATTTTATTTGGTTTTTATAATCGGAGTTCTATTTTGTGTCCATTATAGCGGTTTCGTACTTTATTAAATTAAATAAAATGTTTTAATTTCTGAACCAAGAACCGACTAATGGTGAACGCGTTTTAAAACAGCGTGTATTGCACGTGCCTCTAAAACGGCGTTGTATAATCATGGAAGAAATTAAGAAAAACTCAAAAAAATATTAATAAAACACTCAATTATTGACTAATAAAAAGAAAAAAAGAAAAAAAATATTTTATATCATTTAACTGTTAGGATAATTTAATTTTAGTTAAAATTATATTACCTTTTTTTAAGAAATTAAAAATATACTCTAAATAAAAGTTTAATTTTCAAATTAGTTGTTAGAATGGTTTAATTTAATAAAACATTATTATCTAAGTTTCAATAAATTTAAAATTCTACCCCAATTAAAGTTCTATTACCAAAAAATTTAAGAAATCTAGCTTCATCACACGCGTTTTGTATGTGAAATTAAGTTTTTTTTTTTTTTTTTTTTTTTTTTTTTTTTTTTTTTTAAGTTTAGTGAAAACATTGGGTTTAATGGTCCTATTTTATAGCAAAAAAAAATGTCTTTATTTTTTATATATAATTTTATTTTGAAAATCTAATTTATAAGTGAATAAAGTAATTTGAAAATCAATAGAGAGTGGGCCAAATTTTTAGGCAATGTTTTAGTGGGAGTTAAGAGTTATATTTTTACTGGATTGTCTTTTAGTTTTGTCTCTACATAAACATAAGGGTGTAGGAGCATTTTTAAACAAAAAAAAAAGAATAATAAGGATCTCAAACAGGAAAAGCCTCTTAAATAGTAGTATAAATTAAAATAAATTTTAATATTTATTTCAATTATTTTAATCATTTATCATAATTTTATATTTTAATCATAGTTATTAGTTTCTCAAAAAAAAAAAAAAAAAAAAAAAAACATAGTTATTAAATCCATAGCAAACCACTAGTTACACCATGAAACCCGTAAACCAAAACATTATTCAGAATGATTTGGTGTAAAATACCGAACATGCAATGATCCATTATCAAACCGTTTAAACCGACAAATTGCACAAGTTAATCTTTTTAACACGGGGATAAAAGAAAAAAAAAAAATACCGTGTGCATATGTGTGAAAAAAAAAAAAAAAAAAAAAAAAAAAAAAAACTCAAAAGGATTGAACCAAACTACTAAATTCACTGAACTTTGAAATCATCAGTTGTATTTGGAAATTTAAATAATCAGCTAATATTTTATTTTGAATTTCTTTGAGATTTTTATTTTTTATTTTTTTATGGGTTGTTTGAAATATGTTGTTTCAGAACTTTTGGACTATATAACTTGGCTATTGGATGATTTATGTGAATTATGTGTTTTTTTTTTTTTTTAAATTCTCTAACTTTATGTTTGTAGGGGTGGAGGTCCAAAATTCATGCATATTGGGCCTTGGGCTTGTGAGAGCCCAAATCGATAAGTATTGAATTCTAATCCTTATCCACAAACTTGAATTGCCAAGGAGGTAAACTAAGAGATTAAAGATTACTAAGGTTTGTCCACTAGAGTTTCGAACATGGGAAATAGCAGGAAAGCTTTCCGAGGAGATATTCCTCCTCGGATCTATTGAATACGGTTTAAATTGCTTACTCGGATCTATTGTAGTACCAATATAATGGTACTACAAGGAGTTCCTACCATGTAGAAATACCCCACAGACACCCTGGGAGGAAGGAAGATTCCAAAATATCTATGGAAAGGCTGCTACCTCCACATTAAATGCACTGTACCTACCATTATGACCGCATTTATATGGAGTAGACATCTAAACAGTGTTTCCAGGGAGATTATCATTTAGAAAAGCTGAAGAAGAAAATTGATGGGACAACTACTCAAGTGGTGGCTTAGATAACGAACAAGTGTAGGGGGAGGATAGTTCAAGGGGACTATATAATGGGAAATATCTTCCATAAAAGAGAGGTGTGGAAAAATTGAAAAGGGAGAGGAACGTGAACAATCAGCATGGTATTGGTATTTTGTTCTACAAACTTATATTAGCATTTGTCTCCTCAGACATAGAAATTTGATTCATTAGGCGAGAAGTTCATCCATATTAGCCGTTATTCAATTCATTAATACCTAGTTTTTCGAACCATTCTCTACAAATTTATTGTACTGGGTTCACAGGGCCAGGATCTCACATCTTTTGGGCTTGAGCTCCGAATCGTGACCCTACAATTGGCGTCGTCTGTGGAGAGAACTTTTGTATTAGTAAAGTATAGCGGACAATATGGCAGGATCAAGTCCACTTCCAGCAAGTCCACATCAGGCAAAGTCTGCAAATGTTCATAAATCGGATGATTTCCTTGAGCTTGAACGTAAAAGAGATAAAGAGAATTATCAAGAAGGCAATGTACATACCATCCACACAAGTGGAAGCGGTTTTCGAAGGAAAGGTCATGTATCCCACGAGAGAGATAATGATAAAGCCATGCAACAAGAGATCGATGATTTGAAGAAGCAACTCTGTCGAGCACAACGGAAGCGATCCTCTTCTAGCTCTGATGTCTCCTCCAATGATAAAGAAGATACTATATACAGACAGAGGTCTAGAACTCCACCAAGTGAATCCTTCTCCTGTGAGGAAGAGCATCTTCATCAAAGGAAACGTAGGAGCCCTTTTCGCAAAGGAGTAGGAATTGACGTTATGAAAAAGGCGTTGAGCCAAATTTCTAAGTCACCCTTTACGCGGGGGATAGAAAACACAAAACTTTCTAGACGGTTCCACCAGCCAACGTTCGCCATGTATAATGCCCGAACAAACCCTGTAGAACATGTAAGTCAGTTCAAACAGAAGATGGCTGTCAATTCTCAAGAAGAGGCCTTGATGTGTAAGGTATTTCCATCCAACTTGGGACCGATGCCGATGAGAAGGTTCGACGGGCTAAAGACAAACTCTATCAGTTCCTTTAAGAAACTCACCCAATCATTCTACTCCCGATTTATCACATGCAGTAGGGTTCCTCAACCTTTGGACTCTTTATTGTCCTTATTAATGAGGGAGGGAGAGTCCGTAAAGGCATATTTCGAAAGGTACTGGGAAATGTTTAACGAGATTGACGGCGATTTTGATGAAGTTGCCATTAAAACTTTTAAGGTCGGCCTACCAGCCGAGCATGATTTGAGGAAATCTCTGACAGGTAAACCTGTCACCAGTTTACGCCAGCTTATGGACAGAGTTGATAAGTATAAAAGGATCGAAGACGGCCAACAACATGGAAAAGGGAAGGCTAAGGTTATCTCCCAAGAGAGGAGGGATTTCAGGTCGGACCGATACAATAACAATCGACCGAGAAGGGATTATGCAGGACAATCAGGGTCTACCAATACCCAGGCGGTTAATACAGTGTTCTGAGAGTCGGTCCGTCAAGTTCTAGAGAAGATTAAGAATGAATCATTCTTCAAGTGGCCAAATAAAATGGCTGGTGACCCTAAGAAGCGCAATCAAAAACTCTACTGCCATTACAATCAGGAACAGGGACATACTACAGAGGACTGTAGGAACTTGTGGGATCATTTGGATCAGCTTGTCCGAGAAGGCAAATTAAAATCACTCTTGCACCATTCTAGTGGCCAGGGGAACTAGACGAATTCAAGCTTCAGGAAGAACGCTCCTTCCGGGCTTCCTTTGGGAACAATCAACGTCATCTTTGCCGCTTTTGGGAGGACTGGATCCTGTCCCTTCAGAGTGATGTCAGTGGCTCAATTGTCAGCCGACGAGGGTAGTTTAGAGCCAAAAAGGGCCAAAATACTAACTTAATCGACTTTGGGCTTTTCGGACGAGGGTAAAGCCGGAACCATCCAACCCCATGATGATGCTTTGGTGGTTACGCTCAAAATAAGGGGATATGACGTGAAGAGAGTGCTGGTGGATCAAGGTAGTGCTGTCGAGATTATATACCCTAATCTGTACAAGGGGCTGAATCTAAAACCCGAGGATTTAACGGCTTATGAATCTCCCCTAGTAAGCTTTGAGGGAAAGACTGTCATTCCGAAGGGACAGATCAGGCTACCCATACAAATCGCTTCAGAGATATTGGAGGTGGATTTCATTATAGTAGATTCATATTCCCCTTATACAGCCATTGTGGCCAAGCCTTGGCTCCATGCCCTGGGGGCTGTTTCCTCTACCCTGCATCAAAAAGTGAAATACCCCTCTGAAGGCCTAGTTAAAGAAATTTTGGGCAATCAATCCGTTACTAGACAATGCATGGTGGCGGCCATCCTGCACAAACCCGAAGCTGTACCTTTGGACATTGTTGAAAGACCCTCATAGCAATCAAGAGCTTCGGCTTCATCAGGGGAAGGATCAACCGAGGAGGCGAGTTGCGAAGATTTGGAAAGGGTGATCATTGACACTGATCCAGAAAAAAAATTTCAAGTTCGGGTACAATTGCCTCCTCATGAAAAACAAGCATTAATTGAATTCCTCTGGGAGAATGTTGACGTGTTTGCTTGGGACGCTTGTGAAGCTCCAGGAATTGATCCTGACTTTATTTGTCATCACCTGAATGTTAACCCCTCAATCGCTCCTAGAAAGCAACCACCTAGGCGCTCATCTAAAGATCATTATGAAGCTGTTAAGGAAAAGATAACTAAACTTAAGCGAGCAGGGGCTATCAAGGAAGTTTTTTATCCGGAGTGGTTGGCCAACACCGTGGTGGTAAAAAAGAAGAACGGAAAGTGGCGTGTATGTGTAGACTTCACAGACTTGAATAAAGCCTGTTCGAAAGATCCTTTCCCCCTTCCTCGGATAGATTAGTTGGTCGACGCAACGGTAGGCCATCCTCGAATGAGTTTCCTTGATGCTTTTCAAGGATACCATTAGATACCACTAGCCCTTGACGATCAGGATAAAACGTCTTTTGTCACCCCTATTGGGAATTACCATTACAAGGTGATGCCTTTTGGTTTGAAATACGTTGGATCTACATATCAAAGGATGATGACCAAGATGTTCGAAGCATAGATGGGTAAGAATATTGAGGTGTATATAGATGACATGGTGGTGAAGAGTAAGATAGTGTTCGAGCATATAGGGGACCTTACAAACATCTTTAAAATTCTGAGGGGACATCAGCTTCGTCTTAGTGCCTCTAAATGCTCTTTTGGGGTAAGTTCGGGCAAGTTCCTCTGCTATATGGTGACTTATCGAGGAATCGAGATAAACCCTGACCAGGTCAAAGCCATAAATAGTTTACAACCTCCTCGGAACCCTAAAGAGGTTCAGAAGTTAACTGGAATGACGGCAGCTTTAAATTGGTTCATCTCTTAGTCGGCGGATAGATGTAGGCCTTTCTTCCTATTGATGAACAAATGGAAAGGTTTTGAATGGACTGAGGAGTCTGCTCAGGCATTTCAACAACTTAAAGAGTATCTCTCTCACCCACCTATCATGTCAAGCCCTGAGGCGGATGAAGTTATGTTTGCTTACATCACTGTAGCTCCTCATGCTGTAAGTTTGGTGTTGATACGAGTCGATGATGGTAGACAACGACCAATCTATTACGTGAGCAAATCTTTACATGAAGCTGAAATTCACTACTTACCTTTAGAAAAGGCAATCCTGGCGGTAGTGCATGGTACTCGAAAGCTGCCCCATTACTTCCAAGCACACACGGTGGTTGTCTTAACCCAACTTCCACTCAAGGCCATACTTCGAAGTGTTGATTACACTGGGAGGATAGCAAAGTGGGGCACAATCTTGGGCGCCTTTGACATCAAATACATGCCACGTACCTCAATCAAAGGCTAGATCCTAGTAGATTTGGTCGTCGAGTTCACTAAGGGCCCTGCAGAAAATGAATCAAACGAACACCGCATGGATGAAAAATCAGTTGGCCTAATTGCGGTGCAAGAACCATTGTAGTGGAAGGTATACGTGGATGGGGCAGCGAATTAAAAAGGGCCTGGTATGGGGCTAGTCTTGATCTTACCTGAAAAACTCGTCATGGAAAAGTCGTTAAGGCTAGGTTTTTCAGCCATGAACAATGAGGTCGAGTACGAAGCATTACTGGAAGGAATGTCTATGGTTCAGAGGATGGGGGAAAATTGGCTACAATGTTCTCAGATTTAAGGCTGGTCGTCGATCAAGTAAAGGGTGAGTTAGAAGCAAGGGATGAGAGAATGCAAGGGTATTGACTCGAATCAAGCATTTGCAAAAGAAGTTTGAATCATTCGATCTGCAACACATCCCCAGAGGTGGAAATACCCATGCTGATTCCCTGGCCACGCTGGTGACCTCATTGGCTCAAAATTTGCCTCATGTTATTCTAATAGAAGATCTGGGTAAACCCTCAGGAGAGAAAGGAAATATGATCTACGTTCCCTATGTCAAAATAGGGCCCAATTGGATGGACCCCATCATTCAATTCCTTAGTAAAGATGTTCTACCAGAGGACAAATCAGAGGCTGAAAAGATACGTAGGAAGGCTCATCGGTTCTGGCTATCTAAGGACCAGAAACTGTACAAACGATCTTTCACGGGGCCATATCTACTATGCATACATCCTGAAGCATCAGAGTTACTTCTTGAGGAATTATATGAAGGAATCTGTGGAAGCCATACAGGAGGGAGATCCATAGCTCATAAGGCCATCACCTAGGGCTATTGGTGGCCGAACATGCAAAAGGAAACATTAGAATATACAAAGAAGTGCGATCAATGTCAAAGATTTTCACCGAACACGCACCAACCAGGAGAATTTCTAAATCCCCTTTCCAGTCCTTGGCCTTTTGCACAATGGGACTTGGACATTGTTGGCCCATTTCCTAAAGCAGCGAGAAATAAGAAATATTTGCTAGTCAGCACAGACTATTTCACTAAATGGGTTAAAGCTGAGCCTTTGGCAAATATCCGAGATGTGGACGTAAAGAAGTTTCTCTAGAAGACCATTGTCACTTGCTTTGGAATACCTCATACCCTCATCTTGGACAATGGACTTCAATTCGACAGCAAATCCTTTAGGAGATACTGTTGTGAGTTGGGAATTACAAATAGGTATTCCACTCTAGCATATCCCCAAGGGAACAAACAAGCTGAAGTTGTTAACAAGGTCATAGTGAATGGACTTAAGAAAAGATTAGACGATGCAAAAGGAAGATGGGTGGAAGAACTGCCGCACGTCCTATGGACGTATCAGACCACTCCTCGGAGGTCAACTAGAGAAACCCCATTTTCGATGTCTTATAGGGCTGAGGTTGTCACTCCCATAGAAACAGGCTTTCCGACATTAAGAACCCAGTCATTTAATCCCAACGATAACTATAAATTGTTGGAAAGAAGCTTAGACCTCATTGAAGAAAGAAGGGAAAGTGCAATGGTCCAATTGGCTTATTATCAACACAAACTCAAACAAGGCTACGATGTCAAAGTAAAGCTAAGACCACTAGAGCCTGGGGATTTGGTGCTAAGAAAGGTTTTGGGCACGATGAAAAATCCAGCATGGGGGAAATTAGGACCTAATTGGGAAAGACTCTATCGTATCACCTTGTTAGCTGGCATAGGAGCATATTTTCTAGAAGATTTAGATGGGCGTGTAATACCTCGTCCTTGGAATGTAAACAACCTGAGAAGGTACTATAATTAATGAAAGTTTCCTTTCTTCAAATATGTGCTTTGTTGTGTAAATCTGTCAAATTAAGGGCTGTTTATTATCTATATGTGTATAAGTGTTAAACATATCTGAGGGTATATCAGGTCTCTCGGACCAAATCCTTGGGTGAAATCAATGTTCTTTGCATAGGTGCATTAAATTAATTGTTATTTAATTTCTATATAATTGTCAAACGTACCTCAAGGCATGTCATGTCTCTCAGACTACATACTTGGGTGGAATTAATGTTTCTTGGTATCCATATTATTAAATAGATATGAGAATATGTCAGATCTATTGGACCACGTATTTGTATGAGATTAACTTTTATTAATTTAATGATAGTTGATGCTTATTTGAGAATTAAGCACTCATTAAAACTCCAAGTATTCTTGCTTTCATAATAATATACTAAGTATATTGTTTATATGTTTTGAACCTGAATCTTGATACCACGATGACAATTTAATATGTGGATAGATGGCATTCAATCGAAACAAATAAATGATAATAACTTGCAGTAATTCATAATATCATTCAGAATCTAAGTCAAATAAAAAAGAAAATGCCTTCATTGGATAGTAAATACAAATGCCGCATCAAGAAGCCCAAGGCCATTACAAAAGTTACAAAAACGAAGCTAAAGCCCTGTATCTAAAGCTAAGATTGATAAGAATCTTTCTTGGAATCAATCTTGGACTTGGATTCAGTAGCTTTAGCATTAGAGACCATATCTCCGATTGTAAGGGAGTCCACGGATAGGTTGGCATCGGCTTTATTCTTTACCTTCTCCTTCCCCTTCTCCTTCGCCTTCTCTTCTGTTCGAGAGGCCACCACTTCCCCCTTTTTCTCTTCTTGAGCCCCTGCTGGTAATTCGACACCCTGAGAAGGTTCTTGGGTGGTTAGAGATTGTTCAGGAGGAGGAAGAGGAAGGGCTGCGAGAGAAGGATAAGCAGTTGTGTTTTCTCTAATGTCCTCTGGGTAGTACATTTGCTCCACACTCCTCAAATCGGAGTCCGCAGGGATTCCTACCTGATCAAGGGCTTGATTGTATGTTTCAGCATAATACTCCCTGCAGACCACAATTACCTCAGCAGTTAGCCTTGCCTTCGTCTCTAGCACCCCACGTTCGTAAGCTGCGGTCTCGGCGGCCTTATCAGCTTCCTGGGCCACCTTTAATGCCTCCTCAGCTTTCTGCAGTTTTGCTTGAAGGTCCAGAACCACCGCCTGCTCAGTGGCAAGGTTAAGTTGGGTGGTGTAGAGCTGTTTGAGTTGGTCCTCAGCTTGGGCTTCAACATTTTTTAACCCAGCCTCAACGCTTTGGCGCACACTCTCCGCAGCCTTAAGCTTCTCGGCCATCTACGTTTTCTCATGATTCGTTGTGTCGAGAACTTTTTCAACGTCGCGCCGAGTTTGGGTTTCAATGTCAAGTTTGTTATTTACATTTTGCACCCAGTCCTCGGCCACGTAAACTTATTGAGTGACCTGCATGAAGATAACAAGTATAATTAAAAATACGATCAACATAACAGATAAAAAAAAAACCTTATCTTAAATACTTGAATAGGAGAGGAGCAGCTAACCATGGCTAAATCCCTCTTTAATGACATGAATAAGTCAGGCTGTTTTGTGCGCCGGATGGAATCCATGTCCCTAGGAAGAAGGAGAGGTTGTTGAAGGGCTTGTGCTAAGTAGTTGGCATGGCCCCTTAGCGCGTCCCATATCGAAGCATCGTATGGGATGGCAGCACCCTCCATTTCTAGTCGGGGGGCCCAGGTCCGCTGAGGCCGACATACTTCAGCCTCATCCCTACTGTCTACGGAGGGACCCCTCTTATCCCTAGGGTCCTTGGCCATTTTTGTTAATTGTTCTCCTTTCGAGGAGCTACCTCACCTTCCTCCAATTTATGATCTGGCCTCCTATTCTTCAGATTTGGTATGGCCAATAGGCCAAGGTCAGTAGGAGAAGGAGGATGAGGAATTATTGGAGGTTGTGTTTTGGGAGCCTTTTTTGAACTTCCCCATTTGTTCCTACTTGCTAGCAGGCTTTTCAGACCAGACCGCTTCTTCTGGTCCATTTGTTCTTCCTCCTCTTTGGACTCCGAGTCTACCTGAGTGATAATCAACTATTTGGGATGAACGGAGGATAGGTTAACAGATTCAGTCTCGAAATCTGAAATATCTATTGGCTTCTCAGATGATCCCACGTCTTCCACAAAGTGGAATTGATCTATCTCCTCTTCCAAGGATAGTCGAGAAGATGCAATTTCCTCCTCTGCTGCAACTGGCGCTTCAAGGGGGACTTGTTGCAAGGGAATTATAAGTGGAGGAGGGATTTGTTGAACAGGTAGTTTGACAGAAGGAAGATCTTCTCGAGCCAAGAAGTCTGACTTGGATACGTCGATACGGTTTATCCGAAAATCTCTTGCCTTGATGGTGTGGCCTATCTCTTGAAAGACTTTTGAAATGGGTTCAAAATCCAAAATCAAGTGGACGGCTCGCAATTGGCAATCCTCGCTCATGAAAATTTTTTATCAGGGTAAGTAATTTAGGGCCGCTACGTTGGTATGGCTAAGCCGAGGGGTAACTAGCCTCCTATTTGCAATAAACAGCCGAGAAAAGAGCGGTGGTTAACTCATGAAAACTGATTATCGAAATAATGCAAAATAAAGGATAATAACTACACTGTGAAGATTAAAAGATCTGAAATGTTTTGCTAAGGAACCTAACTCTAAGGTATCCCACCTTTCTCTCTCTCTTAGGTTGGACAGGGAAGACCATCGTGCCATGGCCCTGAGGCGATGAGGTAGTCATCTTTCATCCCTTTGTTGGACTTGGGAAAACACGAAATGAGCCTGACCACAGCTGATCGGGATTTGAGGTAGAATCCCTCGTCAGCTTGGGAATGGAACTCGTACATGTGCACCACGTCATGCCATGTGAGTCCTAATTGGAGATGCTTATTAAGAGCATCGACACAACCTAGGATCCTAAACCTGTTTGGTGCGCATTGGTGAGGACATAACCTATGAGCGATAAGGTAGTCCCTTGTTATCCTACCCATAGGGAGGGTCATTTTTCCTTCTATAAAGGCTATTATAGGAATGATGACCTTCCTCGTTTCCCTATCTGTAACGATTTATTCTGTGAAATAATATCGTAGACCTACTTCCCGGGGTATGTGGTATTTCTCTTTGAAAAGTTCTATTTTTAAAGGGGAATCTACCAGGCTCTCGAATCTACCTATTTGAGCAAACCTAAAATGAAATGACAGAATCCTATAGATAAAGAAAGGTAAAAATGAGTGGTCGAGGACGGTAGCCGAGAAGAAAAGAATATGTTTGAAAAAAAATGTAAGTCTACATAAACTAATGTATATGACAGTCTATGATACCTTAAAGAAGATGTTTCGAAAATATCTCAAGAAAGAAGAGGAGTTGGAGTAATCTGTATCTTAGAGAAAGTGAGAAGAGTTTGTGTGTGTGATATCTTTGAAATCTGAAGACTTGTGAAAATGGAGAAGTGATGTCTCTGTTCGCTTTATATGGGAAGTTGAAGTGAGTGGGGGTTATCTTGCCCAAAAGCTTCAGGAAAAAGCCCATCCGTTGGATCTGCGCTTCACCGTTGGATGTATGAGATAGCATGCCACCTAGAGTATTTAATAGCGCTTTGCGAAACTCGAAGCGCCAGTGGCAAGTCTGAGGCACGTGAAATATCCCCTCATACACGTGTGAATTGAAGAATCGTGTGGTTTTGTATCGTGGAAGTCAAAACCCTATTTTTTCACTTTCTATGAGAAGGAAAAATCAAAGTTTTGAGGGGCTATTGTGGGGGTGGAGGTCCAAAATTCATGCATATTGGGCCTTGGTCTTGTGAGAGCCCAAATCGATAAGTATTGAATTCTAGTCCTTATCCACAAACCTGAATTGCCGATGAGGTAAACTAAGAGATTAAAGATTACTAATGTTTGTCCACTAGAATTTCGAGCATAGGAAATAACAGGAAAGCTTTCCGAGGAGATATTCCTCCTCGGATCTATTGAATACAGTTCAAATTGCTTACTCGGACCAATATAATGGTACTACAAGGAGTTCCTACCACGTAGAAATACCTCACAGACACCTTAGGAGGAAGGAAGATTCCAAAATATCTATGAAAAGGCTGCTACCTCCACATTAAATGCATTGTACCTACCATTATGGCCGCATTTATGTGGAGTAGACCTCTGAATAGTGTTTCCAGGGAGATTATCATTCAGAAAAGCTAAAGAAGAAAATTGATGGGACAACTACTCAAGTGGTGGCTTAAATGATGAACAAGTGTAGGGGGAGGATAGTTCAAGGGGACTATATAATGAGAAATATCTTCCATAAAAGAGAGGTGTGGAAAAATTGAAAAGGGAGAGGAACGTGAACAATCAGCTGGTATTGGTACTTTGTTCTACAAACTTATATTAGCATTTGTCTCATCGGACATAGAAATTTGATTCATTAGGCGAGAAGTTCATCCATATTAGCCGTTATTCAATTCATTAATACCTAGTTTTTCAACCCATTCTTTACAAATTTATTGTACTGGGTTCACTGGACCAGGATCTCACACCTTTTGGGCTTGAGCTCCTAATCGTGACCCTACAATGTTATATGATGTAATTTTTTATAGTTATAATTTATTAATTTACCTAAGTGGGGTATTTTTATTTTATTTTAGTTGCTTTTTATAATTATAATATATTATTTAATTAATTAATAAACCTACAATTCAACCAATAAACTACTAGTTGAACTGATGAATTAGTGAACCAATTCTGTAGTCAGATCAACTTTTAGTATGGTTTTGATAACTATGATTTTAATATAATAACTCTTACATTATAAATATTGTCCTTGTGTCAAGTGAATTATTATTATTATTATTATTATTAACTTAGAGTTTCAAGTCGCTTACTAATATTTGTAAAATATTAGTAAAATATATTTTTAGAAAAAACTTTATTTAATCTATGAATCACATAAGGATACTATTAGAACTAGTAAGAAGGTAAACTAAACTTATAATAATAGGTCAAATTTCTGACCTAACCACACTCGAGCAAAGTATATATTAATTAAATGCAAAAGTGGATGAGATATTTTTCTATATCTAATAGTAAGTAATAACTAATAACCAAGACATGATTTTGAGTAGACAAGGCAAAACGAGTCAGATCCGTTTGACCCACAACCCGTTTGACCCATTTAAAAATGACCCGTTTTGACCCGTGACTCATTTTGACCCGCAACCCGATTGACCCAACCCGACTCGTCCGTTTTGCCATGTCTACCAATGTTGAGTGGATTGAGATTGAGGTGTAATTTTTATAACATATTTACTTATTCTTTTTTACTTAATATGTTATGTACTCTATTATAGTTTATCATTCTTTACTTGCTACCTTCATTTTCTCTTCCTACTTTAAATAGATCGAAGATTATACCAAGATTAGCTTCTAGAAAGCTGGAACAAGAGTTGCACCAAATTTGGGTATCAAGTCAAGTGTTTAGTGGTAATTGGTAACAATATCACTAGTGAGAATCTAATCACAGTTAAGGAACTCATAAAGAATTGACAGATTGCATCTCTTTCAAAAAAAAATTGTTTGAAAAATGCTGGTCCACTCAACCCAACTTGCGACCCGATTGACTTGCAACCTGATTGACCCATTTAAAAATGACCCGTTTTGACCCGCAACCCGATTGACCCGCAAACCCAATTGACCCGACCCGCCTGTTTTGCCATGTCTAATTTTCAGTGCTTGTATCAACCAAAGTAACCATTCATAAGTGCCTTGTCAAGGGCAACTCTTCATTACTTATAATTAACTCCGCCATATATATATATATATATATATATATATATATATATATATATATATATATATATTTTTTTTTTACAGTTTTTTACATCATTATTAAGAAATTCATAAGAAATCTCCAAGTTTGCTTCTTTGTAAAAATTTTGGCTAAGTTGTATCCTAGGACAAGTTTGCGGAAACAATGTAAAAACACTTGTGTGAGTGGAAATATAGTCTAAGGATAATGTCAATTTGTTCATTAATTATTTCTTTGTTAATTTCATTGTTTAGCCAAGAATTTCCCAACATCATTTTTGGTCCCAACCTTTGCCCCATATTTCAAAAAAAATCCCTAAGATTTTAAATGTGTCATTTAGTCCTGAACCACTTGTTATTGTGTCAAAATAATCTTATTGTTAAATAATGGACAGAAAAGTTTTACATGGCTAACTGAAATATTAAAATATCATGCTTATGCTAAATGGATGCCAACTACAATGACATGTGGCATTTATGGAGAAAAAAAAAGTGTAAAACAACTCTCATACGCACATGAGGATTAGCCAGATATGCTTTGTATTTTTTTTTTTTTTTTGGTTGAATGAAAAAAAGTGGGTTTTCATTGTGAACTCATTGACCCTCTATCACATTACTACAATGGGTAATATTACGTGTATTTCTAGGGCCTTGTTGGGGCTATTGCTCAAACCACTCACCAAGTAAATCAATTCAAGGATTCCTACTGTCAAACCACACTACGCGATGGTGATATGCTTTGTATTTTAAGACACATACTGCATAATTTCATATGTAACAAGGACATTGTTAGTTATGAGCCTACCTAGCACAAAGCCACTTCAATTTGAGAAATTTATTAGGGAAGAATACTTAGTAGTCTATTTGCCAGCATCCTTGCAATGATCTCATAAAGCACATTGCATAGAGCAATCAGTTTATAGTTTTGCATTTTATTTGGTTCTTTTACTCTAAGGATAAGCGCAATATATGTATATCAATAAGCTTGATTAATTATAATATTCATAAACTCTTACTAATATCGCCAATCAATAAGCTCGATTAATTTCTTCTAAAAAAAATAATAAGCTTTATTATTTCCTATCAATAATTAAATAAATAAGCTTGAATAATTATAATATATGTGTATAATATTCATAATATTCATGCTTGCAATCAATAGTAGAGCAAAGGGGTCAAGAGATAAGAAGTGAAAGGCCATGTAAATTCTAATTTGCTTCCTTCCATATTAAGTCTACTTGTAACCTAACAAAGATGCCCCTTCCAAAACGTAATTAACTACTTAATTGTTACAATTATGCCACCCAAAATTACAAATAGTGGGACTCTTGTCAAAATATAAAAAATTAAAGGCTATTTTAACTACATTGTCGTGATATAGTACCCCTAATCATTACTGGTCAAAATGTTTCTTCTAAAATTAGACTTATTGATAATTTGAGTTTTTATTCCCTTTTCTACTAGTATATTTTTTTTAAATTAAAAAAAAAAAAAAAACTTTTGACAGTTTATTTGCATTATTAATTAAGGGTAATAAATTATAACATTTAAAAACATCAAAGAGACTAGATTCTTGTAGCTTGGTAATTTAAAAACAAAATTTTGTATTTTTTTTGAGAAAAAAAAATTGTAATATTTTATCTCAAAAAAAAAACATGAAAAAGCTTCAGTAATTTTTTATATTTTCCATATATTTATAATGTAATTGCATTGATATCTTCCTTTTGTTAGTTACTCAATAATTTTTAAGTAATATTTTATTATTTTTCTTATTATAATCAAACTACCAATTTACAATCTAAAATAAAAAAAGTTCATTAGTTGGGAGCTGTTAAATAAGTTATCCATTGGCACAAAAAAAAAATATAAATAAATAAACAATTAAATGTCCATCCTTTTTTTATTACTATTATCGATTGAATTAATTTGTGGAAAAGTTTTTTTTTCCCTAATTTTGCCCCCTAACGGCACAACTTTTAATTCCTAACAAACACTAAGTTTACAAACACAAGTCCTCGGAAACATTAATCAAATTCACAATCTCAAAACCCTAATATAATGGCACTTTCACACTCAAACAATAAACTATACTATATATTCATTCAACCTTTGCCATCGAGTTTAACCTCACAATGTACATATCTTCAAACTTGGAATCTACCAAACTAGCTTTTGGAAGAATCTTGGTTTATCGTTTTCTAAAAATCTTCCCATCTCCCTATATGAAAGGACCAACCGAAGCCACCAAAAACTCTTTAAAATAAGTACTTACAGGCTCTAATTTCTACTCTTTGACATATCTCAAATAAGTAACCAAATCCAAATAAAATATGAGGTAATTTCCAGCATATTTTCACCTTGACTTAAATTATATAAAATCTTCCTTCTTTTCTGCAAAAATTTCATTTTAATACAAGCAAGCTTTTCTTCACAAGATAATCATTGTTTCCAAACATGTCTTACACGTGTCTTTTAGATAAATTGCAAACATGCACCGAATATAATCTCTTATTGAACTACACTAAGATCAATTTAAGCTCTTCTATTTTTTTTTGGGGGATGGAAACGGAGGTCTTATTGATTAAAAACTAGTTCATACATCACCAACAGTTGGCCGTTGGGCACATAGTCTATTAGTCCGAAGGCCGGCCATATCCCTTACATAACATACATATACAAAACTGGGACAAGAGCTATAAACAGACAAAACATGATGTTGGTGTGTTCCCCAATTCGCCAAAGCATCCGCGCATGCATTTGCTTCACGATACACGTGAAGCACTTGCACCTCCCATTCCCAGGCCAAGAGGTTCCTGCAATCACAAATTAAAGGCATTATATTAGTAGGATAAGTAGCATTTTTTTCAACTAACTAGGTTAATACGATCATAGAGTCAAGCTTAAGTTGTATGAATTTAAATCCCATATCCTAAGCTATTGCCAAACCCTACCGGACAGCGGCCAACTCAGCCATGTTATTTGATGTGAGTCCCAAATGAAGGGAGAAACCAGATATCCACTCACCTAAGCCATCCCTCAATAGGCCCCTGGCCCCTACCAATCCCGGATTACCTATTGCACTACTGTCGGGGTTGAGTTTAATATAGGGGTCTGGGGGCACTTGCCACCGAAAAAAATGCGGGATTCTGGCTTGGCTTTGGCACACAGGACCCACCAGGAAATAAAATTCTATAGCTGCATGCATAGAGGAATGGACAAGGCCATGCTAGGACCGAGATTGAGCGTTGAAGATTCGATCATTCCTCACTAACCATAAATTCCAGCAAAGGAAAGGGAAATAAATTCGCCATAGAAGTTGATGGGGCAGAATAACTGCAACCCCAGTAGTGTTACATTGGAGCCAATCTTGTAAAGACATGTGGAAGAAGGCCAGGGATAAGAGGCCTAGGGATTGTGCCCAGGCCTCCTTTGCCCAGGGACATTCCCGTAATATGTGAATGGTCATTTCTAGGAAATGACATCGAGGACATTGTCCATCTGTATGATGATGAGTAACTGTTAAGAAATGATTAGTGGGTAACCGGTTTCTCATACCTTTCCAGAGAAAAAATTGAATCTTTTTGGGCAAGGAACCACCCAAATCCAGTTCCAGCTCGGTTTATCCTAAGGCACTTGTTGTCTATGATAAAGGAATTTAGAAGCAGATTTAACTGAACAAATCCCATTGTTGTGGGGCCAGAGAAAAGTATCTGAGATGCTAGTAAACTGAGCCACGGGAATACCTTGAATAAGTTGCTCAAGCTGAGGTGGGAGAGGAAAGGTGAGAGATTTAAAAGTTCAAGAGTGATTAGCTCGCAACGAGCTAACCTTGCGATCTTCAACATGGAAAGGGAGCAGACCTTTAATATAACTACGAAGGGTGCCACGAGGGAGCCAATAATCCTGCCAAATACGGATGTCCTGGCCATCCCCTACAATCCAGCTCATTCCTTCACATAACAATTTAATCCCTTGCAAAAAGGCTATCCAAATGTGAGAGCCTCGCATACTCCTGGTATCGTCAAACATCGTGGAATGCAGGAAGTAATTGGCCTTCAAAACACGGGCCTAGAGCGTGCTAGGGTTAGTATAAAGGCACCAGGCTTGGTGCATAAGAATCGCATGATTTCTGTGATGGATGGATGTCAGACCTAGGCCTCTAGCCTCTTTGGGCAGAGTTATTGTCTCTTAATTAACCGTATGGCAGCCCTTGTGCTGAACTGTGTCCCGTCAAAGGAATCGACAACTCATTTTATCCAATTGGTGATTAATCTTTTGTGGGAGGAGCGTGGTTTGCATGGCATAGATGGGAATAGAGGACACCGCTAATTTTATGAGGGTGGCTCTACCCTCTATGGATAAATATTTAGCTTGCCAACCTTCAATTTTCATTCTAATTTTGTCCACTAAATATTGATAGGATGTAGCCGTTTGACGGGTGGTGAAAATGGGGGTCCCAAGATATGTACCTATGTGATCCGTAGTGGGAATACCAAAAATGCTAGCCACCCACTCGCTGTGGTGCCTAGAAATGTTGGGGGGAAACCATAGCCGCGATTTAGTGACACTCACAAGTTGTCCAGACGAAGCACAGAATTGTTGTAGGATTCGGCTTAAATTCGTACAATCCTTAGCCTTGGCATGAGTAAATAGAAAGATGTCATCAGCGAAAAATAAATGCGAGAGGCGCACCTTCCCTTGGAAGCTAATGGGATGGAGAAATTTTTCCCGAATAGCTTCTTCCATCTTGAGTGATAATCACTCTAAGCAAAGGATGAATAGATATGGGGATAAAGGATCACCCTACCTCACTCCCCTACTAGGCATAACCTCTAGGAGAGGCGCCCCATTCCATAGAATGTGGAATCGGGTGGAGGAGATCGTGTTCATGATGAGGGTAATAAGGTTAGGTGGCAATTGGAAGAATTCAAGCGTCTCCTTGATAAAAGATCATTCTAACCGATCATAGGCTTTCTTAAGATCCAGTTTGATTGCGACGTACCTAGTTCTACCCCTCCAATATTTTAGAGTTCAAATAACCTCCTGAACTAGGATAATATTATCACTAGTCCTAGCCCCGGCACAAAACTAGCTTGATAAGGATTGATAATCTCAGCCATATAAGGTTTGAGACATTGAACAAGAATTCGAGACACCAACTTTTAGAGAGTGTTACATAAACTAATAGGGCGAAACTGGGTAATTGGTTCCGGGTGAGCCACTTTAGGGATAAGGACCAAATTTGTTTGGCCCCATCTGGATCACACTTTGACCCAAAATGTGCCAATTTTCTTGAAAAAAAGAGTGCGTGAAAACCATCTGGCCCAGGAGTCTTCAAGGGAAGGAGGTCCCGAAAAGCCCTATAAATCTTGCTAGGAGGGGGGATGTTGGACAGAGACTAGGCATGCTCTAAGAAAGGGCTATATGTATAGAAATGTGGCTCGCATCAATGAGAGGAACGTTTATACTCAGAAGTAGCTTGGAACAACTTTTTGAAGGCATCGTTTATATGCGCAAGTAACGGTTCCTCAGTAAGCCACAACCCCGTGGCATCTTTTAAGTTCACAACCCGTGATTGACTTCGCCGTTGGAGAGTTGTGAGGTGAAAGAACTTGGTGTTTGCATCACCATAATTGAGCCACATGACCCGAGATTTAAGTTGGCAATATAAGTATTCTTGATGGAGAATGGTGTTATATTCTTGGGTCAGCTAATGCTCCAAAGAATATAAAAAAGCCAAAGGTTTGGTGGTTAAAGCTATCTGGAGGCCCCGAAGGTGGGCTAAAAGACGATTTTTCCGCTAGAACAAATTCCCGAAGTAGGATTTATTCTAGGTGCGAATTTGTGCAGTTAAAAACTTAAGGTAGTGAGGGAACCTAAAGAGCGAGGAGGAAGCAGATGACACTGCCTCAGAAGCCTTCTAGCCCTCCTCAACTACAGAGGGAAAGGACGAATCAGTAAGCCACATCTGCTCAAATCAAAATGGCTTGAGAGATTTCTGCTTTAAGGGGTCAGTAATAAGCAAAATGGGACAATGATCAGATTTAACCCTAGGAAGGTGGTGAATCTCTGCCGCTAGAAAGAGCATTTTCCACTTAGCATTTCCTAAACCTCTATCCAACCGCTCTTGTATAGGGCAATTCCAAACTGGGCTTTTATTGTCCACGTAAACCGAGGCCCCTGGAAACCGAGATCCATGAGGCCACACTTATCCATACAGTTTTTAAAAGCCACAATTCTAGTTCTGTTTAAAGGGAGGCCTCCCATTTTTTCATCCTCAAACATCATATCATTAAAGTCAACCAATAAAACCCAAGGTAAGGAGACAGCGGTAGCAAGATTTTCTAAATAGTTCCAAAAAACTTTCCGTTTAGCAAAGTTAGGCGATGCATACACAGTAGTAAGTAAAAAGGCTAAAGATGGAGAAAATACCTTCACAAGTGCATGCAGACTATGTTTGCTATGTGTGAGAATTTCCACTTTGAAGGAGGTGCTCTCATTCCATAGCAGCCATATTCCCCCGGAGAAGCTAGTAGGGTCCACCCTCCTAGAGTGAGTATAGGGAAGGGTATTAATGGCCGCTTGAGCCCTCTCCTTTGCTATACGAGGCTCTACAATGATAAAAAATTTTGGACTATGCCAACGATGAAGTTTGTAGGCATGGTTGCAAAATGTCACACTGCCAGCGCCTTGGCAGTTCCAAGCAATCATCTTCATTGATGAGGAGTGAGGATACAGGGAATCATTCGGGACCACTGAGGTCCTTGAGGTTCTCGCTATAGATAGAGTGGGACATTGATGATGTGATGTGGTTGTCTTGATTCGATACATCGGTTCTATTTCGCCAAGTCGTTCCCAGTACGTGGCGGACACGACAAATGGTAGGCTTGGCCTTAAGAACATGACTATGTACAGATCGGCCTCATTCTCCCTCAGTGCTATGTTTATTTCTCCGAGATCTAGAAACCGAAAAATGGCTGCGGGCAGTTATTCTGGAGAGTCCACGCTGGAAGAGCTCGTATGAACATCTTGTTGCTTGACTAGTGGAGTTCGTGAGCGCCCTACTGGTGCTTGGTAGGGGTGCACCAACCAGCGCACTTGAACATGAGTTTTGGGCATTTGCTAAGGGGTGGGTTGAGGTGGTGGTTCGAGCTGCATTAGCAGACTCGGTGTTTGCGTCACCTAGTTCCATGCCAGTGCTGCTCTTGGGTGAACTAGGATGCAAACATAACTCACAGTCTTGTCGTCGGAGCGACCCATCAAGAGACCACTCCAAATCTATTCGAGAGCCACCATTTCCTGAGCTTGGTCGTGGGGGGTAGGTGCATGGGAGTTCATGGATGGAGTGGGTGGTAGGTTCGAGGTGCTTTAGGGAATGGGCGTTGCATGGAGATCAGGGTTGGTTGGAGTGGGAGTTGAAGAATTCTAATTCAAAGAGGGTGCCATTATTTGGTGATGGAGTTGTGTGTGAGACTTCAGGTGTGGCCGAGCCCTTTGTAGTGTTCATTTCACGCTATATAGGAGTGTTACATGTGAGTATGGTTAGACGAGGACAACTGGGCAAGGTAGAGGCTTGCATGCAGTCTAAAGACTCATGTGGCTGCTGTAAAATCCGTTTTTCACCATGCATGGCCACCTCCCCATGAGTAAACCCAGCTGGCATCTCCAACACATAGTTACCATAAACCCAGCTGGCATCTCCAACACATAGTTACCATGTCCTATCACCGACCCATCTGAGTGTTTGTTTAACACCTGTGAGTTATGCGAAGCGGTGCGAACACATTGGTGAGTCAGTGTGAGTTCATCACATTGAGGGAACTTGCCACGTTGAAAGGTATCATTTTGGGGTCCACGTGGTCGAGGTCACCAGGTCTAAACGGTTTTCCATGGAGTATGTGTTTGCACAGGGTCCTGGTTCTCCACGTGGTTCAGCCCTTGGCAAGCCCATGTCCTTCAACTCCTCTCCCGGTTTAGAACAGTGTCCTTCCCTATGCCTAATTCGTCCACACCGATACCAAAACAATGGCAGGTTTTCATAGATAATGTCTTGCCAAAATGCTTTGATTTTGACACGTTTCGACAACGGGTAAGCTATATTAACTTGGACACGCAATCTAGCAAATCTCCCTTGAATGGTGGCGCTAGTCACCACATCTATCTTAAGCAGTTTTCCTAACTTGTTGCCCATGTATTTAAGAAATTTTGGGTGATAATATTCTATAGGTAAGTGTTCCAAACGAATCCAAACCGCCATGGTGGAAATTTTTGCCACATGCAGGTGAAAATCCACCGCCCAAGCTCGCACGTAGAGGTATTAGTCACCCACAAACCAGGGTCAATCCATGAATGCATGATGGTAGTCCTGTGAAAGGTCAAAGCGCATGATAAAGAAACCATAACCGATGTCAATTAAGGTCATCTTACCTGTAGGACGCCATATACCAACTAACCTAGTTTGAAGGGCGCGATAACTAAGCTGTCTTCCCATAAGTTTTATGATGATACTCGTTTGCCATGGTCCAGCCAGCTTGGGCTTTAACTTGGTGGGCATACGAATTTCCTAAGCATCTTCAGTCTATCCATCTTCAGCTCTGAGTTAGGTGTCTTCCACTCTAACCTACTCCTCAATATCACTCTTTTGGTTGGGTTGTTCCTCCATGTCTCTGTCTCCTACTCAAAAGCTTGAATCATGAATACTGACCTCCCGTATCACGTCAGCATAAGATTTTTTTCATGAATTATCCCTCAGAAATGTGCTCTCAAGGTCTTCAAATTCATGGGGCAAGGTAGGGGTTGTCATCCTTTTTTTTTTTTTTTTTTTTTTTTTTTTTTTTTTTTTTTTTTTTTTTTTTTTTTCTGTTATCTTTTGTTTTAATTTTATTGATAATTCAATAGTTGTAATTGTTAAGCTCTTCTATTAGTTTGTTGGAATTTAGCGCTATCAACATGTATTTACACACACAAAAAAAAAAAAAAAAAATCAAAATCTACATATAAGATCCAAGGTTTTACATAGTTCAACCAAATCCATGTTTATATCTAGATATCTACAAGCTATATCAATCAAAATCTACTGTCAAACAATATAAATTATAATAAAAATTAGAAATGACATTTACAAATTTTCACAAATCACATTAACATAAACACACTTGCAATCCCCTACCATCACAAACCAAAGTCATAAACTTGATACTTCTAAAATCCCACAAACCCAATACATATACACGTAATGATAATCCTCCCACTCAAATAGTAAACCCTAACTCACGTATAGACATCTTTTAACTTCACAATTTAGGCATATTTTAGTCTCAAAATTTACCAAACTAAATCTTTGAAAAACCCACTCCATAATACTCCATATGCTTCTAAAAATCCTTTACTCTTCCAATTTTGGAAGGACCATGTGAACTCATGAGTTAGTTTATGAATGATCAAGTCAACAAACCTTTACATGCAATGCTTATTATGGGCTTTTCTACCGTGAACAAGAAATCGCAAATTATTTATTTGATAAGAAAAATGATTTCTTACTGTACGAAGAAAACTTAAATAAATAACCAAATTAAAATAATAATTTGAGAATATTTCTAACATAAATAATATATAGATGTTCAAATGATAAATTTCACATTTAATGTATAGTTAAAATCTATACCAGGATGTATTTAATATTTTAAAAACAATCTTAATGGATAACAATCATTATTTTATTTTTATTTTCTATAATTCAATAGTTATAACAATAGGGGAGGAGGAATTTGAACCGTGGAAGTTTTCGTTGTCAATAAAAACTTTTTAGGACCCATAATGATTCTATACTTGTTTTCTTAGATGATTGGAAATACTTATTGTTGAGGTCCAAAATATCACGATGTTGTATCAAAGCCCAAAACAATACAAAGGATTGAAATCTAGAAAACATTCGGGCTTTCAATAAAAAAAGGGAAGGCCAAAATCCATTAAGAGCCCATAGGAAGGCACCCAAGCCCATGAATAGGCAAGCTTTGGACCTCACGAAACAAAGGAAAGAAAAAGTCTAGCCTAGCCCTCAAAGGTAAGAAAATCATTGAAGAGCTCAAGGAGAAAATTGAACTAGGATACCTGGGGATTCCCAGGAGCCTGGGATCCTTGGGATGTGCAGCAAGGTCAGGTTAGAATTGAGACAATTTAAGGGGGCATGCCCAAAAACACAAAGAACAAGGGCAACTTTGTCCCACCAGCCACTTAATGATGCAGGAAAGGATCAGAAGACTTGGGAACCAACAATTCATGAATAAGGGTCTAGTACCTTGGGGAACCCAGGAAGATGGAACATGAAGGAAGGTGGTTGGGGATCTTTCAGCCTGATAGAAAGGAATCAACCCATTTAGGAAAAATGAAAAAAGGGAAAGCAACTAAAAGGTGGGTCTGAAAAGGTGGAATCTAGAAGCCTTGAAAAAATAAAGATCAAAGGTCAGCCCTTTAGGACCCTTCAGAACGGGAAAGTCAGCTAAGGGCTTTTGAAGAAGGAACCCCAAAAGAGGGAAATAATGAAGAATGAGGAAGGGACCAGCCACCAATGTTGTTAACACAACATTGGTTTTGGTACCCAGGGGAGCAAATAGAGGGAATCAATGGTACCCCAGAAACCTTAAGATGACACTATAAAAGGATGGGCGGCCAACAATGAAGGGCATTTAGCAACAGTGAATTAGAGGGAAAAGATCCTTGAGAAAACCCTGTGAGAATTCAAAAAGAGGAAAATGAAAGAAAACACTGTCTGGGATCCTTAAGCAGCCATTAGAGAATATACTTGGATTCAAAGGGATTCAAACTTTGCAAGTCTTAGAGGCTTGAGGAGTCATCTAAGTTTGTGATTTTTGAACCTATTTGGACCTTGTAACACATCCTAGTGAGCACAATGTATTAAACTTGTGAGGGTGCCTTTTTCTTAGCACACAGGCCCAAGGATCTTAGGCCAAATACTTATTGTTTGGTGGACTAGGCTTGGTTCACCGCAGCTAAGTGGGTTGTTTACAAACCAAGTGGTGCACAGAGCAAGGGTCCTACAACACGTATACACTAGCAGGCTAGAATATATGTATTAAACAGCAAAAGGAAAACAATGTAATAAAGGAAAAAGCACACAAAGACTGTTAGGGATTCTCAAGTCAATATGAAATATTTACTTATTTTCTTAATTATGGATTACAATGTGCTCACTAAGACGTGTTACAAGGTCCAAATAAGCTCAAAAATCACAGAATTAAATGGCTATTCAAGCCTCCAAGACTTGCAAAGTTTGAATCTTTTTGAATTCGAGTATATTCTATAGTGGCTGTGTTGGGATACTAGAGAGTATTTCTCTTTTTTTGGCTACTTTTTCTATGTTTTGACAATTTTTTCTCAATGATTCCGTTATGATTTACTACTACTAACTGTCTCGTTCAATATTGGCTGCTTCTCCTTTTATAGTGTCACTCTAGGGTCTCGGGGTACCACTGATTCCCCCCCTTGGCTCCCTGGGTACTAGAACCCCTATTGTTCTAGCCCTTTTGACGACTAATTCTTTCGTTGTTTCTCATAGTTTCCTTCTTTTGGTGTTATTTCCCCAAAAGCCTCTTGTTGACCTTCCATTCTAGGGTGTTTTTGGAGAGCTGACCTTCAATCTCTCTTCACCCAATGCTTCCACACCTTTATCTTTTCAAACTTAGCTTTTTTGCTGCCTTTCCTTTTTGTCATTTTTTCCAATTGAGTCGAATCCTTCCCTGCCAAATCGAAGGTTTTCCCAGCTACTTCCCCTTATGGTTCTTCTTTCTAGGTTACCCGAAGTACCAGCCTTTTGTTCGTGAGTTGTTGCTCCCCAATCCTTCTAGTTCTTTGCTGCATCACTGTGTGTTTGAGAAGGACATATTTGTCCTTCATTTCTTGTGCTTTTTGGTTCCCCTCTTGAGCTGTCTCAATCCCACTTTGGCCGCGCTGCACGTCCCAAGGATCTCGGGCCTAGTTCTTTCTACTAGACTCTCTTTGGTCCTTTGATCTTGGCGGGCTGGGCCCTTTTCTTTCTTCCCTCTGTTTCATGGGCTCTTAAAACCTGCCCTTTCATGGATTTTGGGCTTCAAATCTTTTAGGCCTACCATCCTTTTCTTTTATGAGCTTAACCCCTTTTTAATTTTACTTTCCATGGGGTTGGCCCAATGTGCCATTTCTTTGGGCCTTATGTCATGATTTTTTAGACCTCAACAAAAACTTAAGAAAATAATGAAACATCCCATATTATCTTATGGATCTCTAATGTTTTACTTTACTTTTCTTCCTCATTATTTCGTTCTTTATTGTTCCTTGATGTTCAATGCCTATATGTTTTTTGTATGTTAGTATGTATGTGTTGTAGGATCCACGCTTTGTGTACCACTTGGTTCGAAATCAGCCCAATTTAGTTGCGGTGAACCAAGCCCAGTCCCTTAAAGCATAAATTAATAGGCCCAGGACCCTTGCTTCTTTACTTGGGCTTGTGTGCTATTTTACCCTCTCCCCCCCCCCCCCCCCCCAAAAAGAAAAAAAAAAAAAGAACCCACGCTTTAAGGTGACTTCGCTAAGGACTGGGTAAAGGAAAGGGAAGAAGCAGTCCCTTCGTAAAGTATGGCCACAAGACCAAGGAACAATAAGGGTACCAACATGCCAACCACGACATTTGAGCCCATGGGAGAGAATAAAGTAGCTTCCAGGTAGAGGAATGAAATACCTTTGGTGAAGCATGAGGTTATCTCAAGACAGAGGCGTGAGGTGCAAGAGCTAGACCTCATGGCTTGGATAGCAGAAATGATGAAGGACCTTCAACAAGAGATCTGTCTCCTCAAAGAGGGAAGAACCCAAGAAATTAGGGATAACGCTCCTCCTATGGTCAACCAAGAGAGGGCCCAGCCGGAGGGAGGGTCAGCAGTAAGAGGAGGAGTCAACCCCCAGTATCTCACATTGGCAGATGTCAATGCCTTTCTTGAACAAGAAAGGGAGAAACTCTCAGGGATCCTTAAGCAGTTCTCTCGGGATCCCCTATTCCTACCAGAACTCCTTGGCAAGCCCTACCCCAAGGGATATGAACCTCCAAAGTTCCACCCTTTTGATGGAAGGAACGAAAGCGTTGTGGAACACATGAGTAGATTTATTCACACCATGGGCCTTTACGCAGCAGACAAGGAATTATGTCTAAGAGAGTTTGCCAAGTCTAAAGTGGACAGAGCATACACATGGTACACCACCTTGAGGCCTGAGTCCATTAAGACTTGGAATGAGATGATGGAAAGATTTTGTGCAAAGCATTATCCAGGCGAAGATGATGTCACTTTCCAAAGTCTTCAGATGGTAAAGCAAAGGCCTGGAGAAGATCCTATCCAGTTCATCAAAAGATTTGAGGATGTTTCTCTAGACTGTTATAGAGATCACGAAGAAAAGGAGCTCATGGAGACCTGCATATCCAACATGCTCTTTAATTACAAGCTTAATCTCGAAAATTTATGCATAACCCAGTTTGCTGACTTACTACAAAGGACCAGGAGAACAGTGTTAACCATGAAGATGAAGAGAGTACTAGTATCCCAGGCCATGACAACTTCCGTAGGAGAAAAAAGAAAGAGACCTGAAGGAAAAGTGACTGAGGAACTACTTGTAATCCCGTGTACTACAAAAAAGTTGAACCATGTTTTGGATAAATGGATTGGAGACAAAATTGTTAGGCCATTCACTGTATCTAGGCCGCCTATTGAGGAAGAAATATAGAATCCCTTGTTTTGTAGGATTCATAACTATGCCAAGCACCCTACAAACGTGTATTTTTCCAACAATTACATGACACAACCCAAATTTGGCCAAATCTGGGTTGGGTACTTGGGCCAGCGCTTTTAAAAAAAAAGAAAAAAAAAAGAGATGAAATCTTAGCACATGACTTAGGACTCACACCACGATCAGTCCAAGTACATGGTCTAGGACTTTGGACAGGAATAAGTACCCCAACGTACCCAGCACAATACTTGCCCCAAAATATGTCTGCTTGGTTCATGACCTAGGACTTGGAGAAAAAAAAAGGAAAACAACATCCAATATCCCTAGCTCAGTACCTGCGCAGGGACATAATCATTAGGTTACCTAGTCCAGGACCTACCACAAGAATTTGAAGGAGCCATGGTCCAGGACTCAGTTCAAAAAAAAAGAAAAAAAAAGAAAAAAAAAAGAAAAGAAATAGAAGGAAAAGATGAAAAAAAAAATACATAAAGCACAGATCCATGTATCACACAAAGGTAGTCGCAAGTAGTTCCAAAAAAGAGAGAGATAAAACTTATATATCTTAAATTGTCTGGAAAAAAAAAATGAAATAAACTTATACACCTTGAATTGCCAAAAGAGGGAAAAAAAAAAAAAAAAAAACTAAGATATAAGGCTAGCCAATAGAGAGCCTTTTGAGGGAACTGCAGGAACAGTTGAGGAAGAAAGAACCAGTTGCTTCTTGAATTTCAAGTCTTGCAATGCCTTGTGAGCATGAGCCAGAACTTCCTCAGCAACAACAATTTCAACGTCAAGATCCTTAGAAGTCTATGAACAATTCAGCGTTAACAATTTCATAGTCTGTAGGCTAAAAATCACAGGTACTCTAGCAAAAATGACAAATTGAACTTGGCTTCTATGAGATCCTGCACCACTCCTCTCCACTCCAAAAGCCTTTCCTCAGATAAGGAGTCAGGAGAGGAGTCCCTTAGAGAAATCAACATGGCACAGAGGAGTTCCATCAGGATGTTGCCCAGAAACACGCCTTCCCTGAACCCATTGGTGAAGTCCCCATGAGCTTTGAATAGTCCCTCCAAGAGTGGCAAGCCCTCAACAGGCATAGAGAATCACACGAAGCTACTAAAGGGAGGCCAAAAACGGTGCAAGTGGCTCGCAGGGAGGCTGTTGAACTCTGAAGTATCAAAACGGGCTAGGAAAGCAAGAAGCCCTGAGCTAGGATCTGAGACAGCCATCTCTGGGGCTTCCTCCATTGCTGTGTCTCCGCCTTCAGGACCTGGATGTCTTTCAAGTCTTTGGATGGTCTGGGGGATCCCTATCTAAGCTTCAGTAGTCTAGACACTAGGAGCAAGTCCCTTAGCTTCTTTAGCAATCATAGGCTCAGGTTCCTTGGTAACTGCACCAGTACTTGCAAGAATAGAAAAAAAAAAAAAAAAAAAAAGAAGAAGAAGAAGAAAGAGACAAAGAGAGGAAAGAAAGGGAAAGGCAAAGAACAGGTACCAACCCCCTATTATAGAGCTTCCTTCTGAGCCTAGGCAACCACTTCAATCATCATGGGAGGTTCATCCTCCTGTCCCTCTGACCTCTCAGAAGACTCTGTGAAAGAACATAATGCACGGAAGGGAGGGACGCCGAGGGCTTCCCTATAAAAAAAAGAGACAAGGAAGAAGGATGGGAAGAGAGAAAAGGAAGATATGAACTAAAAAGGGGAGAGGCAACAATAACGAGTAGTACACACCTTCAGAAGCCTCTGACTCCAAGGAAGGGGTAGCTTCAAGGGCAGATCGGGCACTGGCTTGGCCTAAAAAGGAAAAGGAGAAAAGAACACAAAAGCCTTTAGGAAGAAAGGATAAGAAAGACAAGAAAATAAACGCTAATAAAGGATGGGATAAGGTTTACCTGCTCGTGTAGATGAAGATGCACCCCCTAGAGACTCTTTACCCAATGCAAGTTCAGTTGTGGGATTAATTGTTACAGTTTTAGTTGGGCTGGGAGTTTGCACAGGTTTGGGATCCTAGGGAACAGAAGGTTGAGAGGCTTTAGGATCCTGAATAGCTAAGGAGGCAAAATATGGAATGGGTGGGGCATCCTTGACTGCTTGCCTGGCTTCCTCGGTCAAGCTACCACTAAGGGGCTCCCCTTTCCACGCCTGAGGCAGCTAGGGGCTGAGCTACCACCACTATTTTCACCAAGGCCCCACTAGTTACAAAGGGAGGCACCTCTACCTGTAAAAGAAAGAAAAGTAAGAGGAAACAATTGGCAGAACAACAAAAATATATACACAATTCCAAAGAAAGAGGGAAATTAGAAAGTAAAAGGGAATAAGTGAATAAAGGTCATACCACATCATCACCAGAGGACTGACTCTTTGCTCCCTTAGGGTCTGACTTACACTTAAACTACAAACAAAAGAAAGACCATTCATCAGTAAAGAAAAAAAGAAGGGAGACACAATAGGATAACAAACCAGAAAAGAGCAAGGAAATGTTATAAAAAAGAAAAAAGAAAAAAAAAGAAGGAATGAGGCTTTGCCCTTCTCTATTTCTACAGATTCTTCAACAGTTTTCCCTTACTATGGGTATGCCCAAAGGGTCCTAAGGGAGATTGGGGTATGATGTCAAGGGACCTCGAAGAACCATGGGCTGAGAAAGTAACAGCTACTAAAGAGGTTCCTTTAAAGGAACCCATAGGGCCCTGAAGGACAGAAGACTCTACGTTAGTCTTCACTCTAATCTTTGGGGTGAGAGGATAGTTGACCTCCTTTCCAATTATAGAAGGGTCCACTCCCTCGGGCTCTTCGAAAATAACAAGTTGCTTGCGAGACTTAGCAGTTTTCCTCTTCTTAGTCTCATGGCTAGCCTCAGTACCCTCAACACTACCTTCAACCTCAACCTTCTTGACAACCTCCTACTTAATCTTCTTTTCCTTGCTTGCCTATAGGGGTTGCAATACCAATTGCCTCTACCACTCCTCTCTTGATTAGCACACTAGAGGAAGAGCCCACAATGAGGTCACACCTTGACCAAGCATCAAGAAAGTCATTGGCGTAGCACACACAGCCACCCCTAGAGGCATGCCATTCCACAAATCTTGTTTTACTGCTTATTGCAGCAGACACAATGCCAGCAGTGGGCAGGGCCAAACGCTTGTTATAAGAGGGAGTAAAGAAGAGACCAGGATCAGGAACCCTCCCAATCTTGCTAGAGCCAACAAAGTCCAAGAAGGACTTTTGAACCCTTCTCCAATAGCCAGCAAAGCCACTGGAAGTAAAGACTCCCAATTGAGAGTTTGGCACCACGAACTGGGGGCTCCTTCACGACCAATAAGAAAAGGCTTGAGGCCTTAGAAATGGATCTAGGGATAGGAGAGAAGGAACTACCTCTTTGAACACCGATGGGGGATCAAAACCAAATTGCTTGAGTACCTGGTGTGCTGAGTAGTGAGTGTACCTTGGACCACTTGATGAAGGCACTAGAAGCCATGAGGGATTGGTATAGGCCAAGTGTGCCAAGCTATCTTCATCTCCCCGGTGAAGGTCAAAGATATGTCCTGGGGAGTTGAGGAAAGAAGCCAACACAGAGTCACATGCGAAACCGGGGCTAAACTCTCGGGGAGAATGCCAACTCAAGTGCCTCGCCTGATTAAACAACTCCACCAGATTAAGGTTGCACCCTTTAAGTTAGACTAATGGAAGATGATAGGGTGACTATCAGTAGAATTGCCACACAGACCCTTGATCACATCTGGGGATCCCTAGAACTTATCTTTTACATACTTCAAGTTCCTGCATTTCACCAAAGTAACAGAAGAATTATCCCATATGAACACCTGAAGAATAGCACAATGGAGGGATGAAGTAATGGTATAGCAGGAGTTGCCTTCAACCTCATCTCCATGAAGCAAATCCAACTGAGAATAAACATGGCCTAAAAACATGGGGGCTAAAGGATACTGGGTACCCCGAGCCAATCTAATCGCAAGAGGAAGAAAATAGACTTAATCCCATACCCGGGGAACTCACTAAACAAAAACTTATTAAGCCACAGTGTTAGGAACCCGGCTTGCCTAACTGCCTTATCCTTTTCCTGAGAAAGGGTCATTACCCACTTGCCCATTCTAGCCGATTTTCCCCCGGAAGAAGTAGTACGCCTGCCAAAGTGACTGAAAAGCTTGTCTTCAATCTCGAGATTCTCACTGGAAAGGCTGATATCTAAGGGATTCTCTTCACCAAACACTGGAAGAAGGAAATTATTAACCACATCCTCCAAAGTGATGGTGAGCTCACCAACAGAAAAGAAGAATATGTGGAGAGAAGGACACCAACGGTGCACCAAGTGTCTAAGGCCCTTGACGTCCCTAAAACCTTCTTCCTAGAAATTGATACTGATTTCAGGATCTTGGCGCGCTCCAAGCAACTGACAAAATCACCATCAGAAAGCTCCTTGTCCACCCAACTGGACCAACCAATAATCTTCCCCGGGACATAGTCGAAGAAGATGGGAACTGCCTCGCAGGATCCTAGTCTGATCTGAAGATCCAAAATCTCTCTTGGGTCTGGAATCTAGGTGGAATTGGCAAACCCAGGCTGATCGGAAAATAACCAGGTGTGAGGGGAAGGAGGAGCTTCGCCATGGGACACCTGAGGAAAGAACAAGTTAGGGGTGTACCAGGGGTCCTGTAAAGGAAAGGCTGGGCGATCTACAACTTCTTGCATCTCACCCTGCGCTGACCTTGCTGAAGAACCCTCGCCTTTAGAAGGAGTGTGGAGAACGCTTTCTCCTTTTTCGTGAAAAGGAAGAAGCCATGGAATAACGGTGCAGCAAAAAAGAGAAGTTAAGGGAGTGAAGGACAGAGAAGAACGGACAAAGGAAAAAACAGGAAGGAAAAAGGTAAGTTTGAAAAAAATATCTCTGGGAGTGAAAAGATGGCTTAAAGAGACTGCAATAATGGCACAAAGAAAAGTTGAAGGAGATAATGTATTGGAAAATGCGCCAGTTGCCAATATTCAATTTTTATAAGAGCAGTTATTATCAGTTATTAATGGGAGTTACGGGAAACGTAAAAAGTGGAAGGAGAAATTTACTCAGACACTTAACTGCCATGTTTTGTGGAAAGAGAGGGAGTTACAAAAGAAGTGGGATACGTGAAAAATCAGGGTACCAGAGGATAATGTGGAGAAGTAGGATCCTAAGAAGCAAAGAAAGGGGATCCCGAAGCTAACTGAGACAGTAAATGAAAAAATCCTTACTGAGACCAAGAATTTAGTCTACTTATGCGTGGGCTGCAGGCAACCCACGAGATCGGAGGGCTAAATGTTGAGGTCCAAAATATCACGATGTTGTATCAAAGCCCAAAACAATACAAATTATTGAAATTTAGAAAACATTCAGGCTCTCAATAAAAAAAGGGGAAGGCCCAAATCCATTAAGAGCCTATAAGAAGGGACTCAAGCCCAAGAATGGGCAAGTTTTGGACCTCAAGAAACAAAGGAAAGAAGAAGTCTGGCCCAGCCTTCAAAGGTAAGAAAATTGCTGAGGAGTCCGGTGAGAAAATTGAACCAGGATACTTGGGGATTCCTAGGAGCCTGGGATCCTCGGGATGTGTAGCAAGGCCAGGTTGGGACTGAGACAGTTCAAGGGGACATGCCCATAAACACGAAGAATTAGGGCAGATATGTCCCATCAGCCACCCAATGAAGTAGAAAAGGATCAAAGGACTTGGGAACTAACAACTCATTACTAAAGGTCTGGTACCTTGGAGAACCCAGGAAGATGGACCCTAAAGGAAGGTAAATGGGGATCTTTCAGCCTGATAGAAAGGAATTAGCCCATTTGGGAAAAATGACAAAAGGGAAAGTAGCCAAAAGGTGAGTTTGAAAATGTAGAATCTAGAAGTCTTGGAAAAGAAAGATCAAAGGTCAGTTCTCTAGGACCCCCCAGAACGGGAAAGTCGGCTAGGGGATTTTGAAAAGGGAACCTCAAAAGAGGGAAATAGTGAAGAATGAAGAATGGACCAGCCACCAATATTGCTGACACAACATTGGTTTTGGTACCCAATGGAGCAGATAGAGGGAATCAATGATACCCAAAAACCCTAGGATGGCACTATAAAAGGAAGGGCAACCAATAGTAAAAGGCATTCAGCAATAGTGAATTAGAGGGAAATGATCCTTGAGAAAACCCTGTGAGAATTCAAAAAGAGAAAAATGAGGGAAAACATTATCCAGGGTCCTTAAGCAGCCATTAGAGAATACACTTGGATACAAACTTCGCAAGTCTTAGAGGCCTAAGGAGTTATCTAAGTCCGTGATTGTTGAACCTCTTTGGACCTTGTAACACATCCTAGTGAGCATAATATATTAAAACTCAAGAAAATAATAAAACATCCCATATTATCCTAAGGATCTCTAATATTTTACTTTCTTTTCTTCCTCATTATTTTGTTTTTTTACTGTTCATTGCTATTCAATGCGTATATGTTTTCTGTATGTTAGTATGTATGTGTTGTAGGATCCGCGTTTTGTGCACCACTTGGTTTGAAATCAGCCCAATTTAGCTGCGGTGAACCAAGCCCAGTCCCTTAAAGCATAAAGCAACCAGCCTAGGATCCTTGCTTCTTTACTTGGGCCTGTGTGCTGTTTTACAACCAAAAAAAAAAAACCCACACACTTATATGCTAACTATGTTGCCCCTGAATTTCAAACCCACGATCTCCCTCTATTTCTTATACACTTAGTGCTTGGGAAGATACCAATTTACCAAACAGTGCAGTGGTATGATTTCATCCTTGTTGGTGTTAAGAGACTATGGGTAAAGAACGGATAATCCATTAATTTCATTTAGAGAATAATGGTTGAAATTAGTTTTCTACTTTTATTTTTATCTTAGATTGAGAGAGATAAAAATCTATAAATAAACCAATTCAAAGTAATATCTTTGGTGCATGTTATTCAAACAAAAAGGGAAAAAAAATTTTATCAAAAAAAAAAAAAAAAAAAGGAGAGAAAAGATTACTCTTTTAGCATTAAAAAATACAGAACAATATTAGTAACATTAATATTGATAGTATCGTAGCCATTAGTTTAGGGACTGATTGACTTTCGTCGCACCAAAACCAAGTCAATGCAAAGTAGAAAAAATAAATAAAATTTTGAAAATAAAAATGGATATTGCCACTATAATGTATGTCGATTTGATGTAATTAAATTTCTTTATTTGGTTTATTTGTTTATTATGTAAAAGTATAATTGTACATTAAAAAAAAAAAAATTGTATACTTAAAATAAGCAAAACAAACTCATAGAAATAAGTTTATCCAAGCAAATTCGTGGTAATGGTCCATCTTGCCACTCACCCCCCTTTTTTTTGTGTGAGAAACACTAACCACTCACCCTTGGTACCACAATTCATTGGTAAGGTATCTTTTTACTCATCAAGGACTCGAAGGATATCATTAGGATTTTTTTTTTTTTTTTAGTTGGAAAGAATTTAATTATAAAATCAAGAATATTGCTGTCTGTTGTTGACCACAAATACCTTTTTCTTGCCATGCCTTTTGACTCTCTCATGTTTTTTTTTTTTTTTTGGGAAGCAGCGGGGTTGGCCTGGTCAGAAGATGAAAGTTATTTATGGGTTTTGGCAGAAAGAGAAAATATATGGTTGTCGTTTCTGTGTGATTAGACATAGTGACATAATGGCCACAACTGAGAAGAAGAGGAGGAGTGCTTACATTACATTGCCCAATCGTAAAACAGAGGTGAAATGGGTTTGGGTATAAATGCCATTGCCAAAGAATATTCTTTTTGGGTCCGGTTAATGTGTGAACTAAGGGCACACATTAAGTTTTCTATTTTTAGAAATATTTTTTTAGGAATTGAAAAAGTTGTCATTACTTTTTCAATTCTTGATAAATTTTTTTCCAAAAATAAAAATTAATATGTGTCTTAAGAGCACACATTAGTAAAATCCAATCTTTTTATCATGCCATTGCCAAAATATTAAAGTGTAGAATTGCAAGTATGCAACATATTCATGTGGGTCCTCTTTATCCTAGCCGCAAAAGAAATGATTGAGGTGCGTCTGGTCTGGTGTACTTTTTTGTATTCACCCAAATTTTAAATTTTTAATAAAAAAGGAAAAAAAAAGGAGGGGGTTCTACTTGTTTCATATTCTCGTCCCATGTGCTCTGTCTAGAGTCTCAAATGGTTTCGCTAGAGACGCGCTTACTTGCTTTGTTAATAACATTTTTTTTCCAGTCAATTTTTATGCACATGCGCTAATTCGAGGTCAAACTGGGCTAACTTTGTTTTGTTTTTTTTTTTTTTTTTTTTAAATTAAAAAGGGAGTAAGCAAAATTGGTGCTTGCTTTCTTTTCTAGTTCATAAGTTGTTGAGGTAAACTTTTTTTGACCAAACCGGGCTTCGTTGAATTCCCCAATTTCAATGTCACAATTAAGCAGCTGGCTGGGAATATATATATAAAATGCCACTTCCCATGCATGACGGCAAAAAACTGGTCTCAATAAAAGTAATCGGAATTCTGGGAAAATCTTTGGAAAAATATATATAAATATTCTATTATTTTTACAATGTTTTTCCTATAATCTATTCATTTTATATCACGTCACAATTGTGGCATATGTATTTGATATGCCAAATCAACATTTATATTGTAAATGAATTCTGAGAAAAAAAATTTGTGAAAATAACTTTATTGCCCAACAAAAAGAAAAATAGTTGACTGGGGCAAAGCAAATACGTTTAACGAAATCTTCCTCACCTATCATTCACTTGAACACATCTTTCTTTGTTCTAAACACGCACGTATTTAGTTGGCCAACTTACTACTTACTGAATAATTTTAAAGACTTTTGAAAGTATTTCGTTTTCTTTTTGCATGATTGCTTCTAAGTTCTAACTGCCCAAGCCCAACTGACATTGACAAGCCTTATTATCAAGGTATCTTCGTTCTTTAGCTTGTAATTTTGCTTCAACAATATGGTTCGAATCAGGTTCCTTCACTCTCTGAAACAAAATAAAGCAATGCGATTGCTTTGTCAGTTTTTGGAGGCTACCCCCATCCCAAACTTCATCAAATATTTTTTTTATTGTTATATTTGTGAGCAAGGAACAAAGAACACCGACCCCAATTACCTCGATAGATTCCCTGTTTCATAATTGCTTAATTATCAAAGGAAAGCTCAGATTTGCCAATAAACTCAGCCAATCATATGAGAGAGAGGGCACCACATATGACACCAAAATTAATTGGTAACAACTACAATAATCATTAGGATAGCTTAAAAAAATAAAAAAAAGGAGGTAGAGAGAAACTTTTTTTTAAAAGACGAAGCAGGGGAGGTTGATTGGGTTGTGACTAAAAAGCTAACTTGCGATAAGTATCAGCTTATTTGATTTTTTCCTGAAGTGAGCTAAAGTAAACTTATAACTAAAAAGTAAGGTTATGAAGAACTGTACATTATCAAAATAAGCTAAAAGGTAAATAAAAAATCTCATGACAAATGTAGAGGATCGAAATAATGTACAACTCCATCCATAAAGAATATTCCTCGTTCACAAATCAACCTCAATAAAGCGACATATCGCTACTAAATCAATGTTCTTAATCATGTTACCAGAACAATATTCAACACCACTTTCAAAAAAAAAAACAATATTCAACACCAATCTTTCCTCAATAACAAACAAGAAGAGCTATAACAAATTTATTGACATTCTCCGAATATAAAAACCAAATTGCATTACTATTAATGAAAATTTAGTAGCTTCAGAGTACAGGTAAATAAGTTAAAATATAATGAGAAAACAACCAAGATTTATCTAATTGGCATCTTCAGAATCTTTTCATTTGCGAGCCTCAGTCTTTTTCTGCTCTCTGGCTGAAAATAGTACATAAAAAATAATCAATGAGCCATATTTGTTTTCTTTTGGGAGAAAAAAGACGACAAAAAGTACAAAGAAAAAAAAAAAAGAAAAAATGGAGAAAATCTTAGGGTGTCAGTGTTCCTGCTCCATAGTAATGCTTCCACCCTCAGAGGGAAGACAATGGAGCAGAAGCATCATGAATTGTGGAGCAAGAAGAGAGCTGCCCAAGCGTTAAGACAGACAGTTAGGGCTACAAGAATCATACCAGCCTTCTCTTCTTCTCGCTTCTTAGCAGCCTCTGCTCTTTGTTGCCGTATCAGGGCTAAGCGTTCTGCAAGAGCAATTTTAAGTGAGACAACAAAATACTTGAAGAAAAAGAACTGTTCTTCAAAGGTGAGCAATAAATTGATTAACTACAGACAGGGAATAAACCATCAGCACTTAAGGATCATGAAGGTGGCAAATCATATGAACAGGTTAAGAGCAGGAAGTAGGGTATGAAACCAATTTATGAAAAGATCTTGATAAGAGAAAACCAAAATGGGAAAACAAAAAGGGGGAATAAATATGAGAATCTGTTAAATATCAACAAATGACGTTTTAATAGGCTTCATCTTTTGTTAAAATGAAACACATAAGACACCTGTGCCAGCTGCTTGACAATTATCACAACCACAACAAATAATAATAATAAAAAGTTAAGCCACCAAAGCAAAATGACTTGTGTCCATTTGGGAACAGCTTATTTAGCTTTTTGTTAAAAAAATTTTGCTGAAAATATGCTAAAGTATACTAGTATTTTGAAATAGTGAGAAAAAAGTGAGATATTAAAAAACTGTACATAAAAGCTAAAAAGCAAGAAAGCTGGCTTATAAGCTTAGTCTCAAACACACACTTAGTGTAGCTCCATGGTTCACATTAGGTTTTGGTACTCTGTCCAAAACATAGCTCTCTGGCCAGCAGATCCATCCAAAACGTGTGAACATCTTGTTTTATAAAAATTCCATCTCATTCTTCCTAACTTTATAATAGAAGTGAATAGTTTGCAAAATTGTCACATAGGGGAACATTCAGAAAATTATATATATATATATATATAGACTTCCTATCGAGTATGTTCCCATATATATCTATTTATAGTATGTTCACATATAAAACAATTTCACTGCAATATTCTTCTCTTCAACTATGTTTAGATCAGGAAAATTTTTCAGAGTCCAGCAACACATTTCCAAATAACCTTCATTTTTTTTTTGGGGGGGGGGGTGGGGGTGGATAAGTACACTCCCTAATAACCTTAATGATATAACACAAATCTCAAGGGTAATTCATTCTAATTTAGTATCTCAGATATCTTGTCAGTTATTATGTCATCCTATTATGTGACCCAAACACACATTTTACTCTCATCATCTGCAATCAGTTCTGAAAATAATTATCACAACACCAGTATTTATCATAAGATGTTTTCTAGTCCCTTAAAACATGGATAATGAACCTTGACTCACCTTCAATTAATCACCTCTGGCAGGATACAAGACCATTGCCCTCAGCCCAGGCACAATTCATCCTAAATGTCTAGCAATTCTAATAGTATGACAAAAGCACCTGATGGAATTCCTCCCATACAATTGATTATTTCTAGTACTGCTTCAAGCCATAACAACCTGCTTCTAACCAGCCATGGATGGTCCATAAAACTCCACGTAATAGATTCAGTAGAGGCTGATTTCTACATAATTAACATGATGGACATTAAAGTAATTCTTGAATACTAACTATAGTTCAATCTCAACAAAAGGCTAGGTACCTTTTATTTAATTCAAATTTTTTTTTATTTTTTTATTTGTGCGATGTATAGGATATACTTTTTTTTATGACATGGAACCTCACCAAGGTAGGGTCCTTTGGACTCACTCATGGGGAGTAAACCAGTCCACAGATACACGATCCCACCCACTAGAGCCGTGTATCAGGTAATCCAGGGGTTCCCCAGTGTGGATCGTACCCAGATGTCTGAGTCTGCAACTCATCCTAAGCCTCCAACCACTATGTTGTACCCTTACAAGATATACTTAACGACCAAAAGAAACAATGTATAACAAAGGAAAGATAAAGACAAGACCAAACATGTTTTTCCATGCAAGAATAAATCAACCCAAATTCACTCTATGCACATTGAAGAGAAGTCAGTTGGCATGTTAGCACAAAAATACAAAAGCCCAAGAATTTTCAATTTCAAATGAATTACCTAAATCTTTTTTTGCTTGCTCCGTTTTTCCTTGTTCCTGTAGCCTCATGTATCGCTCATGAGCTTTTTGTTTCTCAATCTCCTCTCTGTAAACAAATATATAGAAATTGAGTCAAGGAGGCTAGTTACTAGGGATGGACCCAGGCCCCAAAAAAAAAAATTTTAGCAGTTTAATTTTCAGTAAAAAAAAAATAAAAATTTAGACTTGGGCCCCCTCCAAAATCATGAATCATCTACCCAGCCCATGTAAATCTTTAAAAAAAAAATGTAAAAAAACAACAGTGTTTGTGTATTAAGAAATAATAGTGTTTTGTGTCTTCTTTTTTTGTTGGTAGATGATTGCATCTTAATATATTAAGAAACAATGATTTTTGTGTATTTGTCTTGGTTGAAAGTTTCTTAATACTATAAAGATGTGTGTTTGATTTTTTTTTTTCACTTATCTCCGCCCCCCAAATTTTTTTGGGCCTAAGGGGGACGCAAGTACCAAATTTTTTCATAGAATGGCTAATTCCAATAGAAGAAATAACGGTATTGAGAGCCTTATGGTTGATGGAATCTTGTCTTCTGATCAAGGTATGATTGCTGATTGTATTACTCAATTCTTTATGAATTTATACTCGGAGCAGCAAGTTGTTCGACCTTTTCCAGAAGTCTTGGTATTTCCTAGGATATCCAATGATAATGCTGATTGGCTAGATAGACCCTTTGAGGAGGCAGAAATTTTTGATGTCGTACAGAATTTTAATGGTAAAAAAGCGCCTGGACCAGATGGGTTTCCAATAGCCTTCTTCCAAGCATGTTGGGGTATTCTTAAAATTGATCTTATGGCTGTATTTCAACATTTTTTTGCTATAGGTCAGTTTGAGAAAAGCTTGAATGCAACATTCATCACTCTCATCCCTAAAAAAAATCCAGCACTTGAAGTCAAGGATTTTCGTCCCATTAGTCTTGTTGGGGGGGGGGGGGGGGGGGGGGGGGGGAGGGGTTTATAAAATCATTGCTAAGGTCTTAGCCACCAGACTTGGAAGATATAATTTCTTCTTTTCAAAATGCTTTTGTGAGTAACAGGCAGATTCTTGACCCTGTGCTTATTGCTAACGAATGCCTTAATAGTAGAGTGAAAACTGGTTTGCCAGGGATACTTTGCAAATTAGATGTTGAGAAGGCTTTTGATCATGTCAACTGGGGTTTTCTTATGCAGTTAGTAGAACGGAGTGGGTTCTTTGCTAAATGGAGGTGGTGGATTTTCTTTTTTATATCTACAGTTCGCTTTTCTATTTTGATAAATGGCACTCCTTGTGGGTTTTTTGAGAACTCCAGGGGGTTGAGACAAGGCAACCCATTGTCCCCTTTGTTGTTTGTTTTGGTGATGGAAGCCCTTGGGAGAATGTTGGATAAGACTGTCCATGATGGTCACATGTCAGGCTTTGTTGTAGGTCGTTTAGAGGGAAGATCTTTGGAGGTGTCACATCTGCTCTTCGCAGATGACACTTTAATTTTTTGTGATGTTGATTTGGATCAGGTGTTGTTTCTCTGTATGATTCTCATTTGGTTTGACGCAGTTTCTGGTCTAAAGATAAATTTGGGCAAGTCAGAGTTGGTTCCTGTTGGTATGGTGCATAATCTTGACTTATTGTTGAATGTCCTTGGTTGTAAACAAGGTACCCTCCCATGAAATATTTAGGCCTTCCTTTGGGAGCTAAATGCAAGGATAAGACAATTTGGAACCCAATTCTGGAGAACATAGAACAGAGATTAGTAGGATGGAAACGTTTGTACTTATCCAAGGGAGGTAGAGTCACTTTAATTAAAAGCACTCTATCTAATTTACCAACTTATTTTCTATCTTTATTTCCTATTCCTACTGCTGTGGCTAACCGAATTGAGAAACTTCAGAGGGATTTCTTATGGGGTGGCATTGGTGATGAACAAAAATTCCATTTGGTTAAATGGGCTACTGTTTGCACTCCCATTGCTTCGGGTGGTTTAGGGATAAGAAAGGTAAGACTTTTTAATGAAGCTCTGCTTGGAAAGTGGCTATGGAGATTTGGGATGGAGAGGGCTGCCCTTTGGAGGCAAGTGATAGCCGTGAAATATGGCTGTGGATGGGGTAGTTGGTGTACTAGGCCTACTAATGGTCCATATGGTGTTGGCTTGTAGAAAAATATTAGTCGGGGATGGCCTTCTTTCTCTCGCCACATTCTATATGAGATTGGGGATGGGTCTAGGGTGAAATTTTGGCAAGACCGTTGGTGTGGTGAAACATCTCTTGCAGTCAACTATCCTGAATTGTTTAGTTTTTGCCGAGATTAGGAGGTTAGTGTGGCTAAGGTTATGAAGTTTGATAACGGAATCCTGTTTTGGGATGTAAGTTTCTTTAGGGGTGTGCATGCTCGGGAACTAGAGGCACTGGCTGGTTTCATGGATACCATATATGGTACATCGGTGAGAGGGCTTGGTGAGGATAAGATGTGCTGGAAATCTGATAGAAAGAAGGGCTTCACGGTTAAGGGTTATTACAATCTCTTAGTGGGCTCTAATGACGATTGCTTTCCTTGGAAAAGCATTTGAAAACAGAAGATTTCTTCTCGAGTAGCCTTATTTGTTTGGACTGCTGCTTTAGGGAAATGCTTAACGATTGACAATTTACGAAAAAGGAAGGTTTGAATATTGGATTGGTGCTATATGTGCAAGTGTAATGGTGAATTAGTTGATCATCTTTTTTCTTCATTGTCTAATTGCTATGGATATGTGGGCTATGGTGTTCGGGTTGTTTGGAGTGAGCTAGGTTATGCCGCAATCTATAGTGGGGGCTTCTAGTGTGTTGGAAATGCAGTTTTGGCCGTCATTGAAATGGGTATATATGGCTAATGGTTCCCCATTGCTTATTGTGATGCCTTTGGAGGGAGAGAAATAGTCGGTGCTTTGAAGATAAGGAGAGATCCATATCAGACTTGAAGCTATTTTTCTTTCGAACTTTAATGGACTGGCTGGCTGCCTTGCGGAACCAATCTTTCTCATCATTTCTTGATTTCTTAGATTCTTACAATTTTTGTTCTTGATTGTTTGACCTCTTGTACACTCCTTGTGTACTAGGGTGTTCCACCTTTTTTTTTATATCAATAAACTTTTTACTTATCAAAAAAAAAAAAAAAGTTGTAGAAACAGCAGGCCTACAGATGGCATTTGCAATCTTTCTTGTGTCCATAGATGGGACCCAAAGCACTTTTGGAAGCTTAATCATTCAATTTCTTACATACCAGATTTATCAATAATATTCAAACCAAAGCATAAACTCAACAAATTGCAAGAATAATAAGACAAACTGAAGCATAATCAATGTAGTGAGAAAAAACTTTCACAAATCAAACAGTGCTTGTATGCACTTAATATAATGGGACTTATCAGCATTTAACGAAACAAGTCAAGAACATGTACCGACCTTTCACGCCTAGAGAGTTCAGTCGTTTTCTCAATCTGTAACATGGATCACTCAATGCGTTAAGCTACAAACAAGTTACTGAGGCAGTACACAAGAAAAACCCGACAAACTTACATCAGCATTTTTAGCCTTCAAATTCTTTGATTTTGCTAAATTGGGATTTTCAATCTCAATGAGACCCGAGGTGCCTTTCCGCTTCTGCCAAAAGTTGATAGCAGTTCAACAGATATAAGTTGGAAGCCGCAAAGTAATGCAGAGATAAAGAAATGAATTACAACATATTAGGTGCAAAAAAATATAAAACTAAAGCCGTAAAGAGTAAACTGACCTCAGGTTCTTCATCTTGTTCTTCTTCTACTTCCTCTTCAGACTCTTCTTCTACCACCTCTTCAGCTTCTTCCTAACAATACCAACAACAAAAAAAAACAGTTCTTCAACTATATTAGCAGGAGAAAAACAGAGAAAAAGAGGCAGATAGACAAAGAGAACCAAGGGTGTAAACGATTGCTCATGTCAACTTATATTAGTACAATTGATTTTGAGATTTGTAGCAAAAGGAAGAAAGAACAAAACAACATAAAACTCAATTTATACATCAAGATCAAGAACAGACTATTATAGCCTAGAGACAAATTTTCTTTCTTCAAAATGGCTATGAAGCATGAATTAACCCAAACTTTTTTTTGAGTGCTCAATAATATACAACTACAGCCAGAAAACATCATTACATCAACAAAGCAAGACACACCAGAAACTACCAGTCCATAATCTTGTGACATGCTAAAGATAGTCTAGAGACAAATTTTCTTTCTTCAAAATGGCTACGAAGCATGAATTAACCCAAACTCTTTTTTGAGTGCTCAATAATATACAACTACAGCCAGAAATTCAACATCATTACATCAACAAAGCAAGACACGTACTACCTGATACTACTAGTCCATAATCTTGTGACATGCTAAAGACACGAGTCAAAGGAAAAATAATAATAACTACTTTAAGAAATTAGAATCTGTCAAATATACAATATGTTCTTTGTGAGGGGCTCATCAGTTGTGAAGCTTTGTTTTTAGATCATTCGGGGTTTCCTGGGTTTTATCAGAGAAAGTACTAGATCTCCTGATTGGGAAGAGGGACTAGTTGGGAAAGCATTTGTCTAGTATTTGGAATATGGCAGATGTGGTGCATTTGGAGGGAGAGTAATAATTGCACTTTCGAGGATGTGGAGAACAACGGGGGATTAGTTTCTTGCTTGATTTGTAGGCACTTTGTTTAACTGGTCTCGGGCTTGGGTACTCACATCAAGTGAATCCCTACCAATGTTTATAAATTCTCTTCTCTTTTGTACATAATTTTTTGGTTTCCTTTGTCTTTCTTTCTGCTGCTTCGTGCCATTTTGCTGAAGTAGTCTTTTTTCAAAAAAAAAAACAATTTCTTATAAAAAAATAAGTTCTTAAATTTAGATTTAGGAAATAACAAATGATTCTTTTTTTTTCTTTTTCTTTTTTAAATCAGACATAGGAGAAAATAATTAGTCAACACTCTCTTAGCAGCTACATGGAATGATATCCGTCTGGACGGTAGAATAACTTATATTCATTGTCTCTCTCCTCCTAAAATATTCCTTGAAGGATGGATCAAAGAATCTACAAAGAATAGTTTTGGGAAATAATTGCTTCAACACCTCTTTATCGTGTTGTGCATCATTAGGAGGCAGGAGGCTTCAGTGGCAAACCACATGCAGTGTCCTAGTGCCTAATGGTAAACTTCACTGGGACATCAGTTTTATTAGAGCTGTATGATCAGGAGTTGAGTCCTTAGTTTCTTTTCTGTATGCTCTTTTCCCTATGAAAATCAGGAGTAGAGGAGAAAGACAAATTGTGTTCAAACACATCTAATTGCAGAGTGTTTGAGGTTACATATAAAGTCTTAAACTTGGAAGAGCATTTGGGAACCCAAGGTTCTAACTAGAGTAGTGTTTTTTGTATGGACTGCAGCATTAGAAAGAATCCTAATGATAGATAATTTGAAGGAACAACACATAATTGTGGTAGACTGTTGTGAGTATAAGAAGAGTGGAGAGACAATGGATCATCTGCTACTACATTGTGATGTTGCTAGTAAACTGGGTTTTTTTTTGGCCAGCTGAAAGGATTGAGGGGATTCAATCCCCAACATGCCCCCAGACATGGGGTTAGGCATGCCAAGTGGCCTACAGGCCATTGGTGGCGTTGCTCATAAGCTGTGGACTATGGTTTTCTGTATATTTGGGATTCAATGTTTGTGCCTCAAAGAGTGATTGATCTGTTAGCTTCTTGGCAAGGAAGATTTGGTCGATTTCAGAATATAGGCATATGAAATGCAACCCCCCATTGTTTCATGCAGTGCATTTAGCATGAAAGAAGTACTCAGAGCTTTGAAGGGTGTGAGTGTGACTAATCAATTCTAGATCCGAAAATTGTATTATTGAGAGCATTATACTAGTGATGATAGCTACAGGATAGTATTCCTTTTCCAATTTATTTGAGCTGAAAGCTGATTGGTCTTTGTAATTTCCACTCATAATTGTGGTGTATCTCCTATACTTGGTCTGCACCCCTTTTGCACTTTTTCAATGAATTATTTACTTTTATAAAAAAAATAATAATAATTAAATTAAATTCAATAAAAAACCAACCTTGACAATGGAAGTCTAATCCTATATTCTTTCTTAGAGGGAATCCTAACGAACCATCACATCCAAGGATATAAGCTAAACAAACCATCAATGAGAAGACTATACCTGTCCATGTTATTTTTAAACCTCTAAGTCTCTAACAAGTACAATATTCCTTTTGAAGAATTTCATTTATGAGTACTAGACAAGATTTTATCATATTTTAACTTTCATAAGATTACACCTGTTGCACAGCTATGAACTATACAATTGCATAGGAACTTATTTAAAAAGCAAAGAAGCAGTGACACTTATGACTCATCCTATATAATAATTCCAGACATGATTTGGTTTTAACACCTGAATTTATATGTTTTCCTTCTATAGATCAAGAAACACCCGATTTTGACAACCGTAGACTAAGACAGACTACATCCAATTGAATGAGAGAACCTTCAGTTCTTTAAACATGAAATGCAATTTTTCCTTCCAATTTCTGCATAAGGAGTATCCACCTGTCCAAAACTGGAACATAACTGAGCCATGCAGCAAGCAAGAGAGAGGGGGAAGAAAGGGAGGGGGGGGGGGGTTGCTTGAAGTTTTTCTTGCTGGGAATTTGGAAACATACTCAAGTCAAGATGAATGTGTTCAGTGCACCATAACTGTGATGTTTCATTGCATATATTTCTTGGAAGTCCATCAGATGGTTCAGTGTAAGTCCAGTATGACACACAAAAAATTTACGACAATAAATAAATTACTCATGCATGACAATTACAAGAGTAAAGATACAATAAATACCTTCTTAAAAGTTCGTGGGCGAGAAGAGCTACCGGCAACTGCACCCATTACAAGTGTGCAAACACAAATCACAAAGTTAGCTCATAGCATATGTGACAACAAGCGAATGAACTTCATCGAATTCAAATGCAACATAATCAGAGTACCAACAATTCAAATTTTTTATTTAGGGAAAATTACACCAACCTCACTTGAGGTATAAGGAAATGACGTTAACACCCAAAGTTTTACAGATATAAAAGACTTCTCCCTTAGCTTTGTGGCAAATATAATAAATATAATTAAACTCCTATTTTGCTCTTGAGTTACCCAATTAAGTTTTCCTAATTTTTGGGTAAATCAGGTATATCATATAACTCAAGGGTAAAGTAAGGATTTCATCAATAAGCAAAGCACAAATTAGGAACATAATCACTTAACCAAGGGCGGCTTAGTCCACAAAAATAGGATAACTCGTGTGCAAAATAAGGATATCATTGTATTTGTTATGCTTATCATAAACATCAAGGAACAGACTGTCATTTCAGCAAAAGTTTGGGGCTTACTATGGTTTCCTTCTACCTAAAGGCAGGTTAGTGTACTTTTCCCATTTGTTAAATTTTATTTTTTATTTTTTTTTATTATTATTATGACTAACTTCTGAAAATTTGTTGAAATGAATATTCGTCAGTTGAAGATAGATCAACCAACATCAAATGCAAAAATCGAACAATTCATTTGGTTAAGCAGCACACACCATTATAGCATATCTCTTATAAAATTGTAGTTAACATCCACACATTCTCCACAATTGTTCTTGACGCGGCCATTTCTGAACACTGTCGTCCACTACAATTTTTTATTCCTAACCCATAATTTTTTTAGTATTTTTAACACAGTCCGCATATTGTAAATCGAATTTCAGGCTCGGGTTTGAACTGTGAACAGAAATTTCAATGATTCGACTCAACTTGCACCAATTACTTGAATAAATCTTTATCAAAACCAATGAGCTGCCAAATTGCATACCTAAAAATCACAAATCTGTATCCGATATTTAATTTCACTGTTATTTTCGCAAATTTAATTATTAAAAAAAACAAAAAACAAAATACAAAACATCAACAATAACAGTTCCATTAATCTTAATTCAGACATAGTACGCAAAGAAAATTGGGAATAGTTACGTCAAATTCGTCAGTTAAAAAAAAAAAATTGAGGATCTGATTTGATTCAGCAGGGCTAAAACCCTACGTATATATATATATATATGAGAGAGATAGAGAGAGAAAGTACGCATTTCTTCGGGGGTAGAGAAGTTGCGGTGACCGGTGGGCTTGCCCTTGAACTTTCCTCTTCCCATCTTTCAAAGTTGAAGCACAGAACGAAGAGAGAGAGAGAGACTGTGTGTGTCTCTGCAGAAACTGGCTCTGCTTCTGGTTTTGAGCACTCGATTTTCTCTTCTACTTACTGTAAAAGTTGAAAGGCCTCTCGACTCAAGACTCCTTGATATTTATTGGACCTGCCTGGCAGCTGTCTTTCGTTTTATAGCTCCTGTTCCACTTGCTATCTATTCGTGATGCACTCCAAAAATATAATGTATACTTAGGATTTTCGAACTTAGGTCATAATCATATCCTTTTAAGTCCACCATCTAATCTTATCTCTCTCTTTTCGTGCACTAAATTAGATTATGTAAATCACCCAAATTGTTTATAAACCACTCAAGTTGGACGTGATAGTTTCATATTTGTTTGTTTATAAACAAACTAAACATAAAGCTCTAGTTTTAGACTTATATTTAATTAACGAACTAAGTCTAAGCAAAATAAAATAATTAAAAAAATGGTCATGAGCATTAGCGCTCGATACAAAACAAGTTGAGCCCAATTTTGTTTATGAGCTTGGTAATAAGAATGATATTAGTTTGACAAATAAACTTATATCTTTTCAAGGCTTTAATTAATTAGAAGTTGAGACCCATTTGTCCAAACCAAGAAAGCTAGTTAATAAGCTTAATATGAGTTTGATAATGTGTTTGGGTTGAATATCAAGCTTAAAAGCTCAAGTTTGAGCTCAACATTGTACTAAAACTCAAATCAAGCCAAGCCCCAAAACCAAGCTCAAGCTTTTAGATTTTTTGATAAGCTCAAGCTTGAGCTTTAGTATTTGTAGGCTTAATTCAAACTTAATCCAAGTTTAAACATTTTACTTTAATTGTCAAGCTGAATTTGTACATTCACTTCTTGACAAAGTTTAGCTCGTTTACTGTCCTTCCCAATGTTTTGAATTTGAGTATCCTTAAAAATAAATAATTTAAATACTACTTGAGTTTTATTAGTCAATGGATTTACTCTTTTTTTTTAAATATATCTTTTACCCACAAATAAAAAAATTTGTGAAAAATCATCTTTTTGGTCGTTATATTTTATCATATTTTTAATTTGTTCTTTAAGTTTTTATGACTTCATTTTTAGTCTTTATATTTTCAAAATTACTATTATTTTGGTCCTACTGTATCCTTACTTTAGGACCAAAATGATAGCAAATTTTAAATATAAGAACCAAAACAAAACTATAAAAACTTGAGGACGAAATTAAAAGTACCCGAAAGTATAATAGCTAAAAAGTAATTACGCACAAAATAAATAAATAAAAACAGCAAAAACCCAAAATGTCAAACGGCTCACGTACATGCAAGCGTCGCTTTTGCTATTTTGCGACTTTACTTGTAACTTTCAAGCTTTCAGCCTCAAGCTTCAATAATGAAAGTGGGATTGGGAATTTGGGATCGGGAATAATAGAGCAGTGGAATATGATTTCTTCAAGAATAAAAGAATTTTTTGTTACTGATGAGGCCGTAAATCTCACTAGTGAGAAGCACGATCCTTGCGCTCGAAAAGTCACCTACACAAAAGAAGAAAACAATGACACCTTGCAGAAGGCACCGGTGTGGAGCCGGCCAAATACCCTCCGAAGGTTAAGTTAGAAATATTCTCACAACTCTAGAGTGATAGAGAATGATCAATTATGCGTACCTTGATGTGAGGAGGTTTTGGGGCTTTTATAGTAGTGAGGTTTTGCCTCCTTTCCTTGTAGCCCAAGTTGTTTCCTTGTAGAACTCTCTCTTCAGGAATCCAAAACGTGGTGGACAAGTTATCCTTCGTGAAGAGTCCGCGGTCTTTAAGGCGTTCCTTCAAGATTTTTCCAGTGCTTTGCCCTATTCTTATTGGGCCCTTATTTCATCAGTGGTTCCACACAAACGATGGGCTCGACTTTCTTTCGGCCCATGGACATGGACCCGTTAGGCCTGTCAGGCCTCGCCTCCTGTTTTTATCCCCTTCAGTTACTAATCTTTTTTTGTTTTATGTTTTTCCATCGGTCAAGCAAGCAACATTTGTTTTATCCTTTCCTTCCCTTTTTTTTCTTATTTTTTTTTTATTATTATTTTGGAAGAACATAGACTACAAACAATTCTAAAAAATTATAAGGACATGTTTACTTGTGTTTTTAGGATTTAAAAAACAAAAACACCTCGTTTTGATATTCTTAAAATTAGGTTTTTTTAATAAACATTCTCTTGAAACAATTTTCAAAATTGTTTGTTATAGAGTTTTTTACTTTTTTTTTTTTTTTAACGTTAGTTATCACTTATCACTTGTAAATTAGTCTTATTAATGGTTTTGAATCCGGATCGTTCAAAAAACTGAAGAAATTTTTTGAAGTGACATGATCGAAATAAGGTCAAATCTTGATAATGTCACAATTAATTTAGAAATTAATTAATACAAATAAATGTATTAAACTTTTGGAAACTAGCAAAATTGACTAAGAAAATATTTGAAGAAATTTGGACAACTTTCAAATTAATTTTCATGATTTAAAAATAAAATCATTTTTAATAGAAATTAATAGATGTCACATTCACATGCAAAATCACAATTTTTAAAACATATATAAATTTAATAAAGAATACAAATGGAAGAAGGAAAGAGGTTATAAAATAAAAAATTATTAATCTCATAAAAGTAAAATATATATAATAGTAAGTAAAGAAAAAACTCAAGTAGAAGCATGGTTACAACGCTGGACAGTCCAACCGGAGGTTCATACGGTTTCTAACATTAAAAAATTGGCCTGGACCTCAGTTCCTAATTAACCCGTTCAAACCAGACATTTCGGTTTGGTTTTTATATATAGTTTTTTTTAATGTTTCACCTTTATGTGTGTGTCTATATATATATAAAAGTTGGGTTCAACTTACACCTAATGTAACTTTAAATAATATTACACCACTCAATATTTTTTAATTAGATGTTAATTTTAATAAATTCACCGTTGGATTACATTATATTCTTTATGCTTATAAAATTTAAAAATGATCAAAGATCAATAACTATATTATCAATCAACTGTTTAAATTCAAATTTTTGTAGTTTAAAATAATACATAAAGGAGGAGTTTATGGATCGAATGGTAAATTACATCCGATTGACATGAAAATTGGCATGCATTTTAAAAGCATATAGAACATGTAATTTAAACGATTGGATTTTCAAAATATAAATCCAATAACAAGTTATTGGGTGGTATAATATTACTTAGAGTTATATTAGGTGTAACTTAAATCTAACACTTATACAAAAACCAAGGCAAGCCTAGTTTTAAGCAGAAATTGCAAAACTACTTCAAGAAGCCTCTTCTTTACAACCTTTAGTCTTGTAATCATATGGCAATACCCAATAACACTTGTAATACCCCAATCGGTTTTTACATTTGTAATAAGATGGCCCCAGTCGGCCTTTTATCCTTATAAGTTCAGAGCCTAGTCGCCTGAACTTAGTTTATTTGTAACTTACCCCCCCTTTTGGTATCAGAGCAGACTTCCTGCTTAAGTTTTTCCTTAAACTTTCTGAGGTGACTAAGGCTGAACTGTAACTAGGTTCAGAGCTCGGGTAACCTCATAAGGATAAAGGTCATTAGGTTATAACTCATAATTCTCTGAATTGAGAATTCCAGCTTCTTGTGGAATCTCCGGGAGTGATGGAAGTGATGATCTCTGACTGGTAGAAGAGTTACTTCTAAACAACCTATTCATTGTTCTAGATTAAAAGCCTAAGTCAAACAATCACAACCTAATCACCTTTATCCTCAATTTACTGGATCCAACCTTAGACCTGAAACAGGGTGTACGCATAAAGACGATCGCCTTCTCATGCAAACTACAACCTCTTGCTGCCACAGTCCTAACTTTTAAGCCTAAACGCCTCACTCCGGCTAAACGGCCACTCGGTTTAGGACACTTGGTCTAACTGGGTCATACAACAGCACTGATTTGGTCTTACTTATCTCAACAATACACATCTGCAACAAATTGTGGGGATAGAAACTAAGAAAGCAGATAACTGGTTAACATAAACGGGTAATCACAGAATGATAAAAAGGTTAAGAAGGAGGCTTAGCCTACCAACGAAAGATATTAGTGAAATCACTGAACCAATAAACAATGATGGAGAAAAGATAACAAATAAAGAAATAGATAAATGGTGGAAGAGTTATCATAAAATAGATGTAAAACAAAATATAGGGAATGGGGGAATTCAATATAATTAATTGACTGAAATTAATGATATGCTGATGCTAAAAATATGGTGGTATAACCTGCCAATCTTTGATTGAAAACTGAATGTAACTTACAAACATTATCGGCCAACTTGGCTCTGATACCAAAAGGGGAGGTAAGTTATAGATAAACTGAGTTCAAGCGACTGGGCTCTAAACTTGTAAGGATAAAAGGCCAACTTGGGCCATTTGATTACAAATGTAAAAACTGACTAGCGTATTACAAGTGTTACTGAGTATTGCCATCTGATTACAAGACTAAGGGTTGTAAAGAAGAGGCTTCTTGAAGTAGTTTTGCAATTTCTGCTTAAAACTAGGCTTGCTGAAGACTGAGACTTAAGCAATCAGTACCCCAGAATTTCCTTGAACCTCTACAAGATGCCCTACAGTATTTCAACAACAGGTTCCAAGCCTCAGGCCACAATTCCCAGTTTCCACTAATCTTGCATATGACCATCAAATACAGGATCCATTGGATCAACATGTGGTCCTATACAATTTGTAATAATCTGTTAAACAGAGAATTTTTTGTAAAATGGTGGGATAGCCTTAAGATTGATCCGGTCATCAGTCAGCTCAATAGGGATTTCCCTCCTCAGATCCAGAAAGCTATTGCTCACCCTTCAAGGTCTCAGTCTAGCCTAGACTTCATCCAGGTCGTTGAAAAATCTAGCAAAGAATTAAAAGATCTTGCAAAGCAATTGCTCCTCTAGTCAGAACAACTAGAGTCAGAAGAAAAGGGTTCTCCTGCCTCTTCAGAAGCATCAATTAATCACTGTCCAAACAACCCATTATTCTAGGACTCTTAGGATCCTTATGATGGTTACAATTTGGATGGCAATTGAATCACCTGAATAGCACCAGTCACTATTCAGAACAGTTTTTCAGACAGGTTACTATTCATCTACTGCACCAGTCACTGTTGCATGAACAGTATCCGCACTCAGTTGCCTAATAAGGACAAAAGACAGAACACTATTCATGAACAGTAAAAGTTACTATTCATGAACAGTACCCGGTGCTACTTTCTAGAGTTACTATTTGCTTTCGGTGGAAAAAGGTTTTCACCCATAGTAAAAGCATTTCACTCTCCAGAATTTCAGCAATCGAGACAGAGGATCCAAAACTCCCTTCAGCCTATAAAAGGAAGCTCAAGTCTTAGTCTTCAACAAGCCTAGTTTTAAGCAGAAATTGCAAAACTACTTTAAGAAGCCTCTTCTTTACAACCCTTAGTCTTGTAATATATGGCAATACCCAGTAACACTTGTAATACCCCAGTCGGTTTTTACATTTGTAATCAGATGGCCCCAATCGGCCTTTTATCCTTATAAGTTCCGAGCCCAATCACCTGAACTCAGTTTATCTGTAACTTACCCTCCCTTTTGGTATCAGAGCCAAGTTGGCCGATAATAGTTTGTAAGTTACATTTTATTTTCAATCAAAGATTGGCAGGTTATACTGCCATATTTTCAGCATTAGCATATCATTAATTATGTTGAATTCCCCTATTTCCTATATTTTGTTTTACATCTATTTTATGATAACTCTTCCACTACCATTTATCTATTTCTTTATCTGTTATCTTTTCTTCATCATTGTTTATTGGTTCAGGGATTTCACTAATATCTTTCGTTGGTAGGCTGAGCCTTCTTCTTAACCTCTTTATCATTCTGTGATTACTCGTTTATGTTAACCAGTTATCTCCCAGTTATCTGCTTTCTCAGTTTCTGTGTTTAGCTTAGTAGGGCAGTGGTTTTCAGCAAGTTTGATATGAAGAGTGGTTTTTGGCAGATACAAATCAGAGAGTCTGATAGGTATAAGACAGCCTTTACCACACCTTTTGGACATTATGAATGGAATGTAATGCCCTTTGGTCTCAAAAATGCACCTTTTGAATTCCAAAATATCATGAATGAGATTTTTAATCCATTCTCCAACCATGCAATTGTCTACATTGATGATGTGCTCATCTTTTCAGAATCCTTGCACCAACATTGGAAACACGTTTGAGCATTTCTCCAGACAGTCAAGCTCAATGGTCTTGTAATTTCAGCCCCCAAAATCAAACTTTTCCAAACTCGTGTTAGGTTCTTAGGTTTTAATATCCACCACGGAGTCATCAAACCCATAGACAGAGCTATCCAGTTTGCTGATAAGTTTCTAGATCAAATCCTAGATAAAACCCAGCTTTAGAGATTTCTAGGATCTCTCAACTACATCTCAGATTTCTATCAAAATCTCAGGCAGCAATGCAAACCCCTTTTTGATAAGTCATAACTTGGAAGCATAAAGATGAAGATGTAGTTGCTACCCCCTTAAGATTTCCTTCAATAAAAGAAAAACTTGTCAAGAATGTGATAGAGCAAAATAACCACACCAACCAATGCCTACATGTTATAGGAAAACAACTCGATAGGGTTGAAGAAAGAGTTGAAAACAAGGTTATCCTCTAGCCAGGAAACCAAGCCAAGCCTAACCCAACTCTAGAGAAACCCCTAGTCAAGCTACCCACAACTAGGCAAACCAGCCTCAAGTTTAAAGATAAAACAGCCTTAGAAATTGTCACCCAGAAGCTCGAGGAACTTGTGAAGAAGGAACCAGTCACCCCTTAACCTAGTAAAACTCCCCAGCTTAGTGTTTTAGATATCCATACAGCCTCTAGTAGTTTTAGAAGAACCTCCTCAGACAATGAAAAGGAGATAGAACATCTAGAAAACCAGTTTTGAGGTTTAGAGGTGAAAATGCTTCACCAACCTACCAGATTGCTAGATATCTCATAGGCTTAGAATGGGTAACCAAAAAGGGGGGTAAGTTACAAATAAACTGAGTTTAGGCAACTGGGCTCTGAACTTATAAGGATAAAGGGCTGACTAGGGCCATCTGATTACAAATGTAAAACCAACTGGGGTATTACAAGTGTTACTGGGTATTGCCATATGATTACAAGACTAAGGGTTGTAAAGAAAAGGCTTCTTGAAGTAGTTTTGCTATTTCTGCTTAAAACTAGGCTTGCTGAAAACTGAGACTTGAGCTTCCTTTTATAGGCTAAAGGGAGCTTTGGATACTCTGTCTTGATTGCTGAAATTCTAGAGAGTACTGCGGGTGAAAACCTTTTCCACCGAAAGCAAACAGTAACTCTAGAAAGTAGCACTGGGTACTATTCATGAATAGTAACTTTTACTATTCATGAATAGTGTTCTGTGCTTTGTCCTTATTAGGCAGCTGAGTGCGGATACTGTTCATGCAACAGTGACTGGTGTTGTAGATGAATAGTAACCTGTCTGGAACACTGTTCTGAATAGTGACTGGTGCTATTCAGGTGATTCAATCGCTATCCAAATTGTAACCATCATAAGGATCTTGAGAGTCTTGGAATAATGGATTGTTTGGACAGTGATTAATTGAAACTTCTGAAGAGGCAGGAGAACCCTTTTCTTCTAACTCTAGCTGTTCTGACTGAAGGAGCAATTGCTTTGCAAGATCTTTTAATTCTTTGCTAGATTTTCTAGCGACCTGGATGGAGTCTAGGCTAGACTGGGACCTTGATGACTGAGCAATAGCTTTCTGAACTTAAGGAGAAAAATCCTTATTAAGCTGACTGATGACCGGATCAATCTTAAGGCTATCCATCCTTGTGACTGGGAGTTCTAATCAGTATCATAAGCATCAGATGGACATCCATCATAGGGGTCCCATGGTGGATTATAATTACAATCATGCTCATGATACATAGCATATTGGTTACAGAATCCACAATATAATAATGGCTCATAGTCTAGATTTCTTGTTATGAACTGTCTAGGATCAATGTAACCAATCCTTTGGAGACCAGGGATAGAAATGGAGTAAGGCCGGTGGTGAATATTGGAATTCTTCCTGTATTTCCTACGAAATGATAATTTTTCCATAGGTCTTGGACTGTATCAAGAATTTCATTGTTGAAGTAGTCTCTCCAGCAATCTGCGAGAGCATAAGGATCCCCATAAGATAGATGGGAATCTCCTTCATACTAAGGGCCTTGGTGAGAGTACCCATTAATGAGTACTAGATGTCTAGAAGGCTGGATTGTCATCCAGTTGTCTCTTTCCCACTGTGGATTATGCTCCAGCACCTAATAGAAACAAAAGGACTTTTGATTTGCACAACAGCCTGTTGAATGATCTAAGGAAATTGGCTAATTTGGTTATGGCTTGTTAGTTTGATTAGTCTGATGAAGCCATATTCAAACATTTATGAAAGCCAGTTAGGATCCTTGTCTGCTTCATCTGACCCATCCTCATAGTTGATTAGAAGACCAAGAAACGAATGCTTCTTCTCATTACTCTAAGACTGCTCCCAAAGTAATCTTCCCATGTAGCCTGAACAAAGATGCCATCTGTGTCATCTGAGTTGGCTGGATCGAGGGCTGTAGTGGTGACTAATATCTTGAAATGTTCGAACCATTGGTAAAGGATTCAAACATTGCCTTGTTTCCTAAAATACTGGTTTGTATTTCAGTAAGCAAGTTGGCAATTGCACCTCTTAGCCGGGACTAAGTCTTAAGACTTAGCCTAGCATAATTTGTGCCCATAATAGTCCTTTTATCCATTGAATGGATATCCTCTTTGCCAAAGAGTTGACTAATGAGAGCTTCATTTGTTGCTTCAAGGTTAACAAGATGAAGTTCTAATGCTTTGAGGGTTTTTTGGAAGAGTGCTTGGTGTTTTATGGTAAAGGCTGCTTGGAGGTTGTCTAAGATAAATTTAATGTAGTATGGTAAGTCTTCATATACTCCATCATTGAATTGTAAGGTTTTGGATAAAACTTCCTATAAAACAGCAACCATTTCACCACTGGAATATGTCACCTCTACCAGGAGAAATTCCTGAAGGGATATCAACCCTCTTGGATTTCTCCTAGAGGATGCGCCTTCATGCATTACAAAAAACTGTCCTGTTGGAAGTCTTTTGTCTTGAGAATAGCCCTGTGTAGGTGCTTTTCCCTTGTTCCTCTTCTCTGCTGAAGAAGTCATTTTCCACTTACTAGTGGTAGCTTTGTTAGACACATGCTCATGTTCCTGCCAACAAAGTTTCATGAAATGGTTGTTTGAATTGAAAGAAGGAAATGCTTTGAAGCAAATATGTTTATGATGAATGCATGAATTATGTTTGGCATATGGGAGAGCTTTTACATATCTCTTTTTATGCCAAAAAGCCGTGGGTAGATCAGAGTAGACTTCCTGCTTAAGTTTTTCCTCAAACTTTCTGATCTCTGTCTGGATGTTTTTACAAGTTAGTTGTTCCTCAACTTTCTTGTATCTTAAATCATCTTTAAGGTGCTTAAGATGCTGGGTTTTGGCACTGATAAGGTTAAGGGTCTTCGAGACAGAAATTTCTTGGAGACTACTAATTTCTCTAGGTTCAGGGCTCCAAAGAAACATAAACTTGACTGGCTAGCCAAAGGGATGAGTAGTGATTCCTTCACTATCTGTGATGAAAGGATACAACAGACACATGAAAGGGTTTCCTAAGATGACCCTATCTGTCATATTCTTAACAAGGACAAATGTAGTTTTGAAGCATGTGTTGTCCTGACACACATGGGCTTTGGGGATCTTGAATTCAATCTGCATCTTTCCACCACTTGCAGAAGTTAATCTTTCCCTAGTCTTTTTGAAGTACTTAGAGGGAATGATTCCTTCTTGGATGCAGTTGAGATCAGCACCAGAATCTATTAAGGCTATGACCTCAAATTCAAAATCTTTGCTAATGACAATCTTAACCTTGGAATGCCATTTATGGAAGTTAATCCTGCTGATGGTTTCTAGGAACTTCTGATTGGATTGTTCTATTTCCATATCAGTTATAGGGTTAACTGATTCATCTTCGTCATCAGAAGGGTTCTGAAAATGAGGTACCTTCCTCATTGCCTTAATGAGAAGTGTTTTCCAATTGCTTTAACCTTTGATCAAGGAAATTGTGATCAACCCTAAGAATGGTTAATTCCTGTTTAAGGGTTCTAACCTCAAATTTGGTTTCCTTGATTTCATGTTGAAGGTCGTTGATCGTAACTTCCTTCTTGGATTTGGTAAACCTATTGTAAATCTTTTCTGGGTTTACTTTGGGTTCCTGGATCCTAGGTTCGGGTTTACTGGTTTCCCTAACTAAGGTTATATGGAATTTGCTAAGCTTCTAGGCTTTAACAACAGGATCCTCAATTTGTTCTATGAGATCTAGGATAAGCTCTTCTTGCTTGCTAAGCACATTGATAGTCTTGTTCCTACAACAACTATCTTTGCATGCTATACCAACATCTGGGCCACTAGAGGAACTAGAGGAAGCTCTAAAAGATGACTGGTATAACTGGTGGATCTCTTGGTCACTAGAACTACTAAAAGACTTACCTTTCGAGTGGTCAAGTTCTAAGAGTTTGAAGATCTCATCTTTGCTAATTTGGTCACTAACTAAAGTGTTGATAAGGGATTTGGCCTTATTTCTATACTCTTTCCTGAAATGACCTCTCTTTCCACAGTTGAAGTATTTTCCTAATACCTTTGGTGTGGATTTCTTTCCTTTCTTATACAAATCATTTTCTTTGAAGTGGTTGGACTTCTGCTTTTTATAATACTTGGATGCTGTTCTTTTCCTATGGAATTTCTCAGAGGAACCTTTCTCTCTGTATTTGGATTTTCTCTTGGATGGGGCTATAGGAGGTAAACCATACTGTGTACAAAAGTTTCCTACTTTGTACTTGACTTTACTCTTACTAGCCATGCTTTGAATCTTCAGATCTCTGCACATCTTCATTCCTTCATTGCGGATTGTGCTAGAGATATCTCCATAGGTTAGGTTGTCATAATCTATGACTCCTAAAGGGATGCTAAGGGTTTCTTTGACCTTCTCACCAAACAATCTGGATAAGCTATTGATGAACTTCTCCTTCCAAAATGGAGAGTTACAATCGTTTCTATGAATAACTCGGGTGGTAAAGACATCTTCATACCACCAGTAGTCGCCAAGGGTTTTACATCTAAGGTTACTCAATTGGTCGTAAATCTTAGATGTAATATTGCTAGGTTTTCCTACGAAGTGTTTCATAATTGTGTAGATCAAGGTGTTAACTCCGTCAGGAATTCCTTTTCCTATGTGCTCGTCAAAGATGGGGGTTCCTTCCTCATCTTTTTGATTTGCATTCTTAATGTCTTCTTTGGCTTCTTCTGTTAGGTAGTTGTTCCACTAATATAGAAGTTTTCCTATGAATCCTAAGGTTATGAGCTCTATGACTTCCGTATGGGGACGACTCTCATTAAGATAGTTATTGGCCACCATAGTCATATGCTAGATCTTGTTTAGGATTTCCTATTCTGATAAACCATCTATGTTCCATTCATAGAGTTTACCAGAGGATATTGAGAATTGGTTACTAACATTCCTTTTCTTGAACTGAAGGCCAGGGAGTGTTGGTTTGGGATACCAATTCTTGGTTAAGCTAGTTGGGGTAGGTTGGTGAAGCCTTTTCACCTCTAAACCTCGAAACTGGTTTTCTAGATGTTCTATCTCCTTTTCATTGTCTGAGGAGGTTCTGCTAGAATTACTAGAGGCTGTATGGATATCTAAAACACTAAGCTGGGGAGTTTTACTAGGTGAAGGGGTGATTGGTTCTTCACAAGTTCCTCGAGATTCTGGGTGACAATTTCTAAGGCTGTTTTATCCTTAGACTTGAGGCTGGTTTGCCTAGTTGTGGGTAGCTTTACTAGGGGTTTCTCTAGAGTTAGGTTAGGCTTGGCTTGGTTTCTTAGCTGGAGGATACCCTTGTTTTCAACTCTTTCTTCAACCCTATCGAGCTGTTTTCCTATAACATGTAGGCATTGGTTGGTGTAGTTATTCTACTCTATCACCTTCTTGACAAGTTTTTCTTCAGTTGAAGGAAATCTAAAGGGGGTAGCAACTACGTCTTCACCTTTATGCTTCCAAGTTATGGCTTCTAAGGGAGGGTGACTGGACCGGATAACCTTATTATTTTTCTTGGTCCAGTTGGTTTTGGTGATGACACAAGACTTTTTATGCCATTCAAAATGGTTCTCAAAATATTCAAAGAAATGGACATTGCTAGATATCTCTTTCATGAATTCTTGACATTTTTCAAACACCTCAACCTTTTGTTCTTTGGTGTGGTTGGCTCTATAGGCTTCTCTTTTGACTATGTTTCTTTCAGAATCAAATTCCTTTCCTAGGGCTACTAGGCCAGGTTTGAAGTCTTTCTTCAGAACCATGAGCTCATGCTCAGCTGGGGGCTCAGGTTGTTCCATATCTGTATGGGATGGAGATAGGGTAGATCGACTTTGGTTGTCATCTTCATTGACAATTGAGTCCTGTTTGGCTGTATAGCAAGGGGTGCTAACCTGGGATCTAGTTTGGACTCCTTGGAGCTCTAGACCTAAATCTCTTCTAGATTTTGGGAATGGGGCCAAAGGTCTGGATGAGCTACATTGGAATGTAGGCCTATCTCGAAGGAGAATAGGGGATTGTCTGGTGGGTTGGTGTAGATCTATTGGGGATCTACTCCTAGGCTCATCATACTCTGATGGTGTTCTAAACCTAGACTGGTCAAAGCTTAGTCTAACGGTTCCATCCGCTAGTTATTGGACAAAGTCTAAGTCTGGGTTTTGGGCTGGATTTTGGATCTGGAGAGGGAAATTCTCATTCTCTAGAGTCCAATCTGAAAGGAAAGTCACCTCAGTCAATTTTAGGGTTCTGGGTACCTAAATCTTGGATCTAGGGTCTGTGATTTGGATGAGAGTGGTTTCTCCCATCTTTCTCTTGTCAAGTGCTTGGACATTGAGGTTTGTCCTGATGCACTTATAGTATACTCTATATATCAGGGCTATCTGGTGGGTTCCCTACACCATGAGGGTTCCTTGGGTCTTGACATTAAGGGTGAGGGCTTTCATGATATGCGGGTCATGAAGGCTGACTATGAAGTTAGGGAAACAGTTGAAATGAACTAGTCCAAAACTAAGACTGGTTTGAATGGTTCTTAGAAGACTGTCATCAGATCAGATGTGACGTGTGTCTCTAAGGGCCATCAGGATTGAACAGTTCAACCCTTCTCTGATTAAAGGTTTAACTCCGACTTGGATTAAGCCTATATGCAAATAATTGTGTCCGTCCTTCCTGTGCACTAACAGGGTAGAGGGAGATAACAAGTAGCATGTTTCATACTCCTTGTTAATGCCATAAACTTGTTTTATGGTCTTGACATGATAGTCTGTTTTGAAAGCCTTTTTCAAGGACCATGTAGACTTATAGATCTGATGGGTGGGAATCTTAGGGATATTCCAATCTCCTAACTTTAGATCTACATATGATAACTTATAATTCTCTGAATTAAGAATTCCAACTTCTTGTGGAATTTCCAAGAGTGATGGAAGTGATGATCTCTGACTAGTAGAAGAGTTACTTCTAAACAACCTATTCATTGTTCTAGATTAAAAGCCTAAGTCAAACAATCACAACCTAATCACCTTTATCCTCAATTTACTAGATCTAACCTTAGATCTGAAACAGGGTGTACACACAAAGACGATCGCCTTCTCGTGCAAACTACAACCTCTTGCTGCCACAATCTTAACTTTTAAGCCTAAATGCCTCACTCCGGCTAAATTGCCACTCAGCTTAGGACACCGGGTCTAACTGGGTCATACAACAACACTGATCTGGTCTTACTTGTCTCAACAGTACACATCTGTAACAAATTGTGGGGCTAAACACAGAAATTGAGAAAGCAGATAACTGGGAGATAACTAGTTAACATGAACAAGTAATCACAGAATGATAAAAAGGTTAAGAAGGAGGCTCAGCCTACCAACGAAAGATATTAGTGAAATCACTGAACCAATAAACAATGATGGAGAAAAGATAACAGATAAAGAAATAGACAAATGGTAGTGGAAGAGTTATCATAAAATAGATGTAAAACAAAATATAGGGAATAGGGGAATTCAACATAATTAATTGACTGAAATTAATGATATGCTAATGTTGAAAATATGGCGGTATAACCTGCCAATCTTTGATTGAAAATAAAATGTAACTTACAAACTATTATCGGCCAACTTGGCTTTAATACCAAAAGGAGGGGGGTAAGTTACAGATAAACTGAGTTCAGGCGACTGGGCTCTGAACCTATTTACTAAGTCTTTCTTGTTAGGAATTGGGTACTTTACCCATTCTAAGACTTTGTTAAGGGGCTTGTAGTTGTTGACTAATCTAGGGACACCTCTCTCAATCTCAGCATTTTTTTGGACATAAAAGGTAGGACAAGACCATGGTGATCTAGATTTCTTGATGATTCCTTTCTTAAGCAGATCCTTAATTTCAACTTTGCAGAAATCCATGAGTTCCTAGCTCATTTGGATAGGTTGAGCTTTGGTTGGGATATCCTTTTCTAGAAAATCTTTGACATAAGGGAGAGCTACCTCGTGTCTCTTTCTATGCCAAAAAGTTGTGGGTAGATCAGAGTAGACTTACTGCTTAGGGTTTTCCTTAAACTTTCTGATCTTTGCTTGGATGTTTTTACAAGTCAGTTGTTCCTCAACTTTCTTGTATCTTAAATCATCCTTAAGGTGCATAAGATGTTGGGTTTTGGCACTAATAAGATTTAAGGTCTTGGAGATGGACAGATACTAGAGACTGTTGATTTCTCTAGGTTTAGGGCTCCTAAGAAACTTAAACTTGACTAGCTGACCAAAAGGATGAGTAACGATTCCTTCACTCTCTATGATGAAAGGATACAACAGACACATGAAAGGGTTTCCTAAAATGACCATATCTGTCATATTCTTAACAAGGACAAATGTGGTTTTGAAGCATGTGTTGTCCTGACACACATGGGCTTTGGGGATCTTGAATTCAATCTGCATCTTTCCTTCACTTGCGGAAGTTAATCCTTCCTTAGTCTTTTTGAAGTACTTGGAGGGAATGATTCCTTCTTGGATGCAGTTGAGATCAGCACCTGAATCTATTAAGGCTATGACCTCAAATTCAAAATCTTTGCTAATGACAATCCTGACTTTGGAATGCCATTTCTGGAAGTTAATCCTACTAATGGTGTCTAGGAACTTCTGACTGGGTTGTCCTATTTTCATATCAGCTGTTGGGTTAACTGATTCATCTTCGTCAACAGAAGGGTTCTGAAATGAGGAACCTTCCTTATTGCCTTAATGAGAAGTGTTTTCCAACTGTTTTAATCTTTGATCAAGGAAATTGTGATCAATCCTAAGAATGGTTAATTCCTACTTAAAGGTTCTAAACTCAGACTTGGTTTCCTTGATTTCATGTTGAAGGTCGTTGACCGTAATTCCTTCTTGGATTTGGTAAACCCATTGTAAATCTTTTCTAGGTCAACCTTAGGTTCCTGAATCCTATGTTCGAGTTTACTGGTTTCCCTAACTAAGGTTTCATGGAATTTGCTAAGCTTATGGGCCTTAACAACAAGATCCTCGATCTATTCTATAAGATCTAGGATAAGCTCTTCTTGCTTGCTAAGCACATTGATAGTCTTGTTCCTACAACAACTATCTTTGCATGCCATACCAACATCTGGGCCACTAGAGGAACTAGATGAGGCTCTAGAAGATGACTGGTATAACTGGTGGATCTCTTGGTCACTAGAACTACTGGAAGACTCACTTTCCGAGTGGTCAAGTTCTAAGAGTTTGAAGATCTCATCTTTGCTGGTTTGGTCACTAACTAAAGTGTTGATAAGGGATTTGGCCTTATTTCTATACTCTTTCCTGAAATGACCTCTCTTTCCACAGTTGAAGCATTTTCTTGATGCCTTTGGTGTGGATTTCTTTCATTTCTTATAGAAATCATTTTCTTTGAAGTGGTTGGACTTCTACTTTCTATAATACTTGGATGCTGTTCTTTTCCTATGGAATTTCTCAGAGGAACCTTTCTCTTTGTATTTTGATTTTCTCTTGGATGGGGCTATAGGAGGTAAACCATATTGTGTATAGAAGTTTCCTACTTCATACTTGGCTTTACTCTTGCTAGCCTGGCTTTGAATCTTTAGATCTCTGTACATCTTCATTCCTTCACTGTAGATTGTGCTAGAGATATCTCCATAGGTTAGGTTGTCATAATCTATGACTCCTAAAGGGGTGTTAAGGGTTTCTTTAACCTTCTCACCAAACAATCTGGGTAAGCCATTGATGAACTTCTCCTTCCAAAATGGAGAGTTACAATCGCTTCTATGCATGACTCGAGTGGTAAAGACATCTTCATACCACCAGTAGTCGCCAAGGGTTTTACATCTAAGGTTACTCAACTGGTTGTAAATCCTAGATGTAATATTGCTAAGTTTTCCTACGAAGTGTTTCATGATCGTGTAGATCAAGGTGTTAACTCTGTTAGGAATTCCTCTTCTTATGCCCTCGTCAAAGACGGCAGTTCCTTCCTCATCTTTTTGGATTGCATTCTTGATGTCTTCTTTGGCTTCTTCTGTTAGGCAGTTGTTCCATCATTGTAGAAGTTTTCCTGTGAATCCTAAGGTTATGGGCTCTATGACTTCTGTATGGGGACAACTCTCATTAAGATAGTTATTTTCCACCATAGTCATATGCTGGATCTTGTTTAGGATTTCCTGTTCTGATAAACCATCTATGTTCTATCCATAGAGTTTACCAAAGGATACTAAGAGTTGGTTACTAACATTCCTTTCCTCGAACTAGAGGTTAGGGGGTGTTGGTTTGGGATACCAATTCATGGTATCAAAGCTGGATTGCCTGTGGCCGGAACTCTCACTTCCCATATAGGGATAAAGGAGGGCTCTTCGCCGACCAAGCACCCTTGGTGGCAGTTTGTAAGACCACAATGGTAGTTTGTAAGACCATTGCACTGTTTTTGATAGGTACCTTCTATGTTCCCCCGTTGCGGCGGCTGGTGTCTTGAAAAGGGTAAATCCAGGACATAGTTGGGTTAGTCCCGCTCAGTAGGGAAGACCCGTAATTTGGTATCAGAGCCAAATTGCCCGTGGTCGAAACTCTCACTTCCCATACAGGGATAAAGAAGGGCTCTTTATCAGCCAGGCGCCCTTGGTGGCAATTTGTAAGACCACGATGGCAGTTTGTATGACCATTGCGCTGTCTCTGATAGGTACCTTCTATATTCCCCTGTTGCGGAGGCTGGTGTCCTAAAAAAGGTAAATCTAGGACGTAGTCTTGTAATCAGATGGCAATACCCAGTAACACTTGTAATACCCCAGTCGGTTTTTACATTTGTAATCAGATGGCAATACCCAGTAATACTTGTAATACCCCAGTCAGTTTTTACATTTGTAATCGAATAGCCCTAATCGGCCTTTTATCCTTATAAGTTCAGAGCCTAGTCGCTTGAACTCAGTTTATCTATAACTTACCCCCCCTCCCCTCTGTTGGTATCAGAGTCGGATTACCCGTGGCCGAAACTCTCACTTCCCATACAAGGATAAAGGAGGGCTCTCCGCCTACCAAACGCCCTTGGTGGCAGTTTGTAAGACCACGATGGCAGTTTGTAAGACCATTGCGCTGTCTCTGATAGGTACCTTCTATGTTCCCCCATTGCAGCGGCTGGTGTCCTAAAAAGGGTAAATCCAGGACATAGTTATATATATAAATATATATATATATATATATATATATAAATATATATATATATATATATATATATATATATATATATATATATAATATGTTAGGTAATATAGAGCATTTGTAATAGTTTGTACGAAAATTCTAATATATTTTAGTATAAGAACTTACTTTTTCTATTTTACATAATTACTTCTCAAAAAAACTTGCAACAAATTATCTATATTACATCCTATTTTATTTAAATAATCATTTTCTCACTTATTATTATTATTTTACAACCTACCCCTTACTACACACTCTATATCTCTTTATTTTTCTCTTATTTTTTTAACATTCTCATCTCTCTCTCTCTCTCTCTCTCTCTCTCTCTCTCTCATGGATGAACTCTTTCCTTCACTATTGCTCATCACCATCGTTCATCGTCGCTTTCTCTCTCTAACCTCTCAAACCCACTTTAAATCTTTCTTGCTTGATTGCACCCTTGACCTAAACATGGGTTTTCTGGTTTGAGGTGAAATGGGTTAAAGATGAAGTTGGTTCTAAGTGAATGGGTCGAGATGGCTGATTTAGCTTGAGGTGGGTCGATTTTGTGTGCATTTTTTGTTGATTTTGGGTGTTGACAAAGAAGTGTTTTAATGGATTATGATGGTGTTGCAAAGTTCATGTTGGGTTGCGGTGGAGGTTGGACAATGGTTAATGGGTTGAGATGGCTAATTTAGCTTAAAATGTGGTCAATTTTGTGGGTTTTCCATTGATTTTGGGCACTAGCTAAAATGTGTTGTAATAGGTTGTGGTGGTGTTGGTGGGTGGTGCTAGGTTGCTGTGGTAATTGGACGGTGGTGGTTGGAAGGTTGATCGACTCTCTCTTGTTTAGAGAGAGAGAGAGAGAGAGCAAGTCTGACGAAGAAAGAGAAAATAAAATAAAATATTGAAATACAATGTGAATAGTGCTTGTGTGTGTGTGTGTGTGTGTGTGTGTGTGCGTGGTTATAGTAGCAACCATATAGTTTTACACAACTTTGCATGGTCTGAAATGGGTGAATCTTGGACTTGGTTGGTAAAAATGTGGTCCTTATTCTATTATACAAATACTAATGCAAATGCTCTAAGTATTAGCATTTGGAGTTCTAAAAAAAAAAAAATACTTATTTCACACTCAAATAAGCTACTTTATATATTTTAACACAATTTTACAACTCACCATTTATCTCGTTTCTTATTTATCACATTTATTCATTTATTTATTAATTTTACTCTCTCAATCTCTCTTGCTCTCTATCATATTCAATCTCTCTCTCTCTCTCTCTCTCTCTCTCTCTCTCTCTCTCTCTCTCTCTCTCTCTCTTCTCTCTCTCTCAAAGCTCACCACCACTGAAGAAAAAAAAAAGCAACCACCACCATAGTCAACCACTGCAACCCACCAGCCACCACCACAACTCCTACTTTATATATATATATAAAATCCTATAAAAAAAAATCACCATATCAAAAACTATCATCCACACAATCCATCACTACCTCAAACCCATAACCCACCACCACCAAAATCCAACACCAAGGACACAAATTCAACATCTACAACTAGAAAAACCTATGATCCATAACAACCCATCCCACAGCCGAAACAAAAACCACTACTGCATCATTGATCTCCACCATGACCACGCCACCATCGCACGCCGATCTCAACACCACGACCCACATTGATCTCCATGCAAAAAGTCCTATAGTCCACTTCGATGGCAAGGTCTAAGAGAGAGAAGTGAGAGGGATACTGAAAGTTAGAGAGAAAGAGAGAGGAGAGAAAATATAAACCCAAGTTGAGAGAGAGAGAGAGAGAGAGAGGGAATCTATATATATATAGACAAAATTGAGAGAAAATCTAATTAGATTTCAAATTGGAATTCAAATGAAGTCTAATTTTGCGTCATGTGTTTCATCTAATCTAAGCTTTTAAAATTTTGTGCCAAGTGAATTAATTTAGTGAAAAATTAAATTTGCGCCACGTGTCCCATCTAACCTAAATTTTTAAAATTTTTGTACTAAGTAAGTTAATTTAGTGTAGAAAATAAGGAATCCAATATAAATAAACCTAGGTAATATATATATATATATATATATATATATATATATATATATGTAAGGACACAATTTGGATCCCAAGCCTAAAGGATGTATGAAGTAAGGCCCAAAGAGCCCAATATAATGAATTTGTAGAGAGTGGGTTGAAAATTGGGCTTTAACAAGTCAGACAACAAGAAAAGTGGATACAAATGACAAGAAAATGAAGATAGACTGATTTAATCTAAAGAAAATCATCCTCGGCACAGTCTGAGGAGATCAGTTCTTATATATTGATTCTCAAGTTTGATTACAAGTTCCACTCTTGATTGCTACAATATTTTTCTCTTAATTTCTTGATCCCTTTCTTCAGGATCTCTTTTCTATTTTATATTATCCTCCTCCTTCATCTCTAACCTCCACGTGTAGACTAGATTACTAGTGTTGATCCTTGTCCCATCAGCACCTTCTTGAAGTATTTAGAGAGTAGCTGTAAGGTTGAAAGATACTGTTCAGGCATCACTTCTTCATTAATGCGGCCAGAGAGTTAGCAACATTTAGTGCGGTGGTAGCAGCTTTCCCTTTAGATATTTCATGGCCTCCCTCTATCCCGTTCTTTCTGGATACTTATCCTCATTAGTGGGATCGATTGGAACATTGCTCTTAGTGTCAGACCGCACCTTCTGACCTTGGCTTTGCTCAGTCGAGGAAGCATTCCTCCTCGAACCGCCTTCTTGGATGGTCATGATTAAACCTCACCTCTTTACTTACCAACACGGATTCTTAGGAAGGTGTTTACCTGTCCTCAAACTACTTAATGTCCTTGGATTGGGCCCCTGACCCAATATATACATAGATATGCATTCCTGGGCCTATCACCCCTACAATAGCCCCTCGAGATTCTTCTTTTTGGCTCCTCGGGAAGAAAGAAGGATTTCGATGTCACTATAGTTACTCCATGCTCATCATACATCACCTTTAACTATGCAGATGCCTTTTTAATTGCCCAAGACACGCTCCTGATGCTTCGGCATACGAGACGTGCCTTCATTAAATTTTTACGACTCAATGTCCTCCACGATATACAGTGTGATGCAGATCCAACGGCTGAGGAATTTGCTAGAACTCGGGTGGGAATTTTCTCACTTGTAACTGTCTTTTTAATATAAATACTACCTAATTCAACCATTCTTCTCACTTTAGCGCTCCTACACTGAACCTGCAAACTTACCCAATTTACTCGTGCCTTCACACCTTCTAAGAGCCAGTCCAAAGAGAGTTTTCTTCTTTGTGCAAGTCTTTATAAATCTTTTCATTTATTTTTCCATCTACTTTTCTTTTCTCTGACTTTTTCTCCTTGGCTCTTCTTCCTTCTCTTTATCTTCTTAGTATCTCCAAATCTCTCTTAGGAACGGGTAGGTTTGCCTATTTGGTAGACTTCGAGGAGGGAATAAAGAGCTTCAAAGCTCAGTATAGGATCCCTCCAGGAGTCTCTATCAGGCATTGTAAGGAGGAAGAATGGCATGAGGCTAGGCAGGAGGGAGAGGTGGTTATCCTAATTATCGCCTTCATAGAGGGAGGGATGAGAATCCCTATGGGCATAGTAACTAGGGATTACCTAAATGAGAAAATGGGCCTTAACCTCACCCACCACAATGTCAATTGAGTCTATAATCTTCACCACTTGAAAGGAAAAGGGGTACTACTTAAAACCTAGGCACCCCAAGTTTAGACTTATCTCTTGCCTCCTTGATTCCAATAAGGGCATGAACAAATATTTCTTGATCATCTCGGGGGAGTGGCATGATAGCCTCCATTGCCCGACGAAAGAAGTGCGACTAGGTGGGGCTCTAAATTTAGGTTTATTCCTTTAAAGTTACCCTTTCTTCACTTTGACACATTCGGTACCTATTTTCTTCTTTTTGTGTCGATACTTGAAATTTCTCTTGACTTGTGCCGTTCCCCTTTTTATTATATATTTTCTTTTGATTGTGTTTCTTAATTGTTTTGCAGATCATCACGCTGTTATTCCTAACTTCAGTTTTGTTAACAAGCAAAGCTTGGACAAAATACTTCAAGCCGAGGTGTTTGTACACTAGGACGATCAACTTCGAGCGACCCACCTAATCCTTGAATACACCTTGCTCTCATCAAGCTTCCAAGCACCAAAGTGCATAATAAGAGCAAAGGATCCTCACCTATACCAAATTACTGTAGTTGCAACGGGCTTCCTGAATCCAAGCCCTGTACCTTAAGGCGTACTAAAGGTAGAACCAATCCTTCCACACAAAGCCAAAGACGAGGCCACCCCTTCACAACTAGCCGTCAAAGAAAAAGAAGTAGAAGAGGAAGAAGAGGTGGTTGAAGCGTCTGATTCCTAGGATGGCTTTGAGGTGTTCAACCAACCTTAGTCTCTGGAGGCTTCCATCGGTGATTTCAGTCACCTCCCTTCAGTCGAAATAAGCCAGATATAAGGGGATTCTTTTGTCCTAGCTAGAAGCTATGGGGATACAACGCAAGCCTAGGGCCAACCTTATGGAGGTAATGGAGTCCCAAGTTCGGGGAAAGGCGCCTGAAGCGGTTACTCAAGCCAAACTTCCCATTCCTCATGACCCTCAACAAAATATTTCCGATAAGAAGAGGAAACGAGAACAAAAAGGAAGGGAGGTGGCCTCCCTAAGGAGATGGAGCCTCAAAAATGGGCCAAGGTAGCCAAGACTAATCAGACAAAGTCCTTGGGTGATGGGGCACCTGGAGACAAAGGATGAGACCTTCGCGCCAGGGTTCTAAACTGGAACCTCCTTGTGGTGCTAGATGGGTCCCCTCTCCCTGCGAACTCATCAATCAGGGACTTTCAAAACGAAAAGGCCGGGTATGTAGCAGATGCTGTAGAGCAATCTCTGTTACTACCTGAGGACATGGTCGATCTGAGGACCCTAAAGAAACACGAGGTGTTTCTAAGTCTAAAAAAGGACCTTAACATGGTAAGCCTTTCAAGCTATGTTTTTTTTTTTTTTTTTCTTTTTTACTCACTGCCAAGTTTCCTTTGCAGGCTATTCCAGCCACTTTCAGAGCCGAGGAATTGGTGGATATCTCCTATCGACAAATGAAGGATGAGGAGGGTAGGAAAGTTGCTACTGTTGAGGCCTTTAAGGTGGCCGAGAAGAGGTTAAAGGAGTCGGATGCCAAGCTCACTGAGGCAGAAAGGGGTAGGAAAAGCACCGAGGTAGCACTGGATGGGGTGGAGAGGCAGGCTAAGACTCAGCGCAAGTAACTTCGCTTGATCGAGGATGAGCTCGCTGCTGCCAGGGAGCAAATCAAGCTACTAAACAAAAAACTGGAGGATGTGGAGAAAGCCAAGGATCAGGCCGAACAAAATGGTTACGACGTGGGGATAACTGAGACCGAGAAGGCCCTTAGGGCCGAGGTCTCGGGGGTATGTAGAGCATATTGTCTCCAAGTGTGGAATGAGGCTTTTAACCTAGTAGGGGTTGAGGCCTCATCAGCACTTAAGATAGCAGAGAATGTGTACTATCCCCCCACAATCTGGGCACCAAGCTCCTCGGCCTCCCCAAATGATGCAGCCCCCAACGTTACAAGCCCTATTGAAGAGGCTTCATCCAAGGACCCTCTTCATTCCAGCAGTCCTCAAGAAGTGGCAGAGCAAGCCGACTCAACTGATAAGGAGAAAGAAGTCTCCAAGGAGGTCGCTCCTGAGATGACCAAGCCCTCGGACGTGCCCAAGGATTCTTCCAAGGAAGGGGTGGATTCTCAAAACATAGAGTTGGTTTTAGCAACTCTCCCCATTCCTGCCAAGGAAGACCTCAAGGGTAAGGGTCCAACATCCTCAGCAGTAGCAACCACCTAGCCCACCAAGACTCCAAAAGACAAACTTGTAATAAAGATGAAACCATGAATTGTCTTTTGCTGCTGTTGTTGTTGTTGTTTTTTTTTTTTTTTTTTTGGTTCCCAGAACTTGTAATTTAGTTTGATCTTTGTAATCAACTTTGCCTCTTCGTCAAGCTCAAATCAATGATAATTATAAGTTTTACCTTCGTATTTGTGATGTTTGTATTAATCTTAACATAGTTTTTGTCTTATCTAACACTCAACTAACTTGGAAATAAGATACAACTTCATTCATGTATATAAATGGTAAAGCACCTTTCATGTCACACTCCATCTAACTCTCCTCCCATTACAAAGTTAAAAGAGATGGATACAATAATCAGCTCTTCATGGATATACTTTTAAATGCTTTAAGTGGTGCTCACGAGCATGCAATTGATCATGTGACTTCAATGAAAATCTATATCATTCAACATGGCTGATCCTATTAGACACTTAAATAATCAATAGGAAGTATTAACTTACTCAAGACAAGTGGTCCGAGGAGCCAGATATAATGCAAGTTCTGTTTAATACTTAGAAAAATATCATGAAGTATTAATTTACTCAAAGTAGATGGTCCGAGAAGCTAGACATAACTAAGGTTCTGTTTAACACTTAGAAAAATTATTAAAAGATATCAATTTACCCAAGGTATATGGTTTGAGGATCCAGGCATGACCAAGGTTCTGTTTGATACTTAGGAAAATGATAGGAAGTATTAATTTACCTAAAACATGTGGTCTAAGGAACTAGGCATAGCTAAGGTTTTGTTTAACACTTAGATAGATGTCAGGAAGTATTAATTTACCCAAAACATGTGGTCCGAGGAGCTAGGCATAGGTAAGGTTCTGTTTAACACTTAGAAAAATAGTTTAAATTATTAATTTATCTAAGGTATGTGGTCCGAGAAGCCAGGTATGACCAAGGTTCTATTTGATACTTAGAGATAATTGGAAGTATTAATTTACCCAAAGCATGTGGTCCAAGGAGCCAGGCAAAATTAAGGTTCTGTTTAACACTTAGATAGATAATTTAAAGTATCAATTTACCCAAGGTATGTGGTCCGAGAAGTTAGGCATGACCAAGGTTCTGTTTGATACTTAGGAAAATAATTGGAAGCATGACGCATAATGTAACAACCCAAGATATGGTAAAGAAAACTTTCATTAATAAAAATACCTTTTCAGGTTGTTAACATTCCAGGGGTGTGGTGCAACATTTTTATCAAGATCCTCAAGATTATATGCACCTATTCCAGCCATTGATGTGATGCGATACGGGCCTTCCCAGTTACGCTTTAACTTTCCCTAAGCTGGGTTCTTGGCAGTACCCAAAACCTTTCTTAATACCAGGTCTCTAGGCACTAGTGGCCTTGACCTTACATTTAAGTCGTACCCCTACTTGAGCTTGTGTTGATAGTATGCCAGCTGAACCATAGCATTTTCCCTTCGCTTTTTAATTAAATCTAAACTCTTCTCTAATAGCCCATCATTGCTGCTTGGAGTAAAAAAGCTTGTTCTCAGCGTTGGAAATCCCATCTCTAGAGGAATCACAACCTCGGCTCCATAAGTCATTGAAAATGACGTTTCTCTAATGGACCTATGAGGTGTAGTCCAATATGTCCAAAGGATGTGTGGCAACTCTTCCACCTATTTTTCATTTGCGTTATCTAGCCTTTTTTTGAGCCCACTCACTATGACCTTATTGACAGCCTCAGCTTGTCCATTTCCCTGTGGATATGCCGGGGTGGAATATCTATTTGTTATGCTCAGGTCGCAGCAATACCTCCTGAGGTTTTACTATCAAATTAAAGACCATTGTCCAAGATGAATGTACGAGGGATTCCAAACCGAGTGACAATATTTTTACAGATAAACTCATGGCATCCATATCCCTAATATTTGCTAGTGGTTCAGCTTCAACCCATTTGGTGAAGTAATCCATGTCGACCAGTAATCATCTCTTATTCCCTACTGCCTTAGGGAAGGGCCCTATAATATTCAAGCCCCATTGAGCAAAAGGCCAAATGTTAGATAGAGGATTAAGGACATCTCCTGGTTGGTGAATGTTTGGGGCAAATCTTTGGCATTGGTCGCATTTCTTCACATACTCTTGTGTTTCCCTCTACATATTTGGCCACTAATATCCCTGAATGAGGACCCTATAAGACAAAGATCTGCGTCCTGTGTGGCTTCCACAAATCCCTTCATGTAACTCTTCTATGAGTAGTTCAACTGCTTTAGGGTGTATGCATAGCAAATATGGTCCAAAAAAAGATCTGTTGTACAACTTTTGGCCCTCGGACAGCCAAAACCAAGGAGCCTTTCTCCGTACCTTGTCGACCTCAGATTTACTCTCGGGCAAGATGTCTTCCTTAAGAAGCAGCACAATAGAGTCCATCCAGCTAGGACTCACCCTAATCTTATGAATATGAACCATGTTTCTCCCTACTTCAGTAGCTTTACACAAGTCTTCCACAAGGATCACCCGAGATAAATTTTATGCCCAGGAGATTGCTAGCGTGGCAAGAGAGTCAGCATGTGTATTTCTACTTCTAGGGATTTGCGATAAATTAAAAGACTCAAATCTTGATTGTAAGTGTCTAACCTAGTTCAAATATTCCTGCATTCTGAGATCTCTGGCTTCCAACTCTCCCCCTACTTGGCCTACAATTAATCTCAAATCTGAAAACATCTCCACTGCCTTTCCACCCATTCTCTGAACCATAGTCATTACTACCAGTAGAGCCTCATACTCGGCCTCATTATTGGTGGCCTAGAAGCCCAACCTTAAGGATTTTTCAATAATGATCTCAGGAGAAATTATAACCAGCCCCACTCCAAATCCTCTTTGATTTGCTGCACCATCAATGTGTACTTTCCAAGGTAAAGGCTCATGTAGGGAGACCATGCCAACTGATTTTTCATCCATGTTTGGTTTCTCATTTTTTTCTTTAAATGGGGTTTCAACAAACTCGACCACCAGATCAAGGAGGACTTGATCCTTGATAGAGGTGCGAGGCATGTACTTGATATCAAAAGCCCTTAAGATCGTACCCTACTTGGAAATCCTCCCTGTGTAATCAGCACTCCGAAGTAAAGATTTAAGCAGAAGTTGGGTTAGGACAACAATTTTGTGTGACTGGAAGTAGTGGAGCTTACGCGTAGCATGCACCACTACCAAAATGGCCTTCTCCAGTGGTAGGAAACGAACCTCGGCCTCATGTAGTGACTTACTCACATAATAAACTAGCCTCTATACACCACTATCAACCCGTACAAGCACTAGGCTCACCGCATGGGTAGCCACAGCAATGTAAGAAAACAAAACCTCATCCATCTCGGGTCTGGACATAATGGGTGGCCGAAATAGGTATTCCTTCAACTGTTGGAAGAAAGGTCTACACCTATTTGCTGACTGAGAGATGAATCGGTTTAGAGCAGTAGTCATCCCTATCAACTACTGGACCTCTTTGGGATTCCGTGGTGGCTATAGATTGTTAATTGCTTTAATCTGGTTAGGGTTGACTTTAATTCCACGATGTGTAACCATGTACCCCAAGAACTTCCCTAATTCGACACCAAAAGAGCATTTAAAAGCATTAAGTTGCAGCTTGTGTCTCCTCAAGATCTCAATGATATTCTTGAGGTTGTTAACATGCTCAGATTCCAACTTACTCTTAACCACCATATCATCTATATAAATCTCAATGTTTTTTCCTAACTATGGTTCAAACATCCTGGTCATCATCCTCTGATAAGTAGACTCTGTATTCTTTAGACCAAAAGGCATTACCTTGTAGTGGTAATTCCTAGTAGGGTGACAAAAGCTGTCTTCTTCTGATCACCCAAAGCTAAAGGTATGATGGTACCCTTGAAAGGTGTCTAGGAAGCTCATCCGAGGATGGCCCATAGTGGCATCCACCAACTGGTCTATTCGAGGCATGAGAAAAGGGTCTTTAGGGCAAGCTTTATTCAGATCCATGAAGTCTACACATACCTGCCATTTCCCATTCTTCTTCTTCACTACCACTGTATTGGCTAATCACTCAGGGTAGAAAACCACCTTAATAGCCCCAGCTTACTTAAGCTTGTTTACCTCTTCCTTGACAGCATTAGAGTGCTCCTTAGATGAGCACCAAGGTGGTTACTTCCTAGGGAGGACAGTTGGGTTGACATTCAGATGATGGCAAATGAAGTCGAGATCCACCCTAGGAGCTTCATAGGTATTCCATGCGAACGCATCAATATTCCTCCTTAGAAATGCTAACAATTCTTCCTTCTCCCGATGAGGCAATTGAGCTCCAACCTCTCACGCTTTGCCTCTTTCGACACCACATCTATAGATAGGACCAGGATCCTTGATTGCTATGAGCCCCCCTCAGTAGAGGCCGAGGACTCAGCTTTAGGTTGATGCATAATTGCAGCCATGAGGCACTGCCTAGCCATGGATTGACTCCCCACAAGCTTTTCAATTTGGTCCCCTGAGGGACATTTCACTTTCAAGTGCAAAGTTGAAGAAATAGCCCCTAGGGCATGGAGCTAGGGCCTTGCCATAATGGCAGTGTAGGGGGAATAAGCATCCACCACAATGAAGTCTACCTCCACTACCTCTGAACCTATTTGCACAAGCAATCTAATGTGACCCCTTGGAATGACAACTTTCCCATCAAAGCTTACCAATGGTGAATCATAAGCTGTCAAATCCTCGAATTTCAAGTTTAGCCATTTGTACAAGTCAAGATACATAATCTTCTCACCATTGCCCTAGTCTACCAACACCCCCTTCACATCATATCCTCCTATCTTGAGAGTGACCACTAAAGTATCATCGTGTGGCTATATGGTTCCAATCTTGTCCTTGTCCGAAAAACTCAACGTCGGTCGGATCTCCACTCTAGCCCTTTTCGACTCAGAATTAGAGTTCTCGATAAGTAGCCGAGCTATAGACATCACCCTGGAGGGATGAGAACTAATTCTCCCAAGAGTAGCAAAGATGACATTAATTGTGCCCAAAGGGAGCCTTGAAGAAGCATTCCCCTGAGCCATTGACCTTGCTTGGCCTGCCTGCCCATTGGGTCGAAACAGAAACTGTTGTAACCTTCCATCTCTAACTAGTTGCTCTAGATGATTCCACAGAGTTCTACAATCCTCGGTGGTAAGTCCTCGTTCCTGATGGTACTGTAAATGAAGACTTTGGTTGCGCCTCATGGGGTCTCCTCCCATCTTGTTTGGCTATTTGAAGTATGACTCATTCTTGATTTTCTCCAGGACTTGATGTACTGGCTCTTGGAGCACCGTGTTTACCGCCTGAGGAGTCGTAGACCCAGATTTCCCAACAAAATCCCTTTGGGGCCTACCATTATTGTATCTGTTCGACCTAAAGTCACTTCTGTCCTGAGAGATAACCTTAGCCTTTCCCTTCCCTTGCTGTTGGTCTTCCTCAGCCCACTTGTATTCATCAATGCGATCTATAAGCCGACGCACACTCCTGACCGGCTTTTTAGTCAAGGACTGTCTTAAATTGTGCTCGGTAGGCAAGCCAACCTTAAAAGTCCTTATGGCCATGTCATTAAAGTTCCCATCGATTTCATTAAACATCTCCCAGTATCTATCCGAATACGTTTTCAGGGTCTCCCTTTCTCGCATGGACATGGATAATAAGGAATCTAAGGGCCGAGGAACCCTACTGCAAGTGATAAAATGAGATCCAAACGCTCGAGTGAGCTCCTTAAAGGAATCAATGGAACCTGCACTTAGGCCATCAAACCACCTCATCGCCACGGGCCCCAAGCTGGATGGGAATACCTTACACATCAAGGCCTCATTCTTGGAGTGCACAGCCTAATTGAAGTGACTTACATGCTCCACAGGGTCTGTTCGACCATTATACATGGTGAACGTGGGTTGAGTGAACCGTCGAAGAAGTCTCCCTCCCTTAATTTTGCACGTGAAAGGTGATCTGGAAATTTAGTTGAGTGCTCTGCTCATCGCATCATTTCCCAAGCCTTTGGAAGATGAATTCATTTTCCGGTGCTCATGGTGGTAGTCCTCATCATACGAGAAAGACTCACTAGGAGGAGTCTTTGATCTGCGTCAATAACTACCATCCTCTTCATCGTCAGAAAAGAAGTCAGAATTGGAGAGAGTTCACCTTCACTGTTTGTGGTGTAACTTCCTTTTTAAATGATCAATCTCCAACTACATGTCCTTAGCATTTTTCTCATGAGAGGTGTGACTCCCAGTTCGAGATTGACTTCTACTAGTGTGGGTGGTATGTACACTTCCTTCCCGATCCCTTCTTTGTTCAAGATGAAGGAAATGATCTTGACGTTGAGACCCCATAGATTCCTCGTGGTGTGGACCTGAACCCACCATATTTAAACGTTAAACTCACCACAACACTAGAATTTCCCACAGACGACGCCAATTTTAAGGACACAATTTGGATCCTAAGCCCAAAAGATGTATGAACTAAGGCTCAAAGAGCCCAATATAATGAATTTGTAGAGAGTGGGTCGGAAAATTGGGATTTAACGAGTCAGACAACAAGTAAAGTGGATATAGATGACAAGAAAATGAAGATAGACTAATTTAATCTAAAGAAAATCGCCCCCAGTACAATCCGAGGAGATCAGTTCTTATATATTGATTCTCAAGTTCGATTACAAGTTCCACAACTTCCTCTTTAAATGATCAATCTCCAGCTGCATGTCCTTAGCATTTTTCTCATGAGAGGTGTGACTCCCAATTCAAGATTAACTTCTACTAGTATGGGTGGTATGCACACTTCCTTCTCGGTCCCTTCTTCATTCAAGATAAAGGAAATGATCTTGACGTCGAGACCCCATAGATTCCTCCTAGTGTGGACCTGAACCCACCATATTTAAACGTTAAACTCACCACAACACTAGAATTTCCCACAGACGGCGCCAATTTTAAGGACATAATTTGGATCCTAAGCCCAAAGGATGTATGAACTAAGGCCCAAAGAGCCCAGTACAATGAATTTGTAGATAGTGGGTTCGAAAACTGGGCTTTAACGAGTTAGACAACAAGTAAAGTGGATACAGATGACAAGAAAATGTAGACTAATTTAATCTAAAGAAATTCGTCCTCAGTACAGTCCAAGGAGATCAGTTCTTATATATTGATTTTCAAGTTTGATTACAAGTTCCACTATTGATTGCTACAGTATTTTTCTCTTAATTTCTCGATCCCTTTCTTCAGGGTCTCCTTTCTATTTTATACTATTCTCCTTCTTCATCTCTACCCTCCACATGTAGACTAGCTTTCCAGTGTTGATCCTTGTCCCATTAGCACCTTCTTGAAGTCTTTGGAGAGTAGCTGTAAGGCTGAAAGATATTGTTCAGGTATCACTTCTTCATTAATGCGGTCAAAGAGTTAGTTGCAGAACATTTAATGCGGTGGTAGCAACTTTCCCTTTAGATATTTCTTGGCCTCCCTCTGTCCCGTTCCTTCTTGATACTTATCCTCATTAGTGAAATCATCCAGAACGTTGCTTTTAGTGTCGACCGCACCTTCTGACCTCGGCTTTGCTCAGTTGAGGAAGCATTCCTCCTCGAACTGCCTTCTTAGATGGTCATGATTAGACCTCACCTCTTTACTTACCAACACGGATTCTTAGGAAGGTGTTTACCTGTCCCCGGATTAATTAATGTCATCGGATTGGGCCCCTGGCTCAATATATACATAGATATATATCTCTGGGCCTATCACCCGTACAATATATATATATATATATATATATATATTTAAAACCAAAGCTGATAGAAAATTTGTTAGAATTAAAATTAGATTTTGCTTTTGTTAGCTTTTCATACAAATTAAATTGTTTAGACTTTTGCTATTTTTTTTTTTTTTTTTCTGAACTAATGAATATATATATATATATATATATATATATATATATATTTTTTTTTTTTTTATATTGTTTCTAATTAGATATTTTGTATTTGGAGATTTTAAACATAACAAACTATAATTGAGCTAAACGATCTCATGCACATATCTCCATTCAATTTAGGAGAAACTATTGAACCAATTTATTCTTTCATTTTGTGTTGCATTTAGTAGAATTTTATGGACAGTGATAGTGAACTGATATTGTATATGTAGTGTCCACTAGTGATTTTCAAAATTATATACATAACAGTAGTGTAATGAGAAACTTGGCGTAACCAATATCATTAAAATTGCAAAGAAAAATCATTCTAGTACATCCAAATGTCCTAGTCGAACTAATGTCTTATATATTTAATAATCCAAACTGACATCAATAACACCACTATAATTCATCATTCTTGTGCATAAGCATAAGTTACATACTAATTAATTTTAAAAGAATAGAATTTGCTACTGTAAGTTCTATTTGTATAACTTTACTGTAGCAAGTGTGTAAAATTTTTAACAAATAAACACTTGGACTTGGTTTTTGTGATTTGAAGTTTTCAAATAGCTTTTTTTGGAGTTTTACCACTGCTAATACACTAAAAAGTTAAAACATAACTTGTTTTCTAGTTATGATAATCAACCACAATACTCGCTTGCTTCCAATTTACCATGCATCAAAGGAAATCTCATCATATGCATTTGAAAGATAATATATATATATATATATATATAAATTTAAAAAAAAAAAAACCGTCTATTTTTCCTTAAATCTAAGTTGGACTAATTGACCTTCAAGCCATTTTATTTACCCTTAAATCTCATTTGAACCAACTGAAATTCAAGGCTATTCCCCCACCCCCTCCCCTAAATGTGATCTCATTATTACTCATCCTCCATTTAAATTAATAAAATGCTTAATATGATCATTTCTTCTTCTTTGTTAGGAATATCTTTTGTAATCGTACGGCTTTTTTAAATTTATAGACAAATTGTACTAATTGGACTATGGAGAGATTCTATTAATTGGAATGTGGAATACAAAATATTCCCACTGTCTTAGATGATTGCTCCTTTTTGGTCTGAATTATCGGTCACTCGATTGGTATGAATCTAGAGAATCCATTTTCGGTCCCCCAATCCACGAAAATTTCCCTAGTGCATGGAGACCAAAGATGCTCTCAACATGTCAATAAAGTAAAAATCTTATCTTCAACTTGCTAAATCTTATTCCAAGTTTGCAAGTGAGGTTGTTTGGATTTCAGTCAATCAATTTCTTTCTAGTGGCGGGAAAAGTATGTCCACTTTTTTTTTAATTGCAATTATTATGGCTTTTGAGTGGAGTTGTGGTGTGCCTTTTTTGTTAAAACTACTTTCCCTCTCCCTTGTGTGTATGTTTGTTTCTCAAAGAAAAAAAAAAGAATGGATAATTATCCCACATTGCTTAAAAGAGTGTGTTGTGTGTAGTATAACTTGTCTCATTCTCCCTTAAAAATTACCATGGCTTTTGAGTAGAGTTATTGTGTGCTTTTATATTAGAACATCTCTCTCTCTCTCTTGTGTGTGTGTTTTTGTTTCTCAAAAAAAAAAATAAATAAATAAATAACAAATGTTTTTCATCATTATTTATCTTGTTATGTAAAATTTGTAATATCATGAAAATAAACTTCGCTGTCAAGAATAATAAAAAGAAAGAAAGAAAAATGTCGAATCTTACTTCTTCTTTTGTTTTTTGTTAATAATAAAGTGTGAATTTTTCAGTCATTGTGACGAAAAATGAAAGTGATACTTGGTTCGTTTTGAACTTGTATAGTGTTCGAGCTGCCTTTGATGCACTTGAGCACATTAGTAGCAAACCGCCCAATCCAATAATAGAATAGAAGATCCTAAAGTTTTCCTCATCCGTTTAAAAGTAGCTTTTTTAAGGTAGTACCTATTTTTTGCAGTAGGGAAAAAATTGACATTTTTTTTGGTTTGATTAACTTAAAAAAAAAAAAAAATTTGTTAATTGCTAGTAGAATATCAGTATAATGCATGAGTTAATTAAAAAAGTAATACGATAAATAATTTTTATTAAAAAAATCCACTAATATTATTGAAGTTCAATAATAAAATAAATATTAAAAAATACCTTAACTGATGTGGTGGATAATGGATATAGTAAAATTGGAGTTTTTGTATTAAAACAAAAATGTAAATATTTAAATTCTTTTTAATTTCTTAAATCTTTTGGTACCAGAATTTCCATTAGAGTTATATTATAAATAATTGATTTTAATAATTTTAGTGTTGTATGCACAATAAATAATTATAATGCCACAAAGATATCAAAGTTTAGTCAAATTGAAAGTATTGGTACGAGGGAAATATGTAGTATTTTATATTTTTAATTAGAGAAACGTTCATTTTTAGATTTTTTTTTTTTTTTTTTTTTGAGAAAGAGTTCATTTTTAGATTTGTTTGTACGATAAATGGTTTTTTTTTTCATACATCAATACATATAACATATCATAATAGGTTTATTTCAATATTTCCTAACTATAATCTAACTACTAAAAGAAAAATAAATAAACAAAATTAAAACCAGATGCGTTGGTATAAAAATAATGTATATTTCTAGAAGTAGAATCCACTTTCATTTCCATTCACGAATTTGCTAATTATTTGAGAAAGAAACCAGCAAATATCAGAAATTTATTATTCAACAAACTGAAGTAAATTGATATTTTAGTTATTTTTTGGTCCTCAGTTGCTGCCAACTAAAATAAAAACTTCACCTCAAGGGTCAGGATAGCTTTTGTTTTAGTTACTTTTTAACATAATGGTGTTGTAATTTTGCATAGACAGTCCTCCACCCAATAAGTAGAAAAACTGACGCCATTCTTGTTTTCTACCTCTAAATTCAAAAATTAAACCCAAAAAATAAAATGAGGAAGGAAGTATAAAGCTCAAACATATGCGTACATAGAGAGATCAGTTATTTGTCCAAATCTTTGTGCAGATGAAGTTAAGAGTTCGATCATAAGGCGCTTAATGAAACATGATAACCAACAAATGATTCATGAGACATGTCTATAAAAACTTTGAATTTACCTATTACAAGCAAAAGATCACTTGTGTTCCCAAACCCCCAATAGCTAGCCATCCAAGGAATGTCTCAGCACAAAATCAGAAAAACAACCCAGCAGGTCCTAGTGACCAAAGGGAGTCTCAAACAACCAAAACAAAAGAATTAAGAGTCATTCTAATGCTATTCCAAGCCTGCACATCCTTCAAGACTAAATCAATAATAATACTTTCTCTTTAATACGATCCATGCTTGTCATATTTCAATAATGTAAGCACTATGCATCCTAGTTAATCTGGAACCTGAAGGATATAGACCCAGACTATCAAGAATTTTAAATTTTCACCTTGAAAATGACAGAGGTTCAACCAAAATATGGCGACAAAATTGTCAAAATACAGCCTAAGACTTCTGAAACTAAGTCAACCTTCTAAATCTTTTTCTATTCTCTGAAGTGGAAAAAGCTAAATGAGAAAGTAATTCAACCACGAACATACGTTATTTTTGTGACAATATCAAACCTAGGTCCTAACACCTTAAGTTTCATGATTGACTGCACAGTGTTCATTCTTTTGATCCTGCTGCCAGATAAACAATCCAAACTTTTAAACCTGTTGCTGCATAAAAATTTCCCAAATCATACATCAAGCAATGCCAATAAATATGATGTAACAAGTACCAAACAGTATGAGGACCTCAGGTTCCCCTTACAGGCATCTGTCATTTCTTGAATTTTCTCTCAGATCAGTCTACAGCAAGAATAGGACACTTTGGTTCAAAAGAGCAAAATTATTACAATGAATATAAACTTCAAAGAATACCATCACCACTAGAACCATGTAAGTCTCGAAATCACCAATTCCTATGACATTTAAAATCATCTTTGATGAAATTCCCAATCCCCTCACCCTAAAATCATAGGTATTCATAATTTCTGATAGTCAAGTCTTTCAATTCTTTTAATGGACATTGGATTTTTTTTCTATTAAAAAGTTACACACCAAGTTCGTATTGAACTTATGACCATACCCCGCACCTCATTGTTTCAACAAGAGGGGAGCCAACTTTTTTTTCCCCTAAGTGAATATGCCAGGGATTAAACCCCGGAGATATACCCACCACTAGGTGGGGGTGCCAATAACCTAAAAATTGATACCAAGCTTGTCTCAAACAGCAGCTCACAACCTAAAAATATTCTCAAAGATTGTAATATTTCATCCAATTTCCAAAAATTCTTCCAAATTTTGTGATAGATTCATCAAGATCAAGCAAAATGAATAATGTTAAGTTGAATTTCCAAGATTTCATTAACCATTCTGTTTCTAGACAAACTTCTTTTTAAAAGAATGGCAAGATTCAACCAAGAACAACTTCCAATTAGTTCTGAAAACCAAAGAAGGCCTTTTGTATTTATTTCCTATCCCAAAACTACACTTGCAAGAGATGCATATTAATCATAACCATTGTGCATTTATTGTGACCATTTCCACATCCAAATATTTTCTTAAAACTAAGATTCACTCATCCCAGTTTAATAAAATTTATCATATATAACAAACTAGGAGAATTTATGAAAATAGCTTGAGGGTTGCTAAGTAGTAAAAGAAAGTTAAAAAAGCATGCTCAGCTATTAAGCCTGGAAAGACCTGAACCCTGATCCTCTGAAATGAACTAAGCCAATTATAAGAAGTAGAACAACTCTGATCTCGGCATTTGCTCAGTACTAAATGGGACTGAGATAGTTTGCAAATCTATCTGTCATCAAGATAGAGAAGAAAAAAGATGTTATAAATTTACTTCTTACAGTAACAATCAGCGACATTTTAACAAACTAAAAATACTGATATTTTAACAGGTAAAGCAACTTCAATGCTACATATCTTTTTTTCCATTTAAAATAAGAAAAAGACAGGGGGGCAATGAAACCTTCAATTTTTGCCTTTAAGCTTTTACCCTGTGAAACTCCTAGTTCCCACCCTTTATATGTTTGTTTTTTTTTTTTTTTGGGGGGGGGGGGGGGGGGAGGATAAATCACCCTTTTCATCTTTGCTCTCGTTCAAACAATGTTAAACAGTAAGAATTCGAGCAGCATTTTATGCCCCCTTAAATAAAGACATTCAAAGTTGCTTTTCTTTCTTTCTTTTTTTTGAGCCAAAAGACATCTCCATTATGTAACAACTGACAAACTATTTGTTCCAAGGGTGATGTTCCTTTATCATAGATTGTTCTGAAGTTCATTCATACAGTAGGGCCTGTTTCATTCACTTTTGTGCTATTTGATTATCAATGTTTTTATTGATAATTTTTCTTACTTCACCATGCTTTCCAAAACCTGATGGCTGTTTGGCTCTTGTAGTGAACAAGGAGAAGAGAAAAATAAAATTGTAATGGAATCCTTCTTAAGATCTCATTTGACATTATTAGGAATTAATTTTTTTCCTTCATACCAATCAAGGACCAAAGGTTGACAAAAGAAACCAAATACTATGTATCTAACATTGTTAACACTGTCGGGACCAGGACAATAATAAACTTCCACTCAACTGAGACACATACAATAATTCAGCTTACTTATGCATAACTTTTAATTTCTCAAATAGAGAACAAAATTACATATTAAAAGAAGAAGATATGTTTTCTTTTTCCTTCTCCACAGCATTCAAAGCAACCTTAAAAATGGTTTGCAAATAACTATCTTAGAAAATCCCCTAACCTTCATTTCATATATTTTTAGGGAGTAAAACTAAATGTCATATGGTCTCACCAACCATCACGTTATTTCTAAGTGAGGCACCTTAGATTTACATAATATCATATCGGCTACAAGCTAGAGATTACTGTGGTCTCTGATGGATTTGCATTCCATCTCAGTATGCATCTTCCTAATCCCTATAGTTTTAGTTGGGACAAAACGAATATGTTGCTTTTGGTTAATCTTCAACCTCTTTACCAGAAACTACTTACAAATTGCCACTCATACAGAAGTATTATGTGTAAAGTTCATCAATGTTTGTTAGAATTCCATTCCAGGAAACCTATCTGTCCAACTTCTCATTTCAGAGCTTGGCTGCATAAGAGTTCCCACTCCCACAATTTTTATTTTTTTGATAAGTAATAGTCCCTAATCCCACAATAAAAAAATTCAAAGCTCTTCTCAAACATCAGTTATTATTAATACCAGCCTGTTGTTACAATTAACAGCAGCATACACAAAATAACCATTGTTGTTCCATCAAGGATGCCTTACAATTCAAACAAAATGTTCATAACAAGGCCCACTCAAGGACAAAAAAACTGTTCATCAGTGACCTTGACATTGAGACATTCTGTACTCTTGATGCCGCATTGTGTTGGACCCTTCCCATCATGATACTTCTCCGCATATATGCAATATCTTTGTGGAGCTGACTGCAGCTGATCTCATCCTTGTGAGCCTCTACCCTATAGCAGAAGCATGTTCAAAATGCATTTTTAAGAGGCAATCTTGCTTCTTCTTCACAAGGAACTCATAAACAGAATCTAAAAATACCATTTTAATAGAAAAGCTTCCTTGCCTAAAACCTTTGCAATGTCAAATTCCTAAATAAGTTTTCAAGCTCCCCTTTGGATCAATGAATGAATTGTAGCAATAATAAAGTGCTAACTTGCCTACGGCTGAAATTGAGAGATATGACCATTGATTTCAATATTTAGCCATGACCACCAAAATATAAATTCAAAAAAGTAGAGCTTCTTCAAAAGTTAGGTGCTTTTTGCAACTAATTGTATTACATTATCATTAAGTACTGTTAATACTTGAAAGATCAATGTTATTCATTAATTTATATTTCTTATATAACTCTGCCTGTGTGCCTATTGACATATATTCTATTCACAGCCAGACCCAAGCCCAAAAAAATGAGGGTTGCGGTAGTTTGATAACCAATGTAAAATTTAGTCACTCTATCATGAATGGATTCATTACATACACACGTTGGGGCATCCCCCAGAATACATGTAGTACACCCTGACTAGTCTGCAGAGGATTCATACCCAAAACTTTGGGACCAAAACTAGGTTGTTTTTGTATTGCGTTATCTTAAGTAAGTATTAATAATCATTATTGTAATAAAGCCACTACTCATAGTGCACAATTCTAGACAATTATATAACACCCACCACCAAAATTTGCACAGCTCACTAGTACACTACAGTTTATAAGTTACAATGAAACAAACTCTTCCAGAGAGCTTACCTTGGGAGGAAGTGGTGGCTTCGGTAGGGAGCTTGGAGACAAGGGAAGCGGACAGTGGACGGGTTGAAGGGAACTCACTTCTCTACGGACCAGCCTTAACCTTTACAAACCAATCATAATTCAAATCACAGAGATGGAGATAGAGAGAAAGAGAAGAAGGAAGAAAGAGTTGGTACCTTAGGGGAGGAGGATGGGAAGTTGGAGACAGACGAGGCACGAAATTGGAAGAACTCAGTGGCAGTGAGAATCTCCTTGTTGCCGAAGAAGGACAAGAATTCGTTGATGCTCTGTTCCAGCCACTGAAGTTGCCATTTTGATTTTCTCTCTTTCTCCCTCCCTCTCACACCCTTCGGTTCTTGCTTGTTAAAAAGGAGGATTTTTTTAGAAAATAACTATAAAATCTAAACAATATCATTAGTTAGGAAACGTTTCAAACATATTTGGTTTTTAACGATTCGTGTTCAGATGAGTCGATTTTTGTGTTATAAAATCAAGTATAATGTACTCGGGTTTCTTGTTTTGCCAGTAGCTGAGGTGGCCAGAGTGTCCACAGAGGCCAGAAACCGAGTTCATTGGACTCGATTTGTAAGCCAAGAAACCGAGTTCATTGGACTCGGTTTCCTTTCGATCCACGTGTCCATCATCGCACGCACTCAAAAAAACTCAAGTAAACTCAGTTCAAAAAACACACAGTTCTCACTCTCATTCCCTCTCACTCTCAGTCTCTCTTGCTCCGTCACCGTCGCCGTCGCTCTCAGTCTCTCATTCCCTCTCACTCTCACTCTCATTCCCTCTCGCTGCATCGTCGTCGCTGCCTCTCGCTCCCGTCGCTCCGTCTCCGCCTCACTCAGTCTTTCTCCCTCAGTGGTTGGCTCCGACTACCTCACAAAAGTAAGGACTCTCTTTTTTCTGGGTTTATTGGTAATGGATGATTGGCATGCAATTACTTGATAGATTTTGGGGGGTGCAGAGTTTGCTGCAAATACCATATCTGATACTGTGAGGCATTTGTAACTTTGTATAACCAAATTTATGTGAGGAAATGATTTGTTCAATTCAAGGAAAATGTAGGATTTTGATTATGGTCATCTAGCTGGCCTTTAATAAAATGTGCTCAATAGAGCTTTTTTTGGGGGAAGTTACATATTTAAATAGCTTGTCTTTACACTTATACTAAATGTTCTTCATCTTTTACTTGTATTATTTATTCAAAAAGTTTCTCATTCTGTCAAATGTAATCTGTGTAAGCTAAAGATTTTGCTTGTACATTTTAATTCTTCCATTGCCTTAAATGCCTATCTTCTTTCTGAAAAACAAGGAGAATTCAGCTCTTTAGCTGGTATTGCTTGCTTTGGGTGATTAAGAAATAAGAATTGATCATGACCTGTACCTCCCGGATCTATTTTGTTATCTTTCCTTCATTAGCATGATTTGCATCATTGTTTCTAGTCCCAATAAAGTATTTTGCACTTTAACCTTATTTTAATAAAGAGCAGCTATGTTTTGATTTTGTTAAAAAAAATGTCATTTTTAATTAATGATTTATGATAATTTGTTGTTAGCACATGACCTAGTTGAGAAAATTAGAAAGACTAGGAGGAGGAAAACTTGGTTGGTTGCCTAGAGACATTGTAGGGAGTAGGCAAATTCTTTTACTAAACTAGAATTTTATCTACAGATCTAAGAAAAGATCGTTGGTTAGGATGTAGAAAATGGGTCCTTTAAATAAGGGTTGATAGCAAAGCAATTTTGTTATAAAGGAGTTATTTGTAAACCAAATTGTTTGCTGCATAAGGATTTAATGGCTAAGTACTGTGAAGGAAAGCATTTTTAGTTTCAGATCTTAGCATTTTGACTATTGGGTTAGAAAGGTGTCTTGTCTTGTAGATATTCAGCTTTGACTGAAACTACATGCTGTATTGGAGATGGTACTTCAGTTTCATTGAATCATAGTTCTTATGCAAACTGCTGCAGATCTAATTGATTGTGACAGATTGTGTTGTAAATTTTATCTCACTAGAAACGTTTACCAACCTACAGTGGCAGGTGAAATGTATAAGATTTCATTGTCTAGAGGAAAATTTAAGGAGAACTTAATTTGGCTAAACTCTGAATCTGGACTTTACATTGTTAAAAAGGGTATTTCTTAAGCAAAAACCAGACTTCGGAAGATAATGATGGTACTGTTGTTTTAGCTTGGCAGGATTCTTTTTGGGCCAGATATGAGAGCTTGATATTACCTTTTAAATGTCTTCTTTTTTTTTTAATTTTTTAATTTATGTGGAAGTAATTAATAATGATTTGTTTGTGAAGTCTGACCTAATTAGAAGAGAAGTTGTAGTTTCTGCTTCATGTGTGAATGTGTAATCCATGGTGAATATGAGGAAATTGTGAGTAATTTGTTTTTCCATTGTCTAATTCGAAGTACAATTTGGTTTACTTCAGTGTGTGGTTTTAGAGTGGATTTTTGTTTGTTTGTTTGTTTGTTTGTTGTTGTTGTTTCTTGGGATAAGTTAAAATGGATTTTTTGCAACCCCAATAAGTGAGGCTAGAGCATTGGCTATTTGTTTTCTTTGAAAATAATGTTATTTTCAAATTCAGGATGTGAAAAAAAAAAAAAAAAAAAAACCCAAACCATAGGGATTCTTTCTATGATGGGTGTCTTAATTTTGAACCCTCGTGTAATTCTAGGAATTTACATAGAGAAACTTGTCTTGTGTGATAAAATTGAGCAATGTTATTTTTTATTTTTTTGATGGGAATTGAGCAATGTTTTTGATACAACATTTTTGACAACAAATTTCACACTTGTTGAGTTCGCATATTATTATTGAATCTCATAAGAGTTCATCATTAAATACTATTTTATTATCCACTATTAACAACTTGCCACCTTAGATAGTTATATTTTTGTTCTGCTTATATTTTAAACAAAATAAACCAATAGACATAAATTAAATTATACTAAATAACCACTTAAAAATAAACCAATTCGACACTATAAATCCCAAAGAATTAGGATTATCCCAAGTCAACTCAAAGTTACATTTTCTTTTTTCTTGCCTTAAAAAAAAAGGTTACATTTTGTTTTACATCCGGCCCAAAGCTTATAATGAAGAAATGTAGAAAGCTTAATTAATTAGGTCATACTGAGTTTTTGGCAGCATATTGAGTTTTTTATATGCATCTTTATTCCCTGTGATTGATTGTCATACTTATCATTTGTGCAAGAAATTAGGCTATACATTGAGATCCTTGCCAATTTATCTTCAACGTGTGCTTATATTTCTCTTGACTCCCTAAACTTCGTGTAGTATGACTGCTGTTCCTGCTCAAATCACTGATGAGTTCGGTCCTGGTCCCATTGAGGATTCGATGTTAAGGTTTTTAAAAGAACATCAATCGCGTGCTGTTTGGGAAGGCAAGGTAAAATTAAAACCGACCACCTGTTGAATATTCTCTTCTTATCCTTTTACATTATTTTGATTTTTTTTCTCTTCCCATTTCTAAAATTCTAAGTTTGTCAATGGTATTACTAGTTTTGAATGCATAGTCATGCCCATTAGTTGGGTTAAGTTAGATTGGCAGACTATTGCACACCCTTATATAAAAGGTTACACCCTTATGGCATATTGCATCTCATCACCATGGTTCTATCATGTGCAGGATCTGGGGGCACTGAAATGTCGTGGTCGTAATGACGAGTTCCAAAAATGACGCCCGATAGTGGTGGATGATCACATCCTCAACATTGTCAAGAGAGTTGGATTAGAGGGGCTATATAGGACCCCGTGTAGAATGATTGATCATAACTTGATAACGGCCTTCATTGAGCGATGGCAGCCTGAAACCCACACCTTCCACCTGTCACATGGTGAGAAAACGATCACATTACAAGATATGGAGGTTCTTTTGGGGATTCCAATCGATGGTGAGGCAATTGTTGGAACAACTGACTTAACATGGGCTGCTAAATGTCAGAGTATGCTTGGAATCAACCCTACTGGTGTGGTGCTTAAAGGACAAAGGATCCTAATTAAGAAGCTACTAGAAAAAATTGACCAAGGGTTGCCTGATGGTGCAGCAGAGGTGGTTGTGCATCAATATGCATGGTGTTATATTCTAGCACTCCTGGCAGACATAATTTTCGTCGACAAGTCTAGCGATAGGGTGCATACGATGTGGTTGCAGATGTTAAGGGCCCTTCGCAATCCACCTCAGTACAGTTGGGGGAGCGCTTGCCTTGCATGGTTGTACAGAGAGTTATGCAGGGCAACCGACAGATGTGCTAGTCAGATTGGTGGGGCCTTGCTACTGGTTCAGTATTGGGCATGGTTCAGATTCCCTTTTTTGTGCCCAAGGAAAGACCTCCCACCAGATAATGCATATGGCCCACCATTTGCATCTTCTCCACTGTCCATTAAGTAAGTCTCTTCCTTGACCAATTCTCTTTATTGGAAATAGATCCATAATTTTAAACGACATAACACATTGTTAGACATAAAGAATAAAATTTTAACCTTGATATTCCTGAAATTTTGAAATTTAATAGGATTTTTATTTATTTTTATATATCGTTTTACAACCACTGAGGTCATATGTTATGATTGATGTATAATACAAGTGTTATTAATTTCTAGCTCCACCATTAATCATATGTTTAGATAATCATTTATTGGTATAAACTTAGTCGTATGTAATGTTAAATTTACGATTACCCATCATTTATTGTTGTTGATTACTTCAAATTCTCAATTCCAAGTATTGACTCCCTCTAGGACTGTGTGGGTCGTGAACATGAAAAATAGCCCCCAAGAAATCTGTCTAGTCCGTTATCGTCAGTTGTTAGATTCTATGCATCCCAAGCAGGTACTCAAATTGTGTTTCTTCTATTGTTTATGACTATTGTATTTATAACTGTAAAATAGCTCATAGTCGAAAATAATGGAACATTGCATAATGTGCTGCCCTTTTATTTGGTTACTTCAGGTGGTGTGGCAACCATATGAAGTTGAATTAGCCCACCTGCCTGCGTCTTGTGTCACAGGAAGGGATGTATGGACAACGAGGGTGCCGCTTGTATGTTTCTGGCTAGTAGAGAAACATACATTGGACCGTGTTGTTCTTTAGTTTGGGATGGTACAAGAAATCCCCCCATATGTTGATACTAACGGCACCCTTCATGACATAGACCCGAGGGGGAAGATTGCGGTGAATTGGAGGGAAAAACATTATGGCCATATCTAAGTGTGGAATAGTCGAGCACGATCTCTATGTCATGGAGTACGACTAGAGAGTGCTATGTCGCCTACTCATCCATACTTCGATTGGTACAGTAGGGTGACTTGGAGGTTCGTCGACCACACTACCGCGTCACTTCTTATTATGGTAATTGCTTCGACCTTTCTTTTCAAATTTTGTTGTGTATCACCATTTTGTGTTATATGTACTAATTGTATTTATTTACTTGCAAGTTGCCAGTCACAAGCAGTTGTTGATGCGTCATGCAGTAAGTAGTCCGGAGTATAAGCAGATTATAGCTGTACTTAAGGCAGTGGACGCCTTCGCTGTATAACTGCCCAACTTCCCTTAGAAGACACCGATGGGGCAAATCCAGAAGCGCCAGAAGATACTAGACGATCAAGCACGAGCTCAACTCGTGCTAGCCATAGCCATGGTCAGCGTGCTGCACCCCATCAGGTTGTTAGTAGGTTGGGTCCCCCTCCACCCCCATATGCATCTCCTGCACCGAAGTTCCCTCCACCCCCACATGCATCTCCTACCCTAGAGTTCCCTCTGCCTCCACATGCATCTCCTTCCCCAGAGATCCCTCCACGTACTGCTCATGCAGTTCCTGACCTAGAGATCCCTCTACCCACTGCTCATGCATCTTCTCACCCTGAGATCCCTTCACACACCCCACGTACATTTTTTGACCTCGGTCATCTTTCATTTACCCCACCATCCTTTGATCTCGACTATGATTTCAGTCAGACCCTTCCTGTCATGCACACTCAATTCCCCTCATACAGCATTGGTCATATAGACCATGTACCACCCTATAGTCAGTCCATGTCATTCATGTTTACTCTTGGACTGCATACAGATCCCATGACTACGGGCCTCACTCACATTTCATCTGCTACACCATCCTCCCCCGCAGTTGTAGGATCTTTAGTTGTTGGGAGTCAAGCAAAACAGTGAGATGTGCATGTTGAGAATGAGCAGGTAGTTGGGTTACAACCACCCCCACAAGGTTGACCTAAACGCACAACAAAAGCACCTCATTGTGGGACAGATGGTCACAAAGTAGGACACAAGGCTGGCCCCACGGTATGACAAGTCATTTAATGCATGGAGCATATAGTATACTCTATGTTATGGTTGGTATTAGAATTCATGTAATCCATTGTTTGGTTGTAACTCCATCTTTGCAGCAACGCGAGAAGCCTCACTAAGGAGATGCAGTACCCCCTCCCCCACATACCAGACACTATACGAGACAGCATAAGCATAAAATGCATTAGGATCAGCACCCCATCTGAATGTGTATGTGAATTTTGTTATTGGGTTTTCAATTTGTTTATTTTAGGCTAAATGTAATATATTGTTATTTCTGAAATTTGGTGTAAACTAGATTTCTTTTGTCACTTAATTTTAAAAAGTTGCAACTTTTGGCGGGCAAACAGAAGAAAGGACATCTAAATCATATAGTAGAACTGGCATTAGGAATATATTTAAGAGTCCAATTTTCAATTGGTTTTTTTTTTTTTTTCCAAGTTACCATAGTGAAAACAGTTTTAACTGGTTATGTTGTTGTTATCGGGTCCGGTTCAATGACATGCCGAACACCCTTCTTTGAAACCGTATTTGTCTTTGTGTGTGTGAGAGTTTATTGCTTTAGAGTGAATCAAATGGTCAACAAGTTACCGGGTTGTAGAATTTTTGTTTTCGAGTAAACGAGATAGGAAGTATTATCATACCAGCATGAGAAATATACAGGGTTTAGGAAGTCAGTAAAGTCTAGAATTTGGAAGTATATTTCCCATTGTTACAGATCAATTTATAATTTTGTATGGGCACTGAAGATCTTTTCCTTTTGTTTTCTTTTGGGGGAAGGGGGTTGCAGGAAGTCAGTGAAGTTCAGAGTTTGGTAGTTAAATCGCCCATACTTACCTATCAATTTATAATTTTGCACGGGCACTGAATATCTTTTTTTTTTGGGTGGGGGAGGAGAGGGGGAATAGGGAAAGAGTACATCATCTTAGCGAACTAAGCAAGTAAATTTATACAAATGTAACAAATATAGAATAGAGATGGAGATTAATTAAAACATTTCTCTTTAAAGTTTTCCTATTGGTATCAGAAAATAGATCTGGATGAAAAGATGAAGAATGAGACCATTGGGAAAAACTATCCCCTACTTTCTATTTATCAAATGAAATGAGAAGATGAGCGCAACTCCTGGCTCTTTTTTCCTTCTCCTTTTTCTTCTGTTTGATAAATTTCAGCAAAGAAAATGTTTGGTATATGATATTTCCTGTGTGAATGATAATGGTATATTTATGGATGTATTATGCCACTTATTCTTTTTCATCTGCAGGAAAATCCCAAGAGATTTGACAGAGGCATCATTATCAGGTGCAGGATTATCCATAGTAGCAGCGCTGGCCATGATGTTTTTATTTGGAATGGTAGGTACCTTTTTACCTTCTTAGCTGGTTATGCAAAGCTTGATATGGAGATAATTTAGTATCCTTTGCATTTTAAGGTTGATAATTTATCCTATTTTATATGGATGTATCAAGCTATTGGTCTTAATAAATGGAGAGATTTTCGAAAATTTTTCTCGTCTTCATTTTTTTCTAAAGATTTTAATTTTAATTTTTACCACTTCTATACTTTCTTGGGATTCATTAACTTCCTAGATGGTAGCACACCTATGTTTGCCATTTTTTTTGCTTTTAGTAATAACTTTTGTTTCTTGATGTAAATCACAATGTTCATTTTACAGGAATTGAATAACTATTTGACTTTCAGCACATCTACAACTGTTATTGTTGACAAGAGTTCTGATGGGGACTTCTTACGCATTGTAAATATTATCAGGTAGAGTCTATGGTACCAGTTGATGTTTTTACCTCTTGTTTTGTATTGTTTTTTTTTTTTTTTTTTTTGCTGAAAAGAATGCATTTCTTACTTGGATGTGAACATTGACTTATCTGTTGATCGCTAGAAGATGATTATACATAAATATGTGTATTCCTATGTATGTATGTATGTATATGTACTAGTACGTGTCTTAACCAAGTAATCAAAGGTGAAAGGTGACCTTAAGGAGCCAAGACCTTGTATAGCCCAAGGCATGAGGCGGCAAAAAGGCACTAACCCTGACTGAAGTGAGGTGCCACATGCTAAATATAGTTATTATACATATAGAGTTTAAATCATAGGTATCTAATGTATTGCAATATTATAATCTATGTTGCATAACACATTAGGTCCACTAACTGATTTCAAAATAGGTTTAACAAAGTTTAGGCTCTCTTAATAATTTTTTTTTTAAAGGAATTTAAAAAAAAAAAAAAAATGAGCTACTGTTAATTAATTTAACATGGTCTATTTATATTAATAATCAAATAGTCTATTAATAATTCTAAAAAGTTTTACAACAAGCTTCTGTAAATTAATTAATTTCATAATAGGTTTTGTAGCAAGCTTCTACGTAAAAAGAAAAAAAGAGAACTATCAAAGCTAAAGCCTAAAAGACTATTTGATTGAAAAAATAAATAAATAAATAAATACACTGATGAGGAAATAAAGAGGTAAAATAGAATATATATATAGAGAAGAGGGTGGGGGGGGGGGGGGGCTGGGATGAAATAGAGCTACTCGAGAGGAGAGAGAAAAAATAAAGACATTAGCACCTTGAATATGGTTTAAGGTGCTCACCAGGCTCTAAAGACATGTGCCTCATTAATGGCGCCTTGGGTTAGAGCCTTAGAGGCACCTCACCTTGCCCGGGCACCTAGGAGAGTACCCGTCTCGCCTTTTACTACCATGGTCTTAACTCAGTGTTGGTAAAAGTGCGCTTAAGCGCAAAGCCCCCAAGGCTCCAACGTTTTTTCTCTCTAAAGCGAGGCGCATTCAAAGAAGCGCACTTTAAAGCACACTTGTTTGCGCTTTTTCGAAAAGCTCAAACCGCATTTTTTTGCCTTTTTTTTATTTATTTATATTTTCAACCAAAAAAATTAAAAAAAACCAAAACTGAATTAAAACTAATGCTCACAATGCTTAGTCAACTCAATCCAATATAGTATCTAGGTTGGGCGGCTTTATTTGGTAGGTTGACAAAGGCAAGATCTGTCACTGATGCTGTTGATTCAACCTGCAATTGTTTTTGTGGTCATCAGTGACAGAGAGTTTGAGTAGTGTAGTCTCTGGTGACAAGGAGTTTCCAGTGGTGAAATTGGAAGGTGGCCAGAATACCAATACTAATGCTCACAATGCTTTGATACCATGGGAGCTCAAAAATTGTGGATATGTTTACTAAACCCTTATGTAAAACTAGATTGGATTTATTATGTAACAAGTTTGGATTTTATGATATGTATAATCTAGCTTGAGGGGGAGTGCCATGAGTAGTATTTACATGTTAAGGGTAGATTGATAATTATGTACTCAAGTCTTTAGTATAAATACTAATAATGTGTGTTTGCCATGACTAATTAACCGACACACACAAAAATATATATATATATATAGAGAGAGAGAGAGAGAGAGAGAGAGAGAGAGAGAGAGAGAGTATTGATATTATAAGTGCATTTGCCATGAATTTAAAGATGTCTATGTATTGACAGGTGAGCCTAAGGTCTCTTGTTGGTGATATTTCTACAATTGATCGAGTTTTTAATCACTAATCAAATTAACCCCTTTCCCATGGTGAGAATTTTGTAAAATGAACAAAATTTTCTCCGGTTGTATTTGTAGATGGACATTCCATATGATTTCCGAAAATCCCATAATTATTTTTAGAATTTTTGTGAAACTCTTATGTTAGTGGCCTTTTTTTTTTTTTTTTTTTCCAAGATCCTGAAATTCAGCATGGCGTAACCCAGGGACGGAACCACACTTGGACTAGGGGGGGCAATGGCCCCCCCTAAATTTTTTTAAGAATATATTATTATATATATTTGTATTAATTTTAGCAAATTTGTTCTATAAAATTACATTTTGTTTCCTTTTATTAATATCATTGATTCTTTTAAGAGTAATGTTATACTCACAAACATTTTTATAACATTTTTACAAACTGTTATGGTAACAAGTTCTTGTTGGTTCACATACAGGCACACCACTCACATCATTTTTTTATTTACCAATAATCAATTATCACATCAGTAATTTATAAAAAAAAAAACTTGTAACTCTAGCATTTTTCTCATTTTAATGACCATAAAAAAAATTTATAGATCTAAAATCTAAAACAAAATATACAAGCCTAAAAAAAATAACTCAACAACAAAAATTACTAGTAAAACTAAAAATTAAATAATTTTATCCAAAATAAATAACCCTGCCTTTTAAAAAATTTTAAACAAAAATAATTTTGTTCTTACCCACAAAAAAAAAAAATAATAATAATCTTAGCAGCTAAGTAGCAGAATCAAAGGTTGAAACCACTACACACAGCCAACAGTAAAACCGCCCCCCCTAACTCAAAGTTCTAGCTCCATCCCTGGCGTAACCCAAGGCAGCCTTCAACCTCAAGGTAATGGCAGCTTAATTAATTAAAGCATCTTGAAGTCACATCAAATTAATAGAATTATGTTAGGCAACATTATGTACTAAATGACAGATAAAAGTTTCGAAGTAAATTTCAATAATTTTTTGGAAAATTGTTATTTTCTTAATCTAATTACAAATAAATTAAATTAACAAAAAGAAGAGAGAAATTTTTTCCAGTGGAGCACTTTCTTTAGATTATTCTTTGGAGTAAATTTTTGAAAAGAGACTCACCATATTGTTTTTGTATATACTTGAATATTGCAGAGTGTTCTCCACGTTGCACCCAGAGATGCTCAAAAACAGCATTCAAAAAGCCATGCATGTTCTTCTGCCAAAAGTGCTGTGCTAAATGCTTATGTGTTCCTCCAGGAACTTATGGGAACAAGGAATTCTGCCCTTGCTACAATAACTGGAAGACCAAGAGAGGAGGACCCAAATGTCCTTGAACATTTCTTTCATTGCTTAAAGTTGTTGTGATCTAGTGAGTAGTAAGCAATATAAACTACAAAATTGTGGGGATTTTTGTTTTCTTTCTTCTTCCATATGGTATCATTTGTTTGTATTGAACGTTGAATGGAAAGAGATTTTCTTTTTCTTTTTTGAAAAAACCTTATGTGATTGAATATATTTTTTTGTTGGTATGATAAATGATAAAGTTTTTTGTTGTTAAATAAGAAATTTAAGACTTGGTCAAGCATAGAAAAATCACACACATAAAATTCGAATAATTCACAAACTGATTTTATTCATTAAAACACAACAAATTTGAAACCCATCAAGGCCATCATATCAAACCCCAAAAAATCGCCGAAGTTCCTGAACTTCTCAACATATGCATGGGTTGAGTTGGTCTTATCATTGAGTGGACGAAGTTTGGTTTCAGGCGAAACCATGAAACGACAACTTTGGGGGATGGTAGTTTCCGACGAGTCTGCATTCTGTCAGATCAGTTTTTGTCGGGTTTCAAAACCCAAATTCAACTATAAACAATAGTTACATTCTGCCTAAATTCTTATATCAATAAGTGTAGAAGACATGTAACTGAAAAAAGCAACACTATTCTTCCCTCTTGACTTGCTGATTCCAAACTATAACTAAACTATGACCAGCATTATTTGCAAGATAAGATTTTCTTAGACTAAGGATAACTGAATGATGCTACATCATGTTTTAGGGGGGAAAAGAATGGAAATAATTAACAACTAATTGAAAGACAAAATTAAACAGTCATAATATCACAATCTAGAAACAGGTACATTGGATATAGAATACTTCGATTACGAGTTCATTCAGTGATAAACAAAATAATAATTGTGCCAATACAACCCAGTAGTAAGTTCAAATACACAATAAGGAGAACCCCAATTTACATCTACAATGCCATTCCAAAAGCGAGTATTTGCATGCCTGACAAAAATTCAAATATTGTCGTTAGATACCAAAACCCAAAACATACGTACTAATCTACGCAACTTGACTAATTGATACAATCATGGCATTTTATATAAAAGCATCACTTACCTAGTTTGGATCATTACTACTTGTCGAAGCCCCACGGGAAAGCGGACATCTTCTACATTTATGCCCATGTTGATGACACAGTCCACAGCTCTATTTTTGTTGAATCTCCCTCAAGTCAGATTCTGGCCTCCGGCTTCCCGGTTCTCATCGGACCCCATCCATCTCATTCCGTATCCTAGACGCCACAGGTTGACCTTTGCCCCGCAACAGGTTTGGGTCAGGCACCCACCTTGGACCGTCCACATCCCTCCACAATGACTCTGACTTTGGCACCACAAATGCATGTGAGTAGATGCGAATGGCTTTCTCCAAACTATAACATAGGTCAATATATGTAGTCGCATCTTGCCCCAAGTGCTGAAGAGCTTTAATTGCATGTGAACAAGGGATCTTTCTCATTTGCCACTTTCCACAACAACATGTTCTGGCCATTATGTTTACTTCATAACTATGGTGTCCCCCTCCAAAACTATGGATGTTGTATGCAGTAATTATTTGGTGTGAAATTGTTTTTTGTAGGTTTTGTCCATAGATTTTTAAGGCATATTTACTCCATACCTTGCCCTTTGAGAGATCATGAGTAATTTCTTTGTGTCAATCATGGAAATATGCAACAAGCTTGCTCCAAGTGAATTCAACCATTGCAGTAATGGGTAGGCCACGGGCACCTTTGAGCACTCCATTGAAGCACTCCGAGACATTGGTTTTCATAGCCCTATATCAGTATCCACCATAATGTAGCTGGGTCCACATGTCTAGATCCTATTTCATTAGATATGTGTATGGCATGATGGATGAGTCGGGTTCACTTTCCTGCCACTCTGTTCTCCGTTTCTTCCTTAGGGCCTTGATCTCGGCTTCCTTGATAGGTTGCATGTACAACTCAAATTTAGCTTCTTGAGTAGCATACCCCGCTTTCAAGGCCAATGAATTTAAAGTGGCATCTTGAAAATGCGTGCTAAAGTTGCTAGCAACATGTCGAAGGCAATATCTATGAACTACTCGTAATCGTCCATCATTATATCTAGGCCAGTTTGCAATTGTATTTTGAATACCCTTATGTTGGTAAGAAATTACGCAGATGTCCTTATCTGCTATCACACCCCCTAGAGGCGTTCTAAAAACCACCCCCAATTAGGCCCTGACTCTTTGTCCACAACGGCAAAGGCGAGAGGCAAAACCTTGTTGTTGGCATCGGTGGCCATTGCAATCAACAACACCCCTCGATATTTACCATACAAATGGGTCCCATTAATATTGATCACTGGCTTACAATGTCTAAATCCTTCAATGCATGGAGTGAAAGCCCAAAATTCATAGCGCAATATTGTATCACCGAACTCATCCCTGGGTATGGTGTGACACCAGAACCAGGTGCCAGGTTCTTGATCCCAGTATGTCAACAATAACTTTCTCAACCTTTGGTAAGACTTTTCCCAATCCCCGAATATCTTTGTAATAGCTCGTTGTTTCGCATCCCATATCTTATAGTAAGAAAGCTTATGCCCATAATACTTCCCTTTAATGAAATCTTTGAGGTGATAAATTGTTGCCGTGTGTTTTTCTTGCAACAATGGAACAAATTCTACTGCAAGAAAATTACAATCCATCATTCTACCATTAAGGGCCATGGCAAGGGGTATACAACTGTGAGGACCCCTATAAAATGTGACCATCCATAGTCCAAGTTTAGGCTTCGCAACTACCCCAACGTACCACATGCATGATTCATCGCCGCATTTCACAGACAGTCTACTTTTGGTCGACCTACTAGTCTTAATATTTCTATTATGCTTTGCGGCGTAAATTGTTAATGCACGTTTCACCGCCTCTTTATTCGCAAAAATCAACCCTTTCACAAAATTCATGTCCGCATTCCAAGAAGAACCAAATGCTTGCTGAACAACTTCAAGATCAACCATATTTTCCCAAGTATTTTCATAAAATGATGAGGTAGGAGGTTCATAAACATGGGTCATATTTGTAACATGTTGAACTCTAACATTAGCGTTCGCATCATCTTCATAACATTCAGCCATATCATCAGGGGGAATGAGCAGACTAACCACGTTTAGCATTTCTATGTAGTAAGTTAGGCAACGTTTGAAAGAATTATGGAAAATAGCATCTCGAGTTTTAGAAAATCGAGATCCATATTAAAACTCGAGTCCAAAAGACCCGCTTTTCGAATGTGAAAATGCCACATAGATCTCGAGTCTTTAAGACTCGAGTTTTATGCAAAAAAAATTTCACCTATAGTGGCATTTTTAAGCCTTACAGTGACATTTTAAAGCTCTATAGCGGCGTTTTCCTGCAAAAATTTTTTTATAAGTACTAGGTTTTTAAGCCCTATAGCGACGTTTTTAAGCCCTATAGCGACGTTTTTAAGCCCTATAGCGGCGTTTTTCTGCAATTTATGGAAATCGAGTCTTTAAAACTTGATTTTCACGTGGATTTTTTTCCACATCACACCTATCCTATTACAAATCGAGATTTAAAAACTCGAGTTTTATCTTGGAACTCGAGTTTTAGACACTCGAGATGCTAGTTTTCAACATTGTTTTGAAACGTGACAACTAACTAAATTTTTTTATATTTATTGTTATTTGGCAAGGACGATCCATATCATCAACATGAGGAATGAGAGTAATTTCATAGTCATCAACACCCCTGTCAAAGTCGTCATTATCAATCCTCTCTTCGTACTCATCTCTATCGTCAAGATCTTCCCCAAAACAGTCTTCGTCTTCATCTTCAACTACTAGAACGGTAGAGGATTCACCTTGATGTGTACAAAATTGATCTTCATATCTATTTCCAGGTTCGCTCTCAATTGTTGCTGGTATCTCTTGAAAAGGGGGTGTATAGCCTCCCAATGTGGTGCATCGATCATCTAGGACTGCAAATTGTAGAGATGTAGTTGTTTGTACAATTTCTTCCTCTACGCTGACTTCCGCACGTGGCTCCAAAGTGACGTACAACTCAAAATCTGCTACTTGTTCCCATTTCTGCATCTTACTAAACATGAATTTCACATGTTTGTCCTCTGTTATCGCCATATATCTATAATTAATGCATTGATTGAGGACTTCATATGGAGAACAAAAAGTAATATGTATGTCATGCAAAGCAGGGTTCATTTGTAACTCTTCCATAATTTTTACTTTCAGCTCATTCAGGGTCTTTAGCTTACGGTGTATCATCATATAGCAGCACTGGATACCAGGACCTTGAAATGAGAATCCGTCGTAAGGGTTGGCATTGCTAAGGGGTCCACCATAGTATATATTTATATGGATCATTGTCAACCTATAGATCATCAAGTGCAATTGTGTTAGTGACAAATTTATAACGCTTAATCAACATCAACACAAAACTTTTCATATGAAATGCCAACAATACTAACCTCAACCAAATTTGCATATACTCACCTTTAGTAATCTTACAAAAATAGTCATTACCCTGCTACATATTCTTTAAAAATTCCAAATCATTCTAGGGGAATGACTTTGAAAACCCATTCAAATAAGTTATGATGAACAAAAATATTATATACCAACCAGTTATCCATTGAAATCTCTATTACAAATCTTAAACAAATATATCTTGAAATAATTTATGGTAAAAAGACTACTATCTTAGGTATCAAACTCATAATCCATTTCATATCCATGATAAAGACCTAAAAGTACTAAATATTCCTAACAATTGATCACAATATTTAGTACTAAATATTCTCAATAATTAATCACAATATTAATTTTAAAAAAAAACTTAGCATATTATCACAAGGTTTACACTTACAAACAAAACAAATATTCCCATACGTTGTAATAACATAATAATCACAATATTTGGTACTAAATATTCCCAATAATCACAATATTAAATTTTTTTTTTAAAACTTAGCAAATAATTTTATCACAATATTTGCACTAACAAAAAAAAAATTCCCAATATGTTGTAATTTAATCACAATTATTTACTAAATATTCCCAATAATTAACCATAATATTACTAGTCATTATAGATATTTTTTCTTAAGTAGATTCATGATCTTACATAAATGTGTCCTAATATTAATTTCAAAAAAAAAAAAAAAAAAACTAGCAAATAATCACAATATACTAACAAATAAATTAATCACAATATTTACACTAACAAATAACAAAAAAAAAACTTTTCCTAATATGTTCTAAATTTTTCTTAAAAAAAAAAAAAAAAAAAAACTAGCAAATAATCACAATATTGTCAAAACATTACCTGAGAGTGTTGTGTGAGATGAGTGTTCTGTGGGTGCAAGTGAGAGAGTTTAGGAAAGTTGTTTCTAAGAGTAGAGCTGAGTTTCTGAAGAGAATATAGAGCTAAAGCTATGAGACCCCACGGTAAGGAGGAAAACAAGTCCCAGCTGGGACCCACAACAACACGTGGAGGGCTGGGGACCATTCATGAAAATCGAATCCTCTGGACTCGATTTTCGGTAAGCCCACGTGACCACTAGTGCAATGGGATGTGCTGTGGGATGAGACATGATGTTGTGAGATGAGACTGATGAGACTAGGAAGTCGAGTTCATTGGACTCGTTTTTTATACATAGAAACCGAGTTCAGAGGACTCGATTTCTATGTATAAAAAATGAGTCCAATGAACTCGGTTTCTTGGCTTACAAACTGAGTCCAATGGACTCGGTTTCTAGGCTTACAAACCGAGTCCAATGAACTCGATTTCTGGCCTACGTGGACACTCTGGCCACCTCAGCTGCTGGTAAAATAATAAAATAACAACCCACAATCGAGTCCTCTGGACTTGAATTGTTAGATACCAAATTACTTTGAAACGTTTCCTAACTAATGATATTGTTTGAGTTTTATAGTTATTTTCTAAAAAATCCCTAAAACGGGTGAAAGTGGAGAGAAATTATTAGGTTCGTAGGACCGCTGCCGTGCCTTTTTGTTTTGCCACCCAACTAATAAAATATTGTTATTTATGCAAATGTGATATTATCTGGTAATTTTTATTTTTTATTCCTTGTATTAATTAGGAAGTTCACACATACGTTTGCATAGATGACATCATCTCATTAATTAGGGAGGACCACATCAATAGTCCACACAGTGTAAATAATAATTTCTCGGGTTTATGGGGTTTCAAATTTTTTTTGCCAAGTATTCAGATTTTGCCAAAAAAAAAAAAAAAAACTATATTACTAAAATGTCTCTTCTTATTTAGTTATTTAGCCCTTTTGTAACTTGAGTTCCAAGTGAAAACCAAATTTAGCAAACTCAACCTCCTTGAGTTTGCTAAACTTGAGTTCTAAATGAAAATTGAATTTAGTAAACTCAAGCTCCAAGCAAAAAGATACTCACACAGATCATCAGATGTGGTATTTTAAAATAAAATATACGCTTGGAGCTCGAGTTTAGTTCCATCAAACACTTAATTTAAAATAAAAATTGCAGTCTCTCAGCAATTTTTCAAGTGGAAAAACTTGAGTTTGCTAAACTCGAGTTCCAAAAGGAGCTACATAACTAAATAATTTCAGACGTAAGCTTTTTGGTAAAATATTTTTGCAAAAAGTGAATATTAGGCCCCCCCCCCCCTACCCCCAAAAAAAAGGATTTCAATTGAACAAAATTTGCCTCTCGTATAGGTTTGAGCTATCTTTCCAACCCATTATGTGACAATTTGTAAGATGAACGAAATTTAACTACAAATTTGGTTGTAGTCAATAACTACAACTTCATCTAAAAAAATTAATATGACTACATTTTTTGAAAATCAAACATTTATATTACATGTATTTTTTTTGTTTTTTTTTATTATGTTCTTAACATAAATATTAAATTTCGTATGAATTGAATGTTATTTACTATTCAATCGATAAATTTATTTTTTATGCATAATTTTAGACTACAAAAACTTTAAATTTAAACATTTTATTAATAATATAGTTATTGATCTTTAATCTTCTGGAACATTTGCAAACATGGAGGATATAAGAAAAAAATGTAGTCTAACACTGGATTTCTCAAAATTCACATCAAACAAAAATATATTAAGTGGAGTTATGCAATTGGCTATAACCAACTTTGTACCTAAACTTTGTCCTTGTAAGATTACCCGTTTGTATTATTTTAAACAAGTCACATGACTCATTAAAAAAAGTTATGTGATTAAAACTACATATGAATAGTCTCTTCAATAACCTCATAATGGATGGAAGAAGATAGCTACAAAGTTATTTTAAGCTAGACTCTTTCACTTTCAATCATGATAAAGTTTGGCTCCAAATCGTTTTGGAAGAATCTCCTTCGAGTTACTACATGATAATTTATGACACCATCCATGTGAGTATGATTATTCATATGTATTATTTAAACAAATTAATTGACTCATTAAAAAAATAATGTGACTAAAACTACATACAAATAATTTCTTCAATCGGTTTGGAGCTAATTTTCAATTTTTTTTTCTTTGGATTTTGGATTTTGAAGTGCTCTCTAAAACCTAAAACCTCATTTTTAATTCCCAAAATCGAGAATGTTTGGAGGGGAGGATTATTTGTATATCATTATCTTTTGAGGTTATTAGGAAATTATATTCAACTCTACATAAGTAAAATACATAAGTTCATGTCTGTCCTATGCTCTTAAATTGTTTATTTCCTAAGTTCTATTTTTGAAAAGGTTATCTATCCAAACTATATGCAAAATGACACCACCATATGAATGAATGACAATCATCTTGCTGCGATTTGTATAAAATACAATGTGTATATTTTTTATTTAATGGAATATTTTATTAAGGAATTAATGGAATGGTACGAGAAGGTGTTGATCTCATAGTTGTGATTTGGAAAATCGTGAATAAATTGTGCCAAATATAAGTCTTGTTAGTGTGTTTTGAGTCACATTGGAAGTTAAGATTAAAACCCCATGTAGATCAAAGAAGACTGAAGTTTTTGCATCATCGACAACTTATCAATTGATTGAGATGTTTAATTGTTCAATCAATAGAGCCTAATTTTGATTGATCTTATCAATTGATTGAGATGTTTAATTGTTCAATCAATAGAGCCTAATTTTGATTGATCGAGAATCACACAAGGTTTTCTATTTTCAAGTCCATTCAGCTGTCCAACCATAAGGGTTTCATGCAACTAGAGGAAAACTATATAAGGGAATGAGTCAGAATATCTCCCCCAATACATCCACCCGAGCAACAAAGGAAAGCAAGATCTGTATGGTGAGGGGTTTAGTGTAGAGCATTTGGATGCTTATGTAATTGACAAGCCCACAGATGTGGAGATTTATACTGAAGGCACAGATTATATGGATGAAGACCCCATGGTCCTGATGCTGAGGGAGGAGGGAACTCGCTGGGAGCTGCCTGCCATCGTTGAAGCCATAACCAAGTTAAAGAATTGGGCATGGGAGGGAGCCGCCCACCCCACGGAAGACTCGGCCATGAAGATCAAGACCGTCGAGCCAATCACTTCTACAAAGAAGATTAAAACCGTCAAGTCGATCACTCCTGCCAAAAACATTGTTTCTATCCCTATTGAGTCTGTTTCTACTAGTATTACTATTCTTGTTGAGTCTGTTTGAGATAGTAGTCCTATAGAGTCTGTTTCTATTGAGTCTGTTAAGAACTCTTTTCCTTATAATATGATTTCTGATTCTACTTATTTATTGGCTTTGAAAGTTTTTATTTCGGAAATTGGTAAAGAAACTCTCAATAATAAGGAATTAAAACAAGGACATGTGGAATCTATAAAAGAAGAAACCCAACCTGTTAATTGGGAATTGATGATGAACCTAAGATGATACAAGTGGGCAATACCCTAACCTCCTCTGAGAAAGATGCATTAGTTGCCCTACTAACAGAATTCAAAGAGGTGTTTGCATGGTCATACGAAGACATACCTGGGATTGATACAGATATAGTACAGTATTGCATTCCAACAGATGCAACCATGAAGCCGGTCAAGCAGAAGTTGAGAAGAATGAAGCCAAAGTGGACTCTCAAGATCAAGGAAGAAGTTGAGAAACTGTACAATGTGGGATTTCTGAGAGTGGTCAACTACCCAGAATGGTTAGCTAATGTGGTTCCGGTGCCGAAGAAGGATGGGAAAGTGAGAATGTGTGTAGACTTTCGTGATCTCAATAAGGCTAGCCCAAAAGTTGATTTTCCTTTACCTTATATTGATAAATTAGTTGATAACTGTGATGCCCCAATTTGATTGATTGTGTGATATGTGTGGGTGTGTGGTGAGTCCCACATCTGGTATTTAACAGGATGAACTAGGCTTTATTAACAACTGCAAGGAGCCTCAATTGTGACTAGTCCTTTTGAGGTATAGCACAGATATGGCTAGCGCTTTTCCTTGGGTCGTTACATAAGGTATCAAAGCCGGCCTGGTAACCCAGTGTGGGCTTGGAGACACTACCCCATAAAGTGGGCCCTAACGAGGATGTTAGGGATTTAAGTGGGGGAGATTGTGATGCCCCAATTTGATTGATTGTGTGATATGTGTGGGTGTGTGGTGAGTCCCACATCGGGTATACAATGGGTTGAACTGGGTTTTATTAACAACTGCAAGGAGCCTTAATTATGACTAGTCCTTTTGAGGTATAGCGCAGATGTGGCCAGCGCTTTTCCTTGGGTCGTTACAAT
>JAUAME010000004.1:23127659-23130159 GCA_030820535.1 Quercus parvula
TGAAATAAGAAGACATTATTGAACAAAATTCCTTTGTCAACCTGTTCTTCATGATTACCTTGTATCATATATTTTTAAAAAGCCCTGTCGATTTAGATCCGAATGGTATGTAAATAGAAAGTGGTTGGAATATAGTATAGACAAGGATGCGGCATTTTGTTTTTATTGCTACCTATTTGGGCGGCAAGATGTTGGTAAGCAAGGAGGAGGTGAGACTTTTGTAACGAAGGGATTCAAACTTTGGAATCAGCTTGTGAAGTTAGATTCCCATGTTGGAGGAGTTAATAGTGCTCATAACCAAGCTGTCAAGAAGAGTGAAGATCTACTGAAGGAAAAGCAACACATTCAAAGTGTTTTGGTTAAGCAATCAAATAAAAATAAACTTGAATATCGGGTTTAATTAAATGCAATAGTTGATTGCATAAAATTCCTTTTATGTCGGGGATTAGCTTTTCGTGGTCACGATGAATCTCAAGATTCAAGTGATAAAGGAAATTTCCTTGAGCTTCTACAATTTTTGGGGGATCACAATGAATCTATCAATGAAGTGCTGCAAACAGCTCTGAAAAATTGCAAGCTTACACACTCGGATATTCAAAAAGACATTGTGAATGCAATTGCACGTGAAATATCCAAAGCCATCATCAAGGATCTTGACAATGGGTTCTTTTCAATATTAGTTGATGAGTCACGTGATATCTCAGTGAAAGAACAAATGTCCCTCGTTCCTCATTATGTGAACAAAAAAGGAATTATTATAGAGCGGTTCCTTGGTATTGTACATGTTGCAAGTACCATCGCTTTGTCACTCAAATATGCTATTGAATGTTTACTTTGTGAACATAATTTGAGTTTGTCGAACCTACATGGGCAAGGTTATGACGGGACTAGTAATATGAAAATGGTTTCAAAACTTTAATTTTGAAAGAGAATAAGTCAGCATTTTATGTCCATTGTTTTGCTCATCAACTTCAATTGACACTTGTTGCCATTGCTAAAAATCATATTAACATTGCTGAATTTTTTTATGTGGTTAGTAATTTAGTAACTGTTGTTGGAGGCTCTTGTAAGAAACGAGATGCTCTTTGAGATGCACACTTTGTCAAAATTAAAGAAGATTTAGAGAATGATGTACATAGAAGTGGGCAAGGTTTGAATCAAGAGACAAATATTAAACATCCTGGTGATACACATTGGGGATCATATTATGGGACTATTCTCAACTTGATTTTGATGTTCTTTGCTGTTGTTGATGTACTTGAGATTATTGAAGAAGATGGCCTCTTCGACCAAAAAGTTGAAGCTCAATCTATTATGAAGTCAATATTATCTTTTGAATTTGTCTTTGCTTTACACTTGATGAAAAACATTTTAGGGATCACAAATGAGTTGTCAATAGCATTGCAAAAAAAAAAAAATCAGGATATAGTAAATACTATGGATCTTGTTAAAGTGTCTAAGTAACGATTGCAAGTGATGAAAGATGATGAATGGAAATCTTTATTGACTGAAGTGTCTTCATTTTGTATCACACATGATATTTCTATCTTGAACATGGATGAAATATTTGTAGTTAGTGGGAGGCCGCGACGCAATACTCAACAAAATACAAATTTACATCATTATCGTGTTAAGCTATTCTACACAGTCATAGATGTGCAGCTTCAAGAGCTTAACAACCGTTTTTCTGAGGCGAATACCGATTTGCTATGGCTTGCTTGAATCCAAGTAATTCATTTGTGGCTTTCGATAAGGAAAAGTTGATACGTCTAGCTAAGTTCTATCCCTCTGATTTTCTTAGGACAGATATTTTGGCACTTGATTCTCTACTGCAGAATTACATTTTTGATATGTGCATCAATGACTTCTTTTTAGAGCTTCAAAGAGTTAATGGACTTGTTGAAAAGTTAGTGAGCACAAGGAAGCATGAGACTTATCCCTTAGTCTATTTGCTTGTGAAGTTAGTTTTGACCCTTCCAGTTGCTACTGCAATAGTAGAAAGAAGTTTTTCAACAATGAAATATATAAAGAATGAACTGCGCAACCGAATGGGACATCAGTGGATGAATGATTGCTTGATTGTGTATATTGAAAAAGATGTAGCTTGTAGCATTGATAATGAGACTATCATGCAACGATTTCAAAATATGAAAACTCGTAGGAGGCAATTGTAAATTTTATGTACTTGTGTGTTCTTTGATAGTTGTTGTTATCAATATATAAAATTTTCTTTTTATTAAATTGTGTAATTTATACTTATTGAGGAATACCTTGACAAAATTTCCTGGAGTCGCTACTAAGTTCATTAGTATTAAAACATGCCTCTTTGTACAAGAGTACAAATATAGGCTAGTTTATATAAAAAGCACTCTTGACATAACTCGCCTTAGCATAAAAACTTGTTTGTTTTTTTGTTTTTCTCTCATTTTTTTCACTCTCTATTTTCTTTTCACTCTTTTTTTTTTTTTGTTCACATTCTTTTTTCCTTTCACTCTCTTTC